>SJXQ01011043.1:143199-243401 GCA_006408695.1 Aepyceros melampus | reverse complement strand
GCTGAGTAATACTCCATTGTGTATATGTACCACAGCTTTCTTATCCATTCATCTGCTGATGGACATCTAGGTTGCTTCCATGTCCTGGCTATTATAAACAGTGCCGCAATGAACATTGGGGTACATGTGTCTCTTTCAATTCTGGTTTCCTTGGAGTGTATGCCCAGCAGTGGGATCGCTGGATCATAAGGGATTTCTATTTGCAATTTTTAAGGAATCTCCACACTGTTCTCCATAGTGGCTGTACTAATTTGCATTCCCACCAACAGTGTAAGAGGGTTCCCTTTTCTCCACACCCTCTCCAGCATTTATTGCTTGTTGACTTTTGGATCGCAGCCATTCTGACTGGTGTGAAATGGTACCTCATTGTGGTTTTGATTTGCATTTCTCTGTTCAGCAAATCTTGGCTCTGACTTTTACTATTATAAATTTTTTTTTTTACTTACATTGTAAATAACTCTGAAATAGATAATCACACAGAGAATCCTTTGACCATAATTCTGATTACTTCTTTATGATAGCTTCCTAGAAGGAGAGTTACTTAGGTTCAAGCATATGAACATATTGGATAATCCTGATTTTTAAAATTATCCAGAAAAGGCAATTCTATAGCTTGCCTTGAGCTCTACAATTCAATTCTACCCCCTTGAGCTCTGGAAATTAAATTCTTAAATATTATTTGATAGATTACAAACTAACTAAGGTTTATGTAAAAATCTAGTGCTTTTTAAAATCTAGAAAAAAATTTTAAACCTAGTGATTTTAATGCTAGTGATAGGTCATTAGCAACAACAAGAAAATAGAACAGAAACTTTCCCAGTTTATAGCAAGCTCTAACAGTCATTAGCAACAGAAAGAAAATAGAACAGAAACTTTCCCAGTTTATAGTAAGCTCTAATAGTCACAGAAGGGAAACTGTGTTTAGGAAGCCACACCCTGGCTTCCTGTAATCCTTTAGCCACAGTCTCCCCTTGGCATTCCTTCCTAGCACCTGCCACTTTAAATCCCCCACTTTGCATTGCCATTGAGCTCTTAGATTCCTTCCTTATCTTTGACCTTTTTATTTAAGGATGTGACTTTCAGCTAACCTTTGGCCTACGGGTCAGGAGTTAAGCTGTCCATTCTCCTGGTTCCTTTCATCCTTTAGCCTCTTAAGGACAAAGCCAGTTGTATATAACTTACATATGCTTGGGTCATCTCAAGCCATTCTTAGGTGGTGAAACCTAATCGGCAGGTGCTGCAAAGGCCTTGTTGAATGGAAATTCTGAGAAACAAACTTATAAAAAGAGCTTTAGACTTTGGATTTCTCAGGGAAATTCAGCTTGTTCAAGATGCAGAGTTGCATCATTTTCTTTCCTTTTTTTTTTTTAGTTGCACAGTGAGACTTGTGGGATCTTAGTTCTTCCACCAGGAATGGAACCCAGGCCATTACCCAGTGAAAAGCTAAGTACTAACCACTGGACTGCCGGTGAATTCCTTCAAGTTACATTTCAATGTTATCTTTTAAGAGAGGCTAGAGAAATATTCTTAATGGAGCCAGTCTTTATCTAGTTTTCTCATTTTGAAAGTAAAGTCACTGGCAGAGTTGTTGTGAGGATTCAGTGTTATAAATTGTCACTGTCCTCAAGGAGATCTTGTTGCTGGGGACAGAATATACACAAGATGTCTGTAATACAGGGAAGAGGAAGCAAGGGTCTTGAAGCAATAAGAGTATTCTGCAAAAGAAGAGATTATATTGAGTGGTGGAAATTTAGGAAGACTTCATGTAAGATGGTGTTTAAGATGAGTCAAGCTTCCTGAAAGAGTGGTATCTAAGATCAGTCATGAAGGATTTTAGAAAATGAAATTTAGTGCAAGAAGAGACTCACAAGAGTAAAGCTGGGGGTATCGAAGAGTGGAGAGTGTTTGGGGACCATCAAGTGAAGCAGTTTCCTTAGCATGTCTGATACATTCAGGCAATTGTGAAAAGAAGGGTACACTGAGCCAGTCTACAGAGGACCTGGTTTGCTGGGATACAGTATCTGTCTCAGTCTGGTGGACGAGACACTGAAGGTTTGATAGCTGGGGATGACTGTAGTTGTGATTTGAGAAGGACAATTAGGAAGCTGTGTGAAAGTGAAGGAAAAGGAGGCACTAATCAGAGAATGCTGTATTTTTTTCAGACTAGAGACAACAAAAGGAGTGACGTTTAAAGCCAGGACAGTTGTTGTGAGGATGGAGAGATGGAGGGCATGCTTAGTAAATTTGTGAATATTTTCTAAAAAGGAAAACAATAACAATTTCTTTTCTTAAATAATTTATTTTCAATAAATTAATAGTTAAATAGCAAATTAGAATCGATTATTAAAAACTCGCAAAACATCAACAAATAAAACCTTTGGTTGGTACCGCTAATCACATTTTACAAAGCACATTGATTCAATTTCAATTAAAAGGCATACGAAGAAGATCACCGAACAGTATTGCAAACAGATGAGCCTAATAATAAGATGCTTGTCCATTTCCAATCCTAAAATCCTTCATGGCTGAATAGACTGGATGCTGGGTCAGGAGATCTTGGACTATGTCCTGGGTTTACACTAATTGTCCATGTGACCTCTAGAAAGTTACTTCAAAACCCTCTGGACTGTTTTCTCCTCTGTAAAGTAAGGGGTAGAACAAGCCAATCTAATGATTTATATAAATAAAAGCATCTGTTATACCTGGTTTCTGGAAGCTTTCAGTGGTGTCCATAGCAGAACAAGTAATAGAGAAGCATATAATTGGTCTAAATTTTTCTGTTGGGTTCAAATGATCAATAAAGAGATGTACCATCAGTGAAATATAATTCTTTCAAACCATAAATTCTTACTACTCCAGTCACCAAGCTGTAAATACAGGACACCAAGGAAAGCTGTGGAGTGATTTTAGAATTAGCTTCCAGTCTCATGTGTACCTTGCCAAGCTTCTGATACACAGGTACCTACAATTCCTTTTGACAGTCACTTTAACCTAATACAACTTGACAGACCAAGACTCAACTTGCAAAAGAAATAATTTAAGAGATGAATTACATTAAGTAATATATTAAATGTTTATTCACTTATCATAGAAATTTCCTGTAGAGTTTCTTTTAAAAACTGTTCCCCTCATTTAATTTAATGATACTCAATCTCCTCATGACTTTGCAGTGGCGCTCACATACATTTCAGTGGAAAGGCCCCCTGTGCACAGCAGACAAGGCCCCAATAGCAGAGAAGTGCACTCACTCTGAGAAGAGCAGTAAAATCCTGTTTCACACAAAAAAGTCTTCTGTGCCTTCCTCGGCTACAGTTCAAATGAAGCTACTAGTGGCTCAGTGGTAAAGAATCCACTGGCAATGGAGGAGACAGACCCAGGTTCAGTCCCTGGGCTGGGAAGATCTCCTGGAGGAGGATATAGCAATCCACTCCAGTATTTTTGCTGGTAAAACCCCATGGACAGAGAAACCTGATGGGCTATGGTCCATGGGATCATAAAGAGTCGGATATGACTAATGCACAGCACAATACAAAAATACTGTCAAAAGTGTTAATGTGAATTAATGCCAGGTGAGAGAGTAAGCAATATTACTCCATTGACAACTGTCACCAGAGTTTTGAGATGTGATATCACGTGGTAGTTTGAGAACAAACTTAAGTCCACATAAGCTCATGAGAACAATAAAAGCTCATGAGAAAAAAATGCAAATTTGGGGGAATCCTCTGGTTTCTGTGTTTGCCTGGACTACTTTGAGTCTGTGGGGATGTTTATTGAATGCAGTTTAAAGAAAGGACCTACACACAAGAATACATTGTTTCTTTTTAAAAAAATTATTTTATTATTTTCATTATTTATTTTTATTTTTTGTCCATGCTACACAGCATGCTCTTTTTTTTTTTTTTCTTTTCATTTTCTTGGGCTCCAAAATCACTGCAGATGGTGACTGCAGCCATGAAATTAAAAGATGCTTGCTCCTTGGAAGAAAAGTTATGACCAACCTAGACAGCATGTTAAAAAGCAGAGACATTACTTTGCCAACAAAGGTCTGTCTAGTCAAAGTTATGGTTTTTCCAGTAATCATGTATGGATGTGTGAGTTGGGCTATAAAGAGAGCTGAGTGCCAAAGAACTGATGCTTTTGAACTGTGGTGTTGGAGAAGACTCTTGAGAGTCCTTTGGACTTCAAGGAGATCCAAGCAGTCAGTCCTAAAGGAAATCACTCCTGAATATTCACTGGAAGGACTGATGCTTCAGTTGAGGCTCCAATACCTTGATGCTCTAATCCACCTGATGCAAGAACTGACTCATTGGAAAAGACTCTGATGGTGGAAAAGATTGAGAGCAGGAGGAAAAGGGGATGACACAGGATGAGATGATTGGATGGCATCACCTACTTGATGGAGATGAGTTTGAGTAAGCTCTGGGAGTTACAGATGGATAGGGAAGCCTAGAGTGCTGCAGTCCATGGGGTCACAAAGAGTCAGACATTACTGAGTGACTGAATTAACTAACTAACATGGCATGTGGGATCTTATTACCCTGACCAGGAATCCCACACTCCCTACGATGGAAGTGCAGAGTCTTAACTTCTGGACCACCAGGGAAGTCCTAAATGCATTATTTTAATAAGTGCATTGTGCCATAACTGTGAATGTTGTGTAGAGTTTAATGATATTATGAACTTGCTGTTTTGAGAATGAGATTTTGAGGATGCCTCATCCAGATTTCTTCTGATCACTAAATCAAAGAGGTTCATTCCAGCCTTTCATAAATTGAATATCTTCTTTCTAGAGTGGGCTGCTGCTGCTGCTGCTGCTAAGTCGCTTCAGTTGTGTCCAACTCTGTGCGACTCCATAGATGGTAGCCCACCAGGCTCCCCCATCTCTGAGATTCTCCAGGCAAGAACACTGGAGTGGGTTGCCATTTCCTTCTCCAATGCATGAAAGTAAAAACTGAAAGTAAAGTCGCTCAGTTGTGTCCAACTCTTAGCGACCCCATGGACTGCAGCCTACCAGGCTCCTCCGTCCATGAGATTTTCCAGGCAAGAGTACTGGAGTGGGGTGCCATTGCCTTCTCCGTCTAGAGTGGGCAGAAATTTTAAATTCCTCTATTGTGTATATATAATCTCAAACCCATCAATTTCCTACCTATAGTCCAGAAGGTTTTAAAACCAATGTTCTGTCAAGAATTTGGGGAAAATAAAACCTTCCAGATACAATCAAATGACATTATTTGTATTCTGGGCTTAACTGTGGGATTCATTTTGAATCCAAGCGTCATCATGGTGGCATACGGTTGTGAGTTCTGCCGGATCCACACGTTCATTCTTCTGTGGACACCACCCCTCCCAGTGTAAAACTGAACTAATGCTCCTCAGCAGGGAAAACAAATCACACATCCACCAATTCGTTAGAGTCTGGTATTACACTCCTATTGTCTCCTCTAAATCTTTTGTTAAGCTCTTTGTTAAATGAGCTGTTAAATGGTAATATTTAGATTTTCATCATTCTATTTGAATTTCACAGGTCTTAAATCATCAAGAATTCATGCTGAATTAAAAGTTTTCAATACCTGACATGTGAAACTAAAGGATTAGGAAAACTATTTTAGTACTTCTTTTCATAAGAAAACCATGAGCTCTCACAAATTATCATGTCCTTTCCTCTCATAGGTATAATCTGCCATTTGGCTTTAGCGATAACACATATACTTGCAGGCCAATGCCAGTGACACCTCACATTTCCATAGAGATGGAGGATGCAGAGCTCTCCTGCACGTATCTGCTGCCTTCTTGTGGTCCTCATGTGTCAGAAGGGTCTTTTATCCACAGATTCCCCACAAGTCTCCAGGCTGGTTTATGCAAGGGCTATCTTTTCATTTGTCTTATACTGTTCACCCTTGATCACACATGCCTCATTTTTCAGAACAAACTTTAAAATATGTTCGGAGGGTAGCATTTTCTACTCATCAATCTGCGAGCCATTTCGAGGAAACTCTGCTTACAACTGAAAACATATTACGTAAAGCAGTGATTTTCAAACCAGTTTTCTTTTAGTCTAGGGGTCTTTTTTTCCCCCAAACAACATCTTATGCAGGAACTTGGATTTATAAAATCAATAGATACAGGCTGCTCTGCCTGAAGCCCCCAGGGAAGGGGATGTGCGGCCACCTCCCTCTTGGCCTTCTTTTAGCATTCTGCAGCTGACCATGAGACACCTCCTGTGAAGCTTGAGTTCATGCCTCACAAATTATTCACCATGCTGACTTTGGTACTTGCAAAAAGGCTGTTGGCAGCTAATGACTTCTGAACCAGTGCTGCCTGGGCTCACAACAGCCAGAGCCCACCATTACGGAATGTGGTGGCTTGAGCCGGGTGATGGAACCTGGTAGTCACCAAGGAGAGTCCTGTCTGGCAGGTGGGGTCCTTGGGGGAAAAGGCCCAGAATGTTTCCTGGAGTGGCCACTCCCGTCTGCTGTAGGCTCTGCTCTCCCAAGACCTTCACCAGGAAGTTGATGTACCTCATGGCCAGGCGAAGTGTCTCATTTTTGCTCAGCTTCTTGTCCGGAGGATGAGTGGGGATGAGCTTCCTCAGCTTGGCAAAGGCACTGTTGACGTTCTGCTGCCTCCACCGCTCCCTGGTGTTCGTGAAGATCTTTCTGGTCATGTTGGAGTTCCTGAGACAGGAAAAAGAAAGGGCCCTGAGGGCCAACACCTTGTCAGAGGCCTGCTGGGTAGCCCTTGTCCTGCCAGGAGCTTAAGTTGTTCATCTTCTCCACCCAGATCTTAGGGGATGTGCTGCCTCATTTCCAGGTGTCATGGATCTTCCTGTGACAAGAGAAGAAAATGCGGCAGAAGAAAAGGCAGGGGGAGAACATCGCCTGTCAGCTTTTCTCTCCCTGGTTGTTTCGAAGCCTCCAGGTAAAATGGTGGTTTTATCCTAATACTCTCGTTACTTCTTTTATAACCAACTCTTCCTAAGTGTTCAGAATCAGGCATGGTGTAGGACTGAGTACACATGAGAATAAAATACATATTTGTTCATAGGGAGTTGAATTTAGATTCTTTAAAGGTGGGGGGGCTGCGATCCTAGGTTTTGTTTACAACATAACATTAGGAATGAAGAAGGTGACAGCACAACTCTTTTGGCTGGTGGACTTTATCTGCAGGATTGGGCGCACTGTGTAAGGGCTAAAATGTCTGGGCCAGACCACAGTTAGAGGAGGACGAACAGGGTGAGGAAGAATCTTGAAGTTCAGTTGTATGAAGAATAGCAGTGGGGTTATTTAGCATGTCAAACAAAGAAAAGGAGTAGGTGAAGGGCGACAACTTGATATGGATGCTGCAGAAGATAGCCAGGCTCCCAAGGTTGAATTTGGATGATCTTTCCAACCGTAGGCGAGGTGATTGTTATCACGTATTGTCAATCCTAATCGTGCCATTTTTTCCTCTGAGAGGCACAGGCCCCTTTGTTCAGGTGGCTTGGATTAACATACATCAATGGCAATGTTTATGGCACATGAGGAAATAAGCCAAAACCCAGCACCAGACATTTGGTACCCTTGGCTCATGGCTATCAGTTTGCCACCTGCTCTAGTCTCAGCAACCTGGGCAGAGGGTCCCTTCCTGTTCCCCACACCACCACCTCCCCCCACCCAAAGAGTAGTAAATATTCCCAATTCCATACCTTTGCATCTTCTGTCCCATGAGTTCCCTCCTCACTGTTTTCTTGCCTATTTCTACACAGTCTTTAAAGAGCAAATTAAATCCTCCTTTCCATTCCTACAAACCCTTCCAGGCCATCCCAGAGCCTCCCATATCCTTCCCTTGCTGAACTCCTGCAGCCACTGGTGGTAGACAAAGGCTATTAGGAGAATTAAATAAGCTTAATATTTGTAAATCACTTTCAACAGTGCCTGACACATGGTAATGGCTATAAAAGTATTGAGGAATAAATACAACAAAAATATGTTTATAAATAAAAATGACTTGTGAAATACTGAATTGTGAATACTGGAGGGAAAGTAATATCTTGTTTTTCTATAACCAAGTCTGGTTATACAACCTCTTGGCTCTTGCTACCTTTGTTCCTTTATTTTAACCCTTCCCGTAGACCAGCTCTGTGCTAAGCCCTGTGCTATGAGCTGGGCTTGTGGACTTGGCCGGGAAGGGATACTTGTGCTCAAGGAGCTTATTGGATGGCCTGATGGAGAAGGCGGCACATACAGAAACACTTAAGAATCACAGGACAAGGTCCCACACACTAAGAGCCAAATCCAGAGAGATACTTGCTGACTAGAGAAAAGTGTCAAAGGATCATGTCAAGATCAAAATGATCAGGTCAACGCTGCTGAACTTTTCCCTAAATTCTACCTTTCTTCTACTTTATTTGGGCTTTTCTGAGGATATGAGGGGCTTCACCAGTGGCTCATCGGTAAAGAATCTGCCTGCAATGCAAGAGATGTAGGAAACTTAGATTTGATCTCTGGGTCGGAAAGATCCCCTGGAGGAGGGGATGGCAATCCACTCAAGTATTCGTGTCTGGAGAATCCCATGGACAGAAGAGCCTGGTGGGCTATAGTCCACAGGGTCGCAAACAATCAGAAATGACTGAGTGACTGAGCACACACACACACAAGGATATGAGTCTGTAGGTAAACACTGCGTGTCTGACATAGGTTACATAAAAGCAACATATAGAATATCAGGAAGTTGGTAGGTGCCTCTCAGAATGCCAGCTTCCTTCCACAACTGTTGTTTGTGTTAACGGCCCACCATTGCAGGAAGGAGTTGGAGGGTTACAAATTGGCACCTGTGGCATGAAAGGGTGGGCCCATTTTATTCGAAAAGGACCTAAAGAAGTGATTTGTTGAAGCCCTAGTGACTTATGAGAAAACAGATCCTTTTCTAACTTAATAAACACTTGGAACTTCTGCTCCAGAACTTTTCTTCTATTCCAGTGATCCTTGACTTGGGCTGCTTATTGGATTCACCCAGACTGCACCCCAGACAAATTAAATAAAAATTTCTGGGGGCATTGGTATTTTTTTAAAACTCCCGAGGTAGATCAGCTTGGTCCTCCAGGAAGCAGATGTCAAGCTGGAGTTGGATGTACAACTAGCAGTTTATTGGGAGTTAAGGCCTGTGAAAGATGAAAAAAGAAAAGAAAGACTTGGGCCAAGAATGTCTTCAGATTGCAATGCACATCTGACACTTGCAAAATCAAAGCAGGGAGGCTGCAGGACTGGTCAGAAGAGCCTCAGGCTGCAGTACAGAGCTGCAAAAGTGGCCGCCAACCCAACAGGGAGCTCTGGGGCAAAAAGTGCCTGTAAAGGAGACACTATGGGGCAAGAATCGCCAGGTCCCAGCAGCGCTACCACGCTCACTCGTAGGCTGGGGGCTACCTGAGAATGGAGGCCCAGTCCTGAGTCCAGTCAGCACTGCTACTGATGGCTGTCAGCTAACTGCACTCCCTGCAGCTGAACTGCAAGGTTTTCCTGAAGTGAGGTCCCATCAGTGCACCCCTCACAAGATCTCCCTGTGCAGCTAATGCTAAGAACATTGCCTTGCTCTCCAAACAGAAGCTCTGAGACCTAGCAAAACTATGTTTAAGAAGGAAGCAGTATTTAGGGGATTAAGAATGACAAACTATTAATATTACATAGAATATCAGGTAGAAGGATATATGCCCCTAGGACATTTCCCCATGCAGGTTCTTGTTGACTTTCCTGCTTCTGCCTGGGTAGGAGAGGCCAGTGCTGTGCTGAGAAGCCAGTGGTGAGCAGAATTATGGCAGCTCAAGTTCACTGGCTGATCTCAGGCCCCCTCCGGCTTCCTCCATCAGCCACTTCGGTTTACTTCCTCTATCTCTATAGAGACACCCTGGTTAGATCCATGATCCAATATAGTCACATGTACTCCAGACTTTACTATCAACAATTACTGACCCTATGCGCCAGACACTGTACTGGCTGCTGGACACTGAGGAACCCTCTGCCCTATGACACAGATGTGAAGCCCAGGGTCTGTAGGAGCAGAGAAATTGCACCTAACTCAGGCAATCTAGGGGACTTCCAGTCTGAAGGGGGTGATACCCAAGGCCTCTTTCTGTGCTGAAATGCCACGATGCCCTGCCTTTGTCTTTTATCTACCTAAAGTGAAAGTGAACATCGCTCAGTCATATCTGACTCTTTGCGACCCCATGGACTTAAACAGTCCATGGAATTCTCTAGGCCGGAATACTGGAGTGTAGCCTATCCTTTCTCCAGGGGATCTTCCCAACCCAGGGATCAAACTCAGATCTCTCACATTGCAGGTGGATCCTTTACCAGCTAAGCCACCAGGAAAGCCCAAGAATACTGGAGTGGATAGCCTATCCCTTCTCCAGTGGGTCTTTCCAACCCAGGAATCAAACCAGGGTCTAACCTGGCTTTATATCTACAATGAGCATTGTTGGACCTGTATCTAACTATACCTAAAATATGAAAGTATGAACCTAAATCAAGGGAATTTTTAAGACAATCCAGTTTTGCTCACGTTGAAACTGGCTGCTTTGCAGCCAGGACTGTAAGGAGTAAAGTTACTTTTAAGCTTCTCTTGTCAAAAGAGGCTTTAGCTTATTCACTAGTCCCATGGGAGGGTCATTTTCAAGCTGGGAAGAAAAGATTAGCCAGGATAAACTAACTGATGTTCTCTTCTGAGAAAGCTCCATCCTATTGTGAGAAGCAGAAACAGGGAGGAGAGAAGGCAGGCTTCTGAAATGCAGTCATGCCATTCTAGGAAGTGCTTAATAATTACTTGTTGATTTATCCTCAAGTGTTGATTTATCCTTCTCCACATTGGGAAATAAAAATCAGTGATTCAACAAGCTGGAAAAACTCAAAGTAGAGGTCACTGGAAAATTATTAAAGTATTTATTAAATCAAAGGAAAATGGCATTTAGTGTTTTTCCTGTTGCAAGTACTGATCGCTGCAAATTTTGATTCAGAATACTTTAAGAGCTTAAAAAATACTCCAGATGCCACAGAATCAGAGAGCATCAGATAGATGTTGAAACAGAGGTGCAGTTCTTTGTTCCAGGTCACACAGCCCAATGTGGCAGAGCCTGTGTCCCAAGCCTGAATCACCACTGACGCCAGCTGAGTCGGGGCCGGGGAAGCCCAGGGACAGATTTCATCTCAGAACAATTATTTCAAATACATAAAAGGAAACGTCTTCTCAGAATATGAAGTTAAAAGGCATGAATTAAAATACATGGACACAGAAAATAACCAGTTATACTTCATAGGTATGAGAATAATTCTAAAATGCAAAACAATAAAACCTATGCTTCACTTTTAACACATTACATAATTAGATTTGTCACCATCATTTCTAACTGGTGATTGGTAAGTGGTTTTTTTTCAGATCAGCAACATCTGTAACAAGAGTTGAAAGTGTCTATGATGTCTATGATGACAAAGGCATCAGCACTGCTACCACCACTGGAGTTTATTCATAATAAACTACATAAACATTCACAAATAAAGGGAATGCTCAATTTAGTTGAAAGGTTAGTAGATAAAAGGATGTAATTTAGAATCCCCTGAGTTCTATCCACACACCCCTGGGTGGGTAGGTATCACGGGCCAAAGGTTAAGAATACCTGGATAGGAGGAATGTCACAGTAAATTGAATAGGAATATAGGTGAGCACAAACTTTGTTACCACAGAAGGTAACAGGTTACTGGAGAAAAGAACAACATTATGTCCCCTGAGAAGGTGACCACTACCTGTAACAGGTGCTGCTGCTTTTTCGTGTGGATGTTTTCTGGACATGGAGCCCAGGTCAACCAGAAAGGCAGCAGCACAGACATACAGACAGCTAATGTTCCTACGGTGGACTGTGCCAGGCATTCAGGCTCACACTGCTCTTTTCTCGAAAGATGTTAATTTCTCTTTCTGGCATTTGCTCCTGTGTATTTCTCTCTTCTTTCATCTCTTTGAAAAGTACGTGAAAACATGGTACAGAGGAGGGTAGTGAAGGGTGGTTTATACAACTGGGTTTGGGGAAGGTGCCTAACCTCAAACACCAGGCACAGGTTTGCCTTTAGAAGTTGCTACAGAAGTAACACAGGCTAACTTAAGGGGGGGCGGGAATCAAGCAGTGCACAAGTGATAAAGCAAAAAAAAGTCCCCTTCCCTTATCCATCTACCTATTCAAACTCATTCTCCTGCAGTAGCCAGTTTGGTGTGTGTTTATATAATATATCCTCTCTCTCTCTCTCTCTCTCTATCTATATATATACACACACACACACACACACACACATATATATATAAATCACCATATTATGCAATTACTTTTCCCACCAGACAGCTCTGCATGTTGATGTTCTAAACAAGTACATTTACTGTGAATGCGGATCTTTGGGTGGGCTCCCGGTGCACTGGGAGGGCCACCTGTTTCAAAACAGCGCTCCACACCTGCCTTCCGGCCCACGCCCATTGGACCCAACCTGCTGCCCTTGACCGCTTCACTTCCCAGCTTTTCCCTTTTTCTTTTTCTAATTCTTGCCCCCCCCGCCACCTTGCCTGCAGCGCCTGCCCTGAGACCAAGTTCAGGCATTCTGGAGAAACATCTAAAGTTTCGCACCTGCCAGGTTTCCAGGAGTCGCTCACCCCAGCTCAGAAGCTGCCAAGATGGCCCTCGGAGATGCTCCTGGGTGTCCGGGACATCACATATCAAGGCTCAGCAGCCCCGCCAACACGCGCTAGGGACCCGCTAGGCTCCCCCGGAGCTGCACCACGGCCCCTGCTCCGCGGAAAGTCCCCACGTCTTCTCACTGAGTCTCCTTGGTGGCTGCCACCAAGTCACCTCCACACCCCTGCCCTTCGCGGCGAGTGCGGCTCGGACTGGGGAACTGCGCCAGAGACTCGCTGCGCCCAAACCCAGCAGCGCCCCCAACCCTCTTGGAGTCCACGCACCTCCTCTCCGAGCAGGGAGCCCGCGCCGCAGTTGTCGCCCTCGCCTGGGCGCTGCCCTCCGCCACCGCCTTTATAGACAGAGCCTTTTGTCTAGGGACCCAGGGGGCGCCTTCCCCGCCCTGGACTCCCGCAGGTCCCTCCCATACCCACCCTCCACCCCCACATCCCCGCTTCCCAGGACCAGTCTCCCTGCGCCCTAGAACCGAGCAGAGGCGGAAGAAGCCAGCTTTGTGTAACGTTTGGGGACGCGAGGGGGTCCTGACACTCACCCTGACTACAGCATACCCCGGAGGGCGGAGTGCAACTTACCAACCCTTTCTACAGTGTCTACAAACCTCCGGAAGTGCGCGCGCCGAGGTTAACTCATCAACTCATCAGATGTCAATCATTTAACCCCCAGTGAGTCTCCCAACTGTAGTTCAAGAACCACTTACTTCAAAATCATGGGTGAGGGAAGGTATAGACTTCAACATCCACAGCCAAGACCACCAGATCAGGTTTTCTGGGGATACGGTTAGAAATCTGCCTTTTACTAAGTGTCCCAGATTAACATACACAGAGAAGTTTAACAATCACTGCACTGGACAGGTTCCCAGATTTATTCATCCCATGCTCCAGAGTGCCTCCTCCTTGGTCTTACTGCTTCTGTACTTTCCTCTTTCCATCTATTCTCCAGCATCACCCAGAATGATCCTTTGAAAACCCAAGTCAGGTTCCTGTTGCTTCTCACTCAAAACCCTCCTCTGGCTCCCAATTTCACTCAGAATTAAGCTGAAGTCTTAACATTGGCTCCCAGATACCTTTTACCTGACTTGGCTCCCAGATACTGTTTACTTGACTTGTCTGTTCCTTCTCTGCCTGAGAAGAAGCTGAAGAAGTGTACTCAGCTCTAGCCACTCTGACATCTGTAGTTTCATGAACATTCCAGGAACCCTCCTGCCTCAGGGCCTCTGCATGGTTTGTTTCCACTGTCTGCAACACTCTTCCCTCAAAATCCAAGTAGTTCCCTCCCTCACCTCCTTTGATTCATTCTGAAATTATTAATACTGAGTGTCTACTATGAGCCAGTGCCTATTACAGGCACTGGGATTCAAACAAAACAGACACAAATTTCTGCCCTCAAGGAGCTGACACTCTTCAGGTCTTTGCTCAAATGTCACCTTCTCAATGAAGATTCTCTGACCACAAGGTCTAAAACTGCACCTTCACACACACAAGGCTTTGCATCTTCCTACCCTGCTTTATTTTTCTCCTTAGCATTCACTGCTATGTAGTAATATTTTACTTATTTGTTTTGTCTGTCTCCTCCGTCTCACTGAATAGGCATTGTTCAAATGCTGGTTAATAAATCAAACTTCTAGGTATCACACTCTCTGAAGGTACCAGCATAGGATTTGGCACAATAAATTCACAGATGCATTAATGCTTAGTGGGTAAGAGCAAAGGACTCTGGATTTGCATTGCTGCTGCTGCTGCTAAGTCGCTTCAGTCGTGTCCGACTCTGTGCGATCCCATAGATGGCAGCCCACCAGGCTCCCCCGTCCCTGGGATTTCCAAGCAAGAACACTGGAGTGGGCTGCCATTTCCTCCTCCAATGTATGAAAGTGAAAAGTGAAAGTGAAGTCGCTCAGTCGTGTCCGACTCTTTGCAACCCCATAGACTGCAGCCCACCAGGCTCCTCCATCCATGGAATTTTCCAGGCAAGAGTACTGGAGTGGGGTGCCATTGCCTTCTCCAGGATTTGCATTCCCCAGGTTGAAATCCCCTATCTATCCACTTATATGAAGTGAAGTGAAGTCGCTCAGTCGTGTCTGACTCTTTGCGACCCCATGGACTGTAGCCCACCAGGCTCCTCCCTCCATGAGATTCTCCAGGCAAGAATACTGGAGTGGGTTGCCATTTCCTTCTCCAGGGGATCTTCCCAACCCAGGGATCGAACTCGAACCCGGGTCTCCTGCATTCCAGGCAGATGCTTTAACCTCTGAGCCACCAGGGAAGCCCCACTTATATGACCATAGGCAAATCATGTAACTTCTCCCTACTTCAATTTCCTCATCTGTAAAATGGGGGCAATAATAGGGTCATGAGGACTAAAAGAGAAAAACAGAACAAGTAAAGAATTTAGCACTGGGCCTAGCACACAGTCAGACTAATGCAAATTTTACTCTGATAAATCACATTATTGTTACAACTACTGGCTCCCTCCCTTCCTTGTGAGAGGATTGTCATGTGACTGGCAGTGCTTCCCTGTAGGTAATTTAGGTAAAGAGACAGCTTGCTCCCTTCCAGGCTTAACCACGTGACTTACATCAGACAATGGAATGTGAATGGACTTGACTTGGTGGTAATGGAGTAGAAGCTTTAAGAGTGATTGCTGATTGAGCTCAGTCATGAGAAAGTCATGTTGGGGGTTGCTCTCTGAAGAAACAAACCCATAGACAACTCCAGCCTTCATAATACGAGACAGGAATAAATCTTTGCTGTTGTAAGCCACTGAGATTTGGGGGTTGTTGGCCCCTCTCTTCAAAAAAAAATGAATACAGTTCTTATTATAAATAAGAAAGCTATTGCCCAATTGCTAGGTTCTCAGAGGGCAGGGAAGTTAAGAAAATTATATATCTGCCTTCAAGGAGTTAGTTCCCAGTCTTTGGGAGGAAGAGGACATGACAAAAATGACCAAATACAAAGCAGACAGTCCTGAGTGCCAGAGAGTATGAAGTTGGAGGTAGGGAGGCAAAGATTCTAGCCGGAGGATCAGCAATTGATCATGGGAAGGATGACATTTAAACTAGGCCTTGAGGCAGGGCTGGCTCTGACATTGGTGGACACAGGACAAGGGTACAAATGGAGACTCCTGACCCACCCCCATCCCTTTTCTCTTCCCACCTCAAGCTGTCCTGCTCTGGGAGGGACCTGGTATAAAACGTGGACTCCCAGTCCATATGGACCTAAGGAAAAGGCCTGTGTAGGTTCTGACAATGGACTCAAGGCCATTTGAGCAGAAATGCTGGGGTTCTGGATACAGAGTGTGATCTAAATTCAGGGGTCCCTGATACCCTAAGCATGGTCTAGAAGGTGGGAAATGGGCAGGTACATGGTGGGCACAGGAGTGGGGCGAGAGCAGGGCAGGGCCATCTAAAGCACAGAACCCAAGGCAGGGGCCTGGGTCGCCCAGGTACAAGAGTGGGAGATGCTGGGTAGGAATCACACAAGCAGGAGTGGAGGAGAGGGCAGTCCATGTGAAGACAACTGTGTGCCTCTAACGTAAGAGTGATGTTTAGATTTACAGGTTCTGAGGCTTATTCTGGTGGCAGGCAGGCAGAGGATGGATTGGAGGGTGGGTTGGAGAAAATGAATTGGTCAATGATACACAGGCCCAAAGGGGCCTTTGGGAACATACTCTGGTGTTTGCAGTGAGCAGCCCTGATTTGTCCTTTCTGCTGCCTGTCTCTGTGTGCCGTGGAGAACTGCTTTCTCACAGGGCCTCTTGGTGCTGTTGCTTTTCCACCCTACCTCAGTCCTGATAGAGCACATGTTAGAATTTAAACCAAGAACCTACATTATCCTTCCTCTCAGCCAAAGCCTGCGAGGTAATAATTCTTAATGGCACATTCTACAGTTGTAAAGAAGAAGTGTACGGAGAAGGGAATGGCACCCCACGCCAGTACTCTTGCCTGGAAAATCCCATAGATGGAGGAGCCTGGTGGGCTGCAGTCCATGGGGTCATTAAGAGTCGGACATGACTAAGTGACTTCACTTTCACTTTTCACTTTTATGCAGTGGAGAAGGAAATGACAGCCCACTCCAGTGTTCTTGCCTGGAGAATCCTAGGGACAGGGGAGCCTGGTGGGCTGCCATCTATGGGGTCGCACAGAGTCGGACACGACTGAAGCGACTTAGCAGCAGCAGCAGCAGGGCTTCTTTGGTAGCTCAGCTGGTAAAGAATCTGTCTGCAGTGCGGAAGACCCCAGTTTGATCCTTGGGTTGGGAAGATCTCCTGGAGAAGGGATAGGCTACCCACTCCAGTATTCTTGGGCTTCCCTGGTGGCTCAGACAGCGAAGAATCTGCCTGCAATGTGGAAAACCTGCCCTTGATTCCTGGATTGGGAAGATCCCCTGGAGGAGGGCGTGGCAACCCAATCCAGTAGTCTTACCTGGAGAAACCCCATGGACAGAGGAATCTGGCAGGCTACAGTCCATGGGGTCACAAAGAGTTGGACACAACTGGGCGACTAAGCAAAGCACAGCACAGTAACTAGGAAGCAAGACTGGAAATATGTGAAGCTAAGGGAAACAACAATAATTGTAAAACAGGATCTGTGTACAAGTGGACCAGGATCGAGAGACAGGACAAAGGGAAAGATAAAGACTGCAGAGAATGGAGCACAAAGGTGGCAGCACAGTGTAACCGGGGTCAACACTTGGTTTCTTCTCCAAAGTTTCTTCCATGTTATTGCTGGTTTTATAATTTTTGAAATGGGGAAAGCATTTTGGTGCAGCATTCCACTAGCAGTGATTCTCCAGCGTGCTGTGCTGTCTTTCCTGCTGGTCCCACAGTGTGGAGAGTTTAGGGGTGAGGTCTTGCAGGGGAAGGGGTTGAAGTAGGAATTTACATAATCGATTATTGGGGGATTAGGTTTGGGCAGCTAAACGCCTCTGTGTGCTTGAGCTAAGACCCTTACTATTCATGGCTCTCACCGCCCCCTGGAGAGACTGCACCTGCGGGAGGGAGGTGGGGATAGGGTCCTGGGGAGGGACGAGGGGGCAGGGGAGGGAACTAGGTCGTTAGGAGGGCTCCGGCTTTGTTAGCCTCTCTGATTCTGCTGGCTTAATTGATCTGTCTGGATTAGCCTGTGATGCTGGATCTCTAGTCCTGTGTGCTGGGGTTGTCAGCTTCAGGAAAGACCAAGCTGAGGTTTTCAGAAGGGATTCCGGTTAGCCCAGGTGATTGTGGGCTAAGGTCATTTTGGCTCAAGGTCAAGCATCAGCTCTATCCAGTCTTAAAACTCTCTTCTTCCCTGCTCATCTTAAGCCCCTTCCCAGTTCCTAATTCTGCATTATCCAGGCCCCAATGTATCCATCTTTTTCTCCATTTATGCAGTTATACATCCAGCTCTCCTTCCATCCATTTATTGTTAAGCTTCCATCAGTTTATTCATCACATGAATTAGCTGGTTCTTGACAGTTAATAGAATTTACTATTATTTACTAGAATTGACTATAGTCAATCCTAGATAGGTTTTGTTCCTTCAAGGTTTTGCTTCCTTTCAAGTTAATTTTGCTACTTTGACATAGAAAACTTTGACAATTTCACATTCATTAATAAAGTGTTACATACAGTTATTCAAAGTTTTTAAAACTCTCTCAGTATTTACTTTATCACCTTTCTCATTTCTTATATATTTATGACTTCTCTCTTTGTTACTAGCTTTGCAGAACTTGTCCATTTTTCTTCTAAAAAACTACCTCTATGGTTCATCATTTTTCTCACCTTCTAATGTATTAATTTATACTATCTCTTTTTTGGACTTTCTAGGTTCCGTCTTCTTTCAAAAATTGGTGTAACTGGTTTATAACACTATATAAGCTTCATGTGTACAATAATATATTTCAACTTCTGTTCAGTTCAGTCCAGTTCTGCGCTCAGTTGTGTCTGACTCTTTGTGATCCCATGGACTGCAGCATGCCAGGTTTCCCTGGTTACTACCAAAAGTAGAGAGTGCTCACCATCAAAAGCTGAGTTTCCCTCTGTCACAAAACAGTGGCCCTTCTTTAGCTATTGCGCCCCATCCCCACCCCTTTCCCTCCTAGTAAGAACTACTCCATTTTCTACATCTAAGTTTTACTTTTTTTAAAAAAAGTATTCCACATGAGTGAAATCATACTGTATTTGTCTTTCTCCCTTTGATTTATTTCATTTTCTACTATATGTTTGTTGCATCGGCTCTTTTTCATTTGCCTGTGTTTATTTTGTCCCTTCTCTACCTCCCATTCTTAGATTGTCCATTAGTTTACATTCTTTTTAAAAAGAACAGCACTTCAGGCTATGAATTTTCTTCTGATACATCTTTGCTGTCATCCTGCTTTTCCACTTGAGTATCTTTGCTGTTAACCTCTAACATGGGTTGTTTAAGTTTTCTTTTGGAGAGGTTTTTTTTTGTTTGTTTAACTTCCTTATTGTGGGGTGTTCTTTTTTTTTTGGTAAACACCTGCTATTAATTTCTAATTTTCTTGCAGTGTAGTCAAAGATATATCTTGAATTATTTTTGTTTTAGGGTATTTACTGAGAGTTTCTCTTTGGTAAAGCATATGATCAGCTTCCATAAATGACCCATAGGTAACGGAAAAGGAGGTATATCCTCTTTGAAAAATAAAATTTTATATATATATCCACTAAATCGATCTTCTATATTCGTGGGAGTTTGGGTCTATTTGATCTGTTAGAATTGTGTGAGTATCTTCCTCTACTGTTTTGTGTCTGTTTCCTTCCTTTTGGTGTTTCCAGGAGTGTTTGCTTTAGATTTTTATACCCTGAGATACAAGGCATTTCACACATAAAGACTCATGGAAGTTTTATTGACTTAAGAGAACTTTGCCCTGTGTCAACATAAAATGATCTTCTTTGCCTTGTTTCTTGTCATGAATTCCATTTTATGATACTAAACTCCTATTTTTAAATTTGCATTTTCCAAATAAACTGTCTGTCTGTTCTTTTACAATAAAATTTGTCAGTATGAGGGTGTTACTTTTGGTCATAGCTTTTATCTTTCTGTGACATTTTATTTGGGAATTTTAAGTTCCTTTGAGTCCTTTGGTTTCTTAAAGGAGCCCCCATCTCCATTTTGGATTCTTTAAAACAAGTCTCATTCCAGTTTATTTGCTTTCAATGAATGAACATAAGACAGTGACGACTCATTCTCCAAACGGTTGCCTCCAGCCTGCCCCATTCTCCATCAGAAGTCACATAACTTGTTTCTGTGAAGTGAATGCTTCTAAGGCCAAGGAATGAGTTTCTTTAATGATTGTTTAGGGAAATGAGAAGAACATTCTGGTCACTGTATGGAGGGGGCCAAGAAATGAGGTGGGGAGACTAGGAGGCTGTGACAGGGATACAGCCGAGAGAGGATGAAAGCTTGACAAAGGGGGTAGCATCGAGCACCAACTCCAGGCCACAATGAATTCTCTAATCCTGATGCAGCACTAAATACTAGGCGTCACGCTAAGCATTTCACCCAGTTTTCTGATTCTTTATGCAATAGATGGGGAACAGTGGAAACAGTGGCTGATTTTATTTTTCTGGGCTCCAAAATCACTGCAGATGGTGACTGCAGCCATGAAATTAAAAGACACTTATTCCTTGGAAGGAAAGTTATGACCAAACTAGATGGCATATTGAAAAGCAGAGACATTACTTTGCCGACTAAGGTCTATCTAGTCAAGGCTATGGTTTTTCCAGTGGTCATTTATGGATGTGAGAGTTGGACTGTGAAGAAAGCTGAGCGCCGAAGAATTGATGCTTTTGAACTATGGTGTTGGAGAAGACTCTTGAGAGTCCCTTGGACTGCAAGGAGATCCAACCAGTCCATCCTAAAGGAGATCAGTCCTGGGTGTTCATTGGTAGGACTGATGTTTAAGCTGAAACTCCAATACTTTGGCCACCTGATGCGAAGAGCTGACTCATTTGAAAGACCCTGGTGCTGGGAAAGATTGAGGGCAGGAGGAGAAAGGGACGACAGAGGATGAGATGGTTGGATGGCATCTCAATGGACATGGACATCTCAACCGACTCAATGGACATGGGTTTGGGAGGATTCCGGGAGTTGGTAATGGACAAGGAGGCCTGGTATGCTACAGTTCATGGGGTCACAAAGAGTCAGACATGACTGAGCGACTGAACTGAATGAAAAATTAAATATTTTCATTATAAAGTTACATTAACAACAAATTGTTATCCTAGACAAAACAAACTATTGTGAAAATGAAAGTTGGTCAGTCATGTCTCTTTGCAACCCCATGGACTGTAGCCCACCAGGCTCCCTTGTCCATGGAATTCTCCAGGCAAGAATGCTGGAATGGGTTGCCATTTCCTTCTTCAGGGAATCTTTCCAACCCAGGGACTGAACCTGGGTCTCCTGCATCACAGGCAGACTCTTTACAATCTGAGCCACCAACAAAATATTGCTCCCACACAATTTAGCTCCCAAATAAATTTAGTATTTCCCTAAATACAAAAATGTATGCCCAAAGAAACAAGGCTTCACATGTGGCTGACTGTATTACTAGCAGTACTTACACAAACATGTTTCCAGAGCCAGCAGAGGCTATCAATCCTCATGGATTT
The DNA here is from genome assembly GCA_006408695.1 of Aepyceros melampus. Taxonomy (NCBI): domain Eukaryota; kingdom Metazoa; phylum Chordata; class Mammalia; order Artiodactyla; family Bovidae; genus Aepyceros; species Aepyceros melampus. The sequence continues at coordinate 222,097 of SJXQ01011043.1, read as the reverse complement.
AGTCACTCCATTCACAGGACCCACAGGGCCACCGACTGGTGAGCACCCCTCCTCTGAGACTCTTCCTGCCACCCCTCCTCTCACATCTCCCAAATAGAAAATTAACAGAGCAAGTAGCGAGCTCCTCTAAGAGGAAAGTAGGTGACGTGGGAAACCATGATACATGGAAGGGAGAAATACACTGACATGGCCCACTGCGAGGGGTGGGAGCTTTGGTCTTCTCTCCCAAGAAAAGAGAGATTTGGCTTTTTATCATTATTTTGGGACTTCCCTGAGATTATTCCCTAGTCATGACAGAAAAGTGAAGATGCTAGAATCTTTAGACCAGAGTCCCTAAGGTACACAGGTTTGTAGCCCTGGACATATTATAGATAGGAGCAACAGAGGGAAAAAAATGATACTGATTAGGAGAAAACAAACCTGCTGAACCAGGTTTTCCCCTGTAGCACACAGTGACTTTCCTTGACACAGGAGGAGAAATAACATTACACTGTAAACACAATTATCCTTACTTGGAAGCTTGTCACAGCCTGTTACCAAGCATCCTGCATCTAGGAATCAGCAAATGATGGTCCTCAACTGGATCCACACGTGAGGAGCCCTGTTTGAATAAAGTGGGTAGGGGTGGGGAGAGTGATCTATCCACAATCCGGAATCAGATTTGCAAAGGCTCCCTGCACTGTTGTTTAACACTGTTCAACTGCCTCATTGATGCCCCTTCTTCTTGTCTCCCCTCTTTTCTATCTGCTAACCCAGTGCCTTGCCTGGGATGAGCACAATGATGAGGTTACTGGTTTGGATTTAAGTAGAGGAATTTGTTAATTTGTTTAAAGGCTCACTGCTGCACAGTAACAGTCTCAATTAAATTGGCCACTTACTTAAGAAATCAAAAGTTGTTGGAAAAAAATACTCTTCTGAGCCTGTTTTCTATAAAATGGGGGTGATAAATATTCACTGATATGCAGTAGACTAAGTGGGAAAAAGTACTGAGGAATACCAAGTGGAAAGCAGTCTGGCATAGAAGCTGAGAGGCCCTTCATTAGGCTTTGGAGGCAGACTGGAATTTGAATTCCTGCTCCAACACCAGCAGCCATACTGGGCAGGTTAGTTAACTCCTCCCAGTCTCAATTTTCTCAGCTGTAAACTGGAAATAATATCAACTTCATGGGTTACTGCAAGATTCAGTGTACTAATGTATGTAAAGTTAATGCTTGGGAATAAATGCTAAAGCATAGATGATCAATAATCATTTTATTACCAGAAAACTTTACCCAATAACTAGACAGGAAATATGAACACGTGCCTCTAATTCTCCCTAATCAAATGGCACTTTTCCCCTTTCATTTGCTCAACCCATTATCTTGGCTGTCGCCTCTCTCCTTCCAGTGCTTTGGATCTTGTGCTATTTACTAAAGAAGCATTTATTTCCTTCCACTCACTGAAGCCAACGTTGCAGGGCTGGATGAATGAGGGAGATGTCAGAGGAAGAGAAGGAAAAGCTTCTTTTGACCAGCAGGCCCTCTTACAGTTAATTTTCACTCTCCAGCTCCCTAGACCCAAGACCCCTTGGTAACCTCCCCCCGTGCCTGCCCCAACATTTCGCCACCAAGACACCTGGTGCTGAGGCTGGGTGGGTATTTCATTTTTGTCCAGAGCAAATGTTGACAGTTGGAGCAGGAACCAGGGCACACATGGCTTCAAGTGAGTGGGCTTTTCTTCCCTTAGTTACCAGTTAGGGGGATGCACACACAGCCCTGAGTGTGCCCAGCTGCTGACACTCTCAAGACCAGGCTGGCTTGGCCTCAGCTCTGTAGGCCTGGAGCTGTGAGTGCTTCTATTTCCAGCCAATAAACCCGAGGGCAGTGGGAAAGTAAGGGCAGTGAGGGTGGGCAAAGCCAGGTACTGGAGAAAAGAAAAGGGTGGGAATGCGACTCCCTTTTTTCTCTTTATGCTCTCTGGTCTTTGTAAGAGACATGATTCATGAATGGGTCCCCTAGATGAGGATTTAGATGCTCTGTGGGTAGCAGATAAGAGTGCAGCCTTCTTGCAGAGAGTAAATTCATTGAATACTCCTCATAAAGTCAATAATGTCAGGCTTATCAGCTGTCCTCATTCCCCACTCAGCCCCTGGGGATCCAGGACTTGAAATAAAGGCCACAGCTCCAAAGACTGGAGCGTGGAGGTGCAGCACTGAGCTGGGGAGGGGCCTTTGCCCTCCTGGGCTGAATTTTAGGCAGGTGGGGGAAATCTGCCAGGCCTGAACTGCCCAGAGCCCTGAGCTTCCCAGACTGACAAATCCCACACGAAACCCATACACTGAGAGGATGAAGGAGGTACCCCCGGTCCCCTCAGATCCAGCAGATGTTTCTGGGAGGCTCCCTGGGACTTCTTAGGAAGAGCAATGTCAGTGTTAGCATAAGCTGTGCTCCCAGGACAAGTAGAACACCTCCTCTTTACCCATTGGAAACCAGAGTCTCCAGAAGTGAAGAGAAACTAGGGAGATGAGAGTCAGGCTAAGATCCAGAACTGAACATCTTGACTGCGCCCTTCTCCTTTCCTGGCTTCAGTCCCCAGCTCCCACAGCCAGGCCTTACAGTGTTCCCACAGGAGGGCCCATCCTGTCCTGGGTCCTAACTGAAGTAGCAGGTATAGAAATGGCTCCAGCCTCTTCCCTACCTACACTGTGGTACCCAGGCCTAATGGTACCCTGACTTCCCCTGAGCCAAGGATCCCACTCAATTCATCTAACTGAGCCTTGGCTTTCAAATGCCTGTTCTAACTCCTGGAACCCCCTGGATTAGACCCCACCCTGGTCCCAGCATGCTTGAGACCTGTACCCCTGATCTTGAGCCCCACTTCCTGGAGCAACAGCAACTGCCCCTCAGCTTTGAGATTTCCCTGCCCCTGGACTCCCTGTGTCTTTGCCTGGCACTAGATGGAAATTCCTAGGAGTGACTTTACCTGAGCCCCTGGAGTGGCTTATCCCTACCTGGCAAGGTATCTGTGCTCTGACTCTACAACTGAGAGATCCCAGGGTTCTGGGAATGAGTTTCTGTGAACCTCAATTTTCCCACATCTCTGCTGCTGCTGCTAAGTCGCTTCAGTCGTGTCTGACTCTGTGCGACCCCATAGACAGCAGCCCACCAGGCTCCCCTGTCCCTGGGATTCTCCAGGCAAGAACACTGGAGTGGATTGCCAGTTCCTTCTCCAATTCATGAAAGTGAAAAGTGAAAGTGAAGTCGCTCAATCGTGTCCGACTCCTAGCGACCCCATGGACTGCAGCCTACCAGGCTCCTCCGTCCATGGGATTTTCCAGGCAAGAGTACTGGAGTGGGATGCCATAGCCTTCTCCTTCCCACATCTCTACTCTGGCCTTAAAATAACTTCATGAATATTTAGTGAGTCAGTGAATGAACCATAGACCTAGCACAAGGCTATGAGTAGTAATCTAGCCACAAGAGTTTACTGAAGACATCACGCTCTGATTCAAATAAACTTTTCCCATTTTCTCTCACCTAAACTTTACAGCTTAATCCTTGGAAGGAAAGTTAAGACTGAATATTAAAAAGCAGAGACATTACTTTGTCAACAAAGGTCCGTCTAGTCAAGGCTATAGTTTTTCCACTGGTCATGTATGGATGTGAGAGTTGGACTGTGAAGAAAGCTGAGCACCGAAGAATTGATGCTTTTGAACTGTGGTGTTGGAGAAGACTCTTGAGAGTCCCTTGGACTGCAAGGAGATCCAACCAGTCCATCCTAAAGGAGATCACTCCTGGGTGTTCATTGGTAGGACTGATGCTGAAGCTGAAACGCCAATACTTTGGCCACCTGATGCAAAAAGTTGATTCATTGGAAAAGACTCTGATGCTGGGAGGGATTGGGGGCAGTAGAAGGGGACGACAGAGGATGAGATGGCTGGATGGCATCACTGACTCAATGGACATGAGTTTGGGTGGACTCCAGGAGTTGGTGATCGACAGGGTGGCCTGGCGTGCTTCTATTCATGGGGTCACAAAGAGTCGGACACAACTGAGCGACTGAACTGACTGACTGACTGACCAGGAACACAGAATCTCTCTCCATCTGTTTATGTCTTTCTTTCATTAGTGTCTTATAATTTTCTGTGTACAGTTCTTTTGTCTCCTTAGGTAAGTTTATTCCTAGATATTTAATTCTTTTTGTTGTAGCGGTGAATGGGATTGATTCCTTAATTTCACTTTCTGATTTTTCATTGTTAGTATATAGAAATGCAAGTGATTTCTGTGTATTGATTTTGTATCCTGCAACTTTGCTAAATTCACTGATTAGCTCTAGTAATTTTCTGATACTATCTGTAAGACTTTCTATGTACAGTATCATGTCATCTGCAAACAGTGAGAGTTTTTTTAACTTCTTTTCCGGTGTGGATTTTTTTTTTTTCTCTGATTGCTGTAGCGAAGACTTCCAGAACTATTTGAATAATAGTGGTGAAAGTGTACACACTTGTCTTGTTCCTGATCTTAAGGTAAACACTTTCAGTTTTTCACCAATGAGAATAATGTTTGCTGTAGGCTTATCATATATGGCCTTTACTATGTTGAGGTAGGTTCCTTCTATGCCCATTTTTGGAAGAGTTTTAATTATAAATCGGTGCTGAATTTTGTCAAAGGCTTTTTCTGCATCTATTGAGATGATCATATAGTTTTTATCTTTCAATTTGTTAATATGGTATATCACATTGATTGATTTGCATATCTTTAAGAATCCTTGCATTCCTGGAATAAACCCAACTTGATCATGGTGTATGAGCTTTTTGATGTGTTGCTGAATTCTGTTCGCTAAAATTTTGTTGAGGATTCTGTCATCTATGTTTATCAGAGATAATGGCCTGTGGTTTTCTTTTTGTGTGTTGTCCTTTTCTGGTTTTCGTATCAGGGTGATGGTGGCCTTGTAGAATGAGTTTGGAAGTGTTCCTTCCTCTGAAATTTTTTGGAAAGAGTTTTAGAAGGATAGGCACTAGCTCTTCATTAAATGCTTGATAGAATTCTCCTGTGAAGCCATCTGGTTCTGGGCTTTTGTTTTTTGGGAGATTTTTTTTTTTTATCACAGCTTCAATTTCAGTGCTTGTAATTGCATTCTTCATAATTTCTATTTCTTCCTGGTTCAGTCTTCCAAGACTGAATCTGTCCATTTCTTCCAGGTTATCCATTTTATTGCCATATAGTTGTTCATAATAGTCTCTTATAATCCTTTATATTTTTGCATTGTCTGTTGTAACCTCTCCTTTTTCATTTCTAATTTTGTGGATTTGATTCCTCTTTGCTTGATGAGTCTGGCTAAACGTTTGTCAATTTTATCTTCTCAAAAAAACAGCTTTTAATTTTATTAATCTTCACTATTTTTTCTTTCATTTCTTTTTTATTTATTTCTGCTCAGATCTTTATGATTTCTTTCCTTCTACTAATTTTGTGTTTTGTGTTTTTTTTTTTTGTTGTTTTGTTGTTGTTCTTTTTCCAGTCATTTTAGCTGTAAAGTTAGGTTGTCTATTCAATGTTTTTCTTGTATTTTGAGATAGGATTGTATTGCTATGAACTTCCCTCTTGGGACTTCTTTTGCTGCATCCCACAGGTTTTTGAGTTGTTGTGCTTTTTTGGTCATTTGTTTCTAGAAATTTTTTGATTTCCCCCTTGGTTTCTTCAGTGACCTGTTGGTTATTTAGAAATGTGTTGTCTAATCTCCATGTGTTTGTGTTTCTTACAGCTTTTTTTCTTGTAGTTATCTAGTCTCATAGCATTGTGGTCAGAGAAGATGCTTGATACAATTTCAATTTTCTTAAATTTACTGAGGTTTGATTTGTGACCCAAAAAGTGGTCTATCCTGGAGAATGTTCCATGTGCACTTGAGAAGATGTATTATTCTGCATTTGGATGGAATGTCCTAACAATATCAATGAGATCCATCTCATCTAATGTATCATTTAAGACTTGTGTTTCCTTATTAATTTTCTGTTTTGATGATCTGTCCACTGGTGTGAGTGGGGTGTTAAAGTCTCCTACTATTATCGTGTTACTGTCAATTTCTCCTTTTATGTCTGTTAGTGTTTTTCTTATGTATTGAGGTGCTCCTATGTTAGGTGCATAGATATTTACAATTGTTATGTCTTCCTCTTGGATTGATCCCTTGATTATTATGTAATGTCCTTCCTTATCTCTTGTAATTTTATTCTTTATTTTAAGGTCTATTTTGTCTGATATGAGGATTTCTATAGCATTCTTTTGCTTCCCATTTGCATGGAATATATTTTTCCATCCTCTCACTTTCAGTCTATATGTGTCTTGAGTCTGAAGAAGGTTTCTTGTAGACAGCATATATATGGGTCTTGTTTTTGTATCCATTCAGCCACTCTGTGTCTTTTGGTTGGAGTATTTAGTCCATTTACATTTAAAGTAATCATTGATATATATGTTCCTATTATCACTTTCTTAAATAGTCAAGGCTATGGTTTTTCCTGTGGTCATGTATGGATGTGAGAGTTGGACTGTGAAGAAGGCTGAGCGCCGAAGAATTGATGCTTTTGAACTGTGGTGTTGGAGAAGACTCTTGAGAGTCCCTTGGACTGCAAGGATGAAGATCATGGCATCTGGCCCCATCACTTCATGGGAAATAGATGGGGAAACAGTAGAAACAGTGTCAGACTTTGTTTTTTTGGGCTCCAAAATCACTGCAGATGGTGACTGCAGCCATGAAATTAAAAGGCGCTTACTCCTTGGAAGAAAAGTTATGACCAACCTAGATAGTATATTCAAAAGCAGAGACATTACTTTGCCGACTAAGGTCCGTCTAGTCAAGGCTATGGTTTTTCCTGTGGTCATGTATGGATGTGAGAGTTGGACTGTGAAGAAGGCTGAGCGCAGAAGAATTGATGCTTTTGAACTGTGGTGTTGGAGAAGACTCTTGAGAGTCCCTTGGACTGCAAGGAGATCCAACCAGTCCATTCTGAGGGAGATCAACCCTGGGATTTCTTTGGAAGGAATGATGCTAAAACTGAAGCTCCAGTACTTTGGCCACCTCATGCGAAGAGTTGACTCATTGGAAAAGACCCTGATGCTGGGAGGGATTGGGGGCAGGAGGAGAAAGGGACAACCGAGGATGAGATGGCTGGATGGCATCATGGACTCAATGGACGTGAGTCTGAGTGAACTCCAGGAGTTGGTGATGGACAGGGAGGCCTGGCATACTGCGATTCATGGGGTCGCAAAGAGTTGGACACGACTGCGAGACTGAACTGAACTGAACTGAATTGTTTGGGGTTGATTTTGTAGATCCTTTTTCTTCTCTGTATTTCTTGACTATTTATGTCTCCTTAACATTTGTTGTAAAGCTGGTTTGTGGTACTCAATTCTCTTAAATTTTCCTTGTCTGAAAAGCTTTTTATTTCTCCATCAATTTTGAATGAGATCCTTGCCGGGTACAGTAATCTTAGTTGTAGATTTTCCCCTTTCAGTCCTTTAAATATATACTGCCATTCCCTTCTGGCCTGCAGAGTTTCTGCTGAAAGATCAGCTGTTAAGCATATGAGGTTTCCCTTGTATGTTACTCCCTTGCTGCTTTTAATATTCTTTCTTTGTATTTAGACTTGGTTAGTTTGATTAGTTTGTGTCTTGTCATGTTTCTCCTTGGGTTTATCCTGTATTGGACTCTTTCTGCCTCTTGGACTTGATTGACTATTTTCTTTTCCATATTGGGGAAATTTTCAACTATAATCTCTTCAAAATTTTCTCATACACTTTCTTTTTCACTTCTTCTTCTGGGACCTCTATAATTCTAATGTTGCTGTGTTTGATATTGTCCCAGAGGTCTCTAAGAGTATCCTCAGTTCTTTTCATTCTTTTTACTTTATTCTGCTCTTCAGAAGTTATTTCTACCAATTTATCTTCCAGCTCACTGATTCATTCTTCTGCTTCAGATATTCTGCTATTAATTCCTTCTAGAGTATTTTTAATTTCAGTAATTGTGTTGTTTGTATGTTTATTCTGTAATTCTTCTAGGTCTTTGTTGATAAATTCTTCCATTTTCTCCATTTTGTTTTCAAGGTTTTTGATATTCTTTACTATCATTATTCTTAATTCTTTTTCAAGGAGTTTGCCTATTTCCTCATTTATTTGGACTTTTGTATTTCTAGTTTGTTCCTTCATTTGTGTGATATTTCTCTGCCTTTTCATTATTTTTTTTTAACTTATTTTATTTGAGGTCTCCTTTTCTCAGCCTTCAAGGTTGAATTCTTTCTTCCTTTTGTTTCTGCCCTCCTAGATTGGTCCAGCGGTTTGTGTAAGCTTCATATAGGGTGATATTTGTGCTGGTTTCTGTTTGTTTGTTTGCTTTTCCTCTGATGGGCAAGGCTGAATGAGGTGGTAGTTCTGTCTGCTGATTATTTGTATTTTTGTTTTTGTTGTTTACATGAGGCATCCTGCACAGGGTGCTAGCGGTGGTTGGGTGATGCCAGGTCTTGTATTCAAGTGGTTTCCTTTGTGTGAGTTCTCACTATTTGATACCCCCTAGGGCTAATTCTCTGGTAGTCTAGGGTCTTGGAGTCAGTGCTCCCACTCCAAAGGCTCAGGGCTTGATCTCTGGTCAGGAACGAAGATTCCAGAGGTGGTTTTTCTTAATGGCATTAAGTGAGATTAAAACAAATATCCAAAAACGAGAAACCAAAGGTGAACCCAAGACAAATGACAGTTACAAAATAAGGCAAATAATAATAATGGAATATACACATATACATATCCACCCATGAGCAAAGTCAAAACAATCCAACAAAAATAAAGTATAATAGATTGACCCGGCAAACAAAGGAAATAAAAAATTATATTTACCAGTTAAGAACAAAACTAAAGTACAAAGTGCAAAACAAAACCAAAGCAGGGTACCAAGCGAGGAATAAAGCAATGAAAACAAAAATAACAAATATGTTGAGAGGAAAGAAAAGAAAGAAAGAATAGATAAGGAAAGTTAAGTAAAGATAGATGAAGAAGATTTATACACAGTAAAGATTAACTGCAAGAAGAAAAGAACAGAAGGAAAGGCAAGCTAAGGAACAAATGTAGAAAAAATATAATAGGTTTAAAATAATTAAAAGTTAAAAATATAAAAAAGAGAAAAGAAAAAAAAAAACAGAAGAAAGAAAGAAAAAAGGGAAAAAAAAAGGAAAACACCACAGAAATGCAAAAGCCCAATGTAGATACAGAGATTTAGAACAATAATAAAAAAATGTGACTGAATAAACACATATACATATACCCCCATAAGCAAAATCAAAACAGTCCAACAAAAATAAAGTACAATAGACTGACCTGACAAACAAAGGAAACCAAAAACTAACTAACACTAACTAAAGCACAAACTGGAAAACAAAACTAAAGCAAGGTGCCAGTTGGGGAATAAAGCAATGAAAATAAAACTAACAAATATGTTGAGAGGAATGGAAAGAAATAAAAAATATATATGCAAAGTTAAATAGAGGTAGATAAAGAAGATTTATATATATTAACAATTAACTGCAACGGGGAAAGAACAGTAGGAAATGCAAACAAAGGAATAAATGTAGAAAAATAATAATAGGTTTAAAAAATTAAAATTAAAAAAAGAGAAAAGAAAAATAAAAAAGGCAAACTCCCCAGAATTGCAAAAGCCCAATGTAGAGGCAGATGTTTATAACAAAAGTAAAAAATGTGACTGAGAAAAAAAAGTAAAAAAAGAAAAGCTCAAAAGCTTAATTAGATTTCATAGTGCCAATAAAATCAACTACAACAGAGGGGGGTAGACGAGGAAAAAACTCCAAAAGAATCTACAGAACAAGCCAAAACATAAAAATAACAAGTGTTTTTCTTGAGTCACTGCTGTCAGAGTTCTTTCACTCGCTGGTAGTCACAGTCCACCTCACCTCCCTAGGATGCCCTCCAACACTGTGCTGGATCTCTGGACCTGTTGTGGGGGCTCTCAGATTCTAATCTGGTCCTACTCCTCTGTGTTTTGTCTCCAATGTTCACAGCTATCAGAACTAGTACGTTTTCTTTTGTGGGAGCTCTAAATGACCTTTTATATATTCCATAGACACAGAGTCTGCCTAGTTGATCATATGGATTTAATCTGCAGCTTGTACAGCTGGTGGGAAGGTTTTGGGTCTTCTTCTTTAGTCACACTACCCCTGGATTTCAATTGTGGTTTTATTTCCACCTCTGTATCTGGGTTGTCCACTGGAATTTGCTCCTGAGGCTGCCCTGGAGGACATGGGTTTGCCCCTGTGAGGGCCAGGTGTGGAGGTGGTGCAGCTGCTTGGATTGCAGGGGTTCTGGCAGCACCAAGTACTTAGGGTAGTTGGCAGGTAAGGCAGCAGGAAATATAGCCTTTAGAAAGGTATGGCAACCAGTATTGGCGAATACACTCCAGTAGTCTTGCCCAGAGAATCCCTCTCCCTGACAAAGAAGCCTGGAAGGGCACACTCTATAGGGTCTCAGCCAGACACTCCCAAAGCGACCTTGGGCGCATAGATGCAAGACTTTTTTGCCTGTAGCAGCTCTGCCCCAGTGAGATTTGAGCATGAAGTTGGCACAGCTGCTTGGCTTGCGGGGACCCTGGATGTGCCAAGTGTGCAGGGACACAGACTGCCTCTGCTGCAGGAGTTATGACCCTATCAGAGTCTTTTTTCGAGCCTCTTGTAGCTAGCGATCAGAAGGCCTCTTTGGCCAATCTTTCTCTGTAGCTCTGCCCATTCAGGCACTTAGAAAGCTCCCTTGCCCAGGGTCCTCTGTTATTCAGCGTGTCAGGCACATAGAGGGGGGCCCCCCGGCTGGGGTCCTACTCTCTAGTTTGGCATGTCAGGCACTTAAAGGGGCACCCTGGGTGGGGTCCAACTCTGTAGTTCAGTGCTTCTGGAGTTTGATGGGCCAGCCTTTCTATTGTTCAGCTGCCAATGCTGGCATGTTGAGGGAGAGAGGCTATGGTGATGGCTCCACCCCCTATGCGTGACTGAGCACGGCCTTTCCCCTTGCTTCCACGGCCAACCGGCATTCCTCCATAGGCATTTCCCACCGCAACCTCCTCCCTCACGTCCCCTCAATCCGTCTCTCCATAGTCAACAGCAGCCCTCACCCTGGGATTGCTCCACAATCCCTATACTCCAGCTCCCAGCCGCTGCGCCTTCCAGGGGATCTATGTCCGTGTCCAGGGTATATCACAGATCAGCTGTTTCACTCTCAGCCTTAAATGTTTCTCCTCTGACTCAGACAATTGCCCTGATATGGGGATTAGACCTCTGTTTCAGTTCCCCCATTTGCCAAGGTCAAGTCCAATCCTACTAACACTTCTGTTTTTCCCCCTACTTCCTTCGTCCTACCGAGTTTTGCACAGGTCGATATGTTCTTTTCCATGGTCAGGTACTCCTGTCCGCTCTCAGCTGGTGCTCTGCATGCACTTCTGTGTCTGAAGGTGTATTCCTAATGTTTCCATGGAGAGAGATGTTCTCCATGTCCACCTACTCCTCTGCTATCTTGTTCTCCAGTTGAGCATATTTTTTTGTCAGTCTCCAATTTCCTTTTTTCTGCTCCATTGATCTATGTGTCTATCCCTTTACCAATACCACTCTGCCTTAGTTTGCTAGGGCTGCCTAACAAAGTGTGACAGACCAGGTGGCTTAAAATAGAAACTGATTTTCTCACAGTTCTGGAGGCTTAGATCAAGGTGTTGGCAGGACTGGTTTCTTCTGAGGGCCTCTCTCCTTGGCTTGTAGATGGCCATCCTCTCCCTAAATCTTCACCTGATCTTCCCTCTGTGCTTGTCTGAATCCTAATCTTTTCTTATAAGGATACCATTCAAATTGAATTAGGGTCCAACCTTAAAACCTATCTCACCTTAATTTGAGAAGTACTGTACTGGTGGCAAGATTACTATTTTACTAGATTGCTTATGACTGTTAATGGCTATTATTTCTACTACAAGCTTTAAAAATAAACACAATCCAGCGATCCCACTGCTGGGCATACACACCGAGGAAACCAGAATTGAAAGAGACACGTGTACCCCAATGTTCACTGCGGCACTGTTTATAATAGCCAGGACATGGAAGCAACCTAGATGCCCATCAGCAGATGAATGGATAAGAAAGCTGTGGTACATATACACAATGGAGTATTACTCAGCTATTAAAAAGAATACATTTGAATCAGTTCTAATGAGGTGGATGACGCTGGAGCCGATTATACAGAGTGAAGTAAGCCAGAAAGAAAAACACCAATACAGTATACTTACACATATATATGGAATTTAGAATGATGGTAATGATAAACCTGTACGCAAGACAGCAAAAGAGACACAGATGTATAGAACGGCCTTTTGGACTCTGTAGGAGAGGGAGAGGGTGGGATGGGTTGGCAGAGTGGCAGTGTAACATGTGTGATATCATAAGTGAAACGAATCGCCAGTCCAGGTTTGATGCAGGATGCAGGATGCTTGGGACTGATGCACGGGGATAATCCAGAGAGAAGGTGTGGGGCGGGAGGGGGGAGGTGGGGGTCAGGATTGGGAGTTCATGTACACTCGTGGCTGATTCATGTCAATGTATAGCAAAACGAATACAGTATTGTAAAGCAAAACAAACTAAAAAATAAAAATCAATTAAAAAAAATAAACACAAAATATCTCAAGTGATTAGAAAAATTTTATTCATCATCCCAAACAGGATTTATATTACAAATTCTGATCAAAATAATATTAAAGGTGTTTTCAGTAGTACCACAAACTATCTATACCTGAAGATAAAGTCAAATAGTAAACTAAATGGCAACCCATGCCAGTATTCTTGTCTGGAGAATGCTATGGACAGAGGAACTTGGCAGGCTACAGTCCATGGGGTTGCAAAGTGTTGGGCATGACTTAGCAACTAAACAAAGTATACCCTGAAATTTACTCACATTTAAAATATCACTTTGTTTAGAAAAATTATTTTCTGGTTATGATGTAAGACACACAAATAGCTACTTTGATTTTTATTTAACAAACACATGAACCATTCCCCATGCTCCGAATGAGTCATCATAAATCTATAAAATCTTGTAATTTTTTAAATGGTACTTGAGACAGTTTACATTGTTTTATAGAACAAAATACAATACTTCTAATTCTCCTCATACTGCCTTTCAACTCCATGGTGAGTGCTGTGCATTAAAACATAGCAGCTTGGGTGGCTCATGGGTTCCAACATAATCTCCACATTGGGTTGGGTTCGGGGATGGCAAGGAAGGCATTCTAAGATGTAAGTTCTAAGAATAAAGAAACAGAGATTTCCCTCAAGAAAATTTATACTTGTCTCCTTTATAAGCATAGGTCCCATACAAAAAGTATTACCACTGAATTGCTCTGTCTGACTTATAAGCTGTAATTAAGATTCCAGTTTGATGTGGAGCAGCTTAAAATAGCATCACAGACCCTGTTGATTCTTGCCTAATTGAAACAGAAACATAAATCTGAGGGAAGAAGGTGGAAATGATTATTATCAATTCCCCTTTAATAATACTGATATAGGTATCCATGGGCCCAGAAAATTAAGTAAGTATTCCAAATTCTCTCCCTCTCCAAATCGCTTATACCTGATTTTGGCTGAGTAGAGATTTACTAACGAGGAGGTGAGGGTTTACTTCCAGGAAAAGCTATAATATTGAGACATATGTTCAGGGCAGAGCAAGCACCAAATATAGGGAAGTACAGAAGTGACCTGCTTGGGACCTAGGAACTAGGTAGCAAATGGAATAGCATAAGGAGACCCTAGAAGACAAGCACTTGACCAATAAAATGAAAATACTCGTTCAATTTAGAGAAGGAAGCACCATGGTAATATCTCTGAATTCATAAACCATACAATTCAATGCCTTGTTCATGAAACATTCTTTTTTTCCTAAGCAAATTTAGTCATGCAATCTTCTGAGTAGAGACTATGTCCTACTCCAGTGTCTCCCATCCCATTTGAAGAATAATTAGAAAAGGATTTGGAAGTAAGAAACAGAACATTTCTTGAGTATTTACCTAATTCTAGGTTGATACTAGGTACACTTCATTTAAACCTAACTTTAAAAAGTAATATCCATCATTTTACCAATTCACTCATATGGAAACTGAAGCTATGAGGTTCCCTACCATAAATCCCACATAATGAAGCTGGGACTCAAACTTCTGCCTAATTTAAAACTTTGTGCCCTTTTATGCTAACATGCCACTTTCCATAAGTGACATGTCAGAGGTGACTACCCTCAGTTGCAGGTCAGGAAGCAACAGTTAGAACTGGTCATGGAACAACAGACTGGTTCCAAATAGGAAAAGAGTACGTCAAGGCTGTATATTGTCACCCTACTTATTTAACTTAATATGCAGAGTACATCGTGAGAAACGCTGGGCTAGAGGAAGCACAAGCTGGAATCAAGATTGCCGGGAGAAATATCAATAACCTCAGATATGCAGATACCACCACCCTTATGGCAGAAAGTGAAGAGGAACTAAAGAGTCTCTTGATGAAAGTGGAAGAGGAGAGTGAAAAAGTTGGCTTAAAGCTCAACATTCAGAAAACAAAGATAATGGCATCTGGTCCTATCACTTCATGGCAAATAGATGGGGAAACAGTGGAAACAGTGTCAGACTTTATTTTTCTGGGCTCCAAAATCACTGCAGATGGTGACTGCAGCCATGAAATTAAAAGAAGCTTACTCCTTGGAAGAAAAGCTATGACCAACCTAGACATCAAAGATAATGGCATCTGGTCCTATCACTTCATGGCAAATAGATGGGGAAACAGTGGAAACAGTGTCAGACTTTATTTTCTGGGCTCCAAAATCACTGCAGATGGTGACTGCAGCCATGAAATTAAAAGAAGCTTACTCCTTGGAAGAAAAGCTATGACCAACCTAGACAGCATATTAAAAAGCAGAGATGTTACTTTGCCAACAAAGGTCCATCTAGTCAAGGCTATGGTCTTTCCAGTGGTCATGTATGGATGTGAGAGTTGGACTATAAAGAAAGATAAGCACCAAAGAATTGATGCTTTTGAACTGTGGTGTTGGAGAAGACTCTCAAGAATCCCTTGGACTGCAAGGAGATCCAACCAGTCCATCCTAAAGGAGATCAGTCCTGGGTGTTCATTGGAAGGACTGATGTTGAAGCTGAAACTCCAATACTTCGGCCACCTGATGCTGTCTCATTAGAAAAGACCCTGATGCTGCGAAAGATTGAGGGCAGGAGGAGAAGGGCATGACAGAGGATGAGATAGTTGGATGGCATCACTGACTCAATGGACATGGGTTTGGGTGAACTCCAGGAGTTGGTGATGGACAGGGAGGCCTGGCATGCTGCGGTTTATGGGGTCACAAAGAGTCAGACATGACTGAGCGACTGAACTGAACTGAGCCTGGGTCTTAGCGACAGAGGAAGAGGAGGAAGAGAAATAGCTTCTGGGACATTTCTTCAGAGAAATCCTCTTGATTGATTAAAAACTAGAATTTTTCCCAGGCTTTAAAGCTGTTATAAATTATGACTATGTGTTAGAAGGTGGGAATGTGGCACTTTCTCTGACCAGGTTTTGAGGGAGAAATGTCCCCTGAGGATTTATAACATGGAGAACAAAAGAACTGTTCAGTTTCCAGAAGATGGAACTAGGGACTTACAGACATTGGCAGCCTTAGCCTTGTGACAGTGGGTGAGGGTTTACTGGAGTGTGGGAACTCACTACAAGTGTGTTTCCTAGATACAGCTCTGGTCCCAATCTATAAACCCCTGCTTTCCTATGTAATTTCTTGCTGTCCTATGAGCCATTTGAAGTTTTATAGCCAATAAGGCTAGAATCCAGGTTTAGGGTCACAAAGAAAAAAGAAATGGGCACAGTCTATTCTCAATTACTTGCATCCATAAGAGAGTATCAATAAAGAGTAAGAGAAAGAAGTCTGCAGAAATTGGTACTTTGTGGACTGGTGCTAATGGTTTCCTGGAGAAGTGGAAGGTACAAGTAGAAATGGGATACATCTTGAACCTAAGGGAATCAGATGCTCCTGGATATTAAGAATATCATGACCAAAGGCTAATGCCTCCAAACATAAACTATTTCACCGTTTGGAGATAAGGTATGTTTTAGATAAAGTTATGAAGACAGTGTAAGCATTTTGGACAAGAAAGAAACACTTCCCTTTATCACCTCAGGCTCTCCATCTGATCAGAAAGATATTAAGTGGGGAATGGCAAAAATATCTTGTAAACTTCTCGAACAAGCATGTTAAGCAGGCATAAAGATTCTGTGCTGTGGGACTTCCCTGGTGGTCCAGTGGTTAAAACTTGGTGCTTCCTGTGCAAGGGGTACAGATTTGATCCCTGGTTGAGGAACAGAGGTCCCACATGCTGAGTGTAAGCATTAGTCATTCATGTCTGACTCCCTGCGATCCCATGGACTGTAGCTTGCAAGGCTCCTCTGTCCATGGATTTCTCCAGGCAAAAATAGTAGAGTGGGGTAGCCATTCCCTTCTCCAGTGGATCTTCCTGACACAACCAAAAAAATTTTTTTAATTAAAAAAAAAAAAAAAAAAAAGACGCTGTGCTGTGATCAGTGAAACAGGTATGTACTGGGAGTCATGGCACTCTTGAGTTAAGAGACCCAACTGTTTCTTGCTCAGCTCACTCCTTTCTGTGCTTGTTTATTCAGCTATAAAATAAAAGGGTTAAAACGAATGTTGCAGTGAGGCTCCCTCTGGCTCTTAAAATTCAAGTGCAAGCTGATTTTCACGAGTGCTAACGTGTTTGAGGGAATGGTGGCACACATTCTGCCACCTAGTGGTCATATTTCAGGGTTTGTCCCACTGCTCATCTTCTCAGGATGGCTCATTTGGAGAAGGTGAAGTGAAGGTGAAGTCACTCGGTCGTGTCCGACTCTTTGCAACCCCATGGACTATAGCCCACCAGGCTCCTCAGTCCATGGAATTTTCCAGGCAAGAGTACTGGAGTGGGTTGCCATTTCCTTCTCCAGAGGATCTTCCCAACCCAGGGATCGAACCTGGGTCTCCCGCACTGCAGGCAGACACTTTAACCTCTGAGCCACCAGGGAAGCCCTATTTGGAGAATTGAGATTTTATTCCAGGATCCAGATGTCAGCAGTTGCAGCAGAGGTGAGAACAACAAGAGCTCCCTGTTTAGAGAAGGAATGAGTAGCCACCTGGTTATCAAGTGAGAGACTGTCAATCTTGACTCTCAGGACCTCTCTGGGGACATCCATGGATGTATAACTTCTACCAAGTTAACATTAGAGGTTTTCTCATAGGAAGGCAGGTAAACTGTACATAGAAATGGTCAGATTAGGAAAATTACTGCTGGAATACGCAGGTGAGGAAAGAAAAGTGATCTGATGAGCTGCTGATTAGTGGATCCAAGGCCTCTGGTCACTTAGCAGAGTGTAAGGTTAAGAAGCACAGAATGAAGTATAACTGAATCTATCAGAGCAAGCCTGGCCTTCAGAGTTTAGGGAGGGGCTTTCAGTCTGCAAACTTAGGGTAGGATCCAAGATCTGAAGCCCGTGAAACCAGAAGACAGTCAAAAACAAGGTATTTGAGCAGCCAGTTGTGTACAGGGGGAAAGATACGGAACCTCTATCAATGTGGACACAAGATAGTTTAGACTCTGAACCCTTCAGGGACAGATAAAAAGAAATAACCTAAACAGAGAGTGGGTAAGACCCTCCCACCCTGGTGAACAGTGGGAAACCCAATCTGAAATGGGTAAAAATGTGTAGTGTATGCACTTCTAGATGTTAAGTTTGCGCAAACGTTTCTCACTAAACAAGCTGGATTTTGCCCAGGAACACTAAAATTACCTGTTAAAATTTTTCGATCATGAAAAAGAAAAAGTTAAGTTCAGCTATTTAGAGTTTGGGTATAATTTCTATGGGCTGATTTTCTAGCAAAGAGAAAGTTGATTACAATCACCTGTCATTTGGGGACAAGTTTACTGGTAATCCTAAAAACTCAATTATGTTATTTATGAGTAGACCCAATGACAACGCACTGAAAGTTCATCCTGAGAGAGGAAGGTCATTGGTTATCATGTATCAAAAAAAGTTTTTGTTATTTTTTAATTTGGAGTGGTGTGGTCATAGGTTGTACCTTTCCCCAACTTTGCTTTAGGAAAACTTTCAGCCCATTCTCTCTTCTGGTTTCCACCTATGATATTACTATTATTCTCTAGTTTTAGAGGAAAATCTGCCAATTTGGTCCAGAAAGTAGTCCTAAGCAGCCTAGATAAAATGTAAGATGGCTTCCTGTCCTGGACAAAGACAAACAGCATGCTTCCTGTGCCTGATATTCCCTTACCTGTCACTCAGAATACACAATCAAAGTGACTCGTGAAGAGATGGGGAGACACAGTGAGCCCAGCCTACTCAGAGATGTATCTTCAAGGGAGAAAGGAAACCAGGGGTTTCAGAGTGGGCGGTACTTGATAAAGTAGGGATGTTTCAGTTCTTGCTCCCCTCCAATATTCAATAGAGAGGACAACTGGGAATGGATACAAACTTTACAAACACAATGATCTCGGGTGGGGAACAGCTGCCAGGTTTGCCACTTATGTGCATTTCAGAGTCCTAATGTAGTACTGGAAGAGAGGGAACAGGCAGGTTTACATACCATGGAAATTGGTTCATAGGCCATAAGTGAGAAGTATGGAACTGTAATTGATGAATAAACACAATGAGGAGTACATTTAGAGAAAGTAGAGGTATTTCTATTGATATTTTAGGGTTAACATTAAAATTGGGATTGATAAGGATTATAAATTCATAAAATATTAAGTGACCATGAATTGCTCATATTTTACCTATTGGTTGAGAATGAAATAAGGAAAATAAGTTTTATGAAATCACAGCGCTTTTAAAATCATACTGGTAGCATAGTCTCACTTGAATGATTTGTCAAACGAGTACTATCAGGTCAATGAAAATATTCTCACAGTGGCTGGAAATTGAAGCATCACACAAACGTAAGTTTTCTTTTCAAATATGACAACAGAAGGTGTATGGAAATTTACATGTCTTTGACAAGACTAGAAATAAACTGTCATTTTCTTATATGATGCCCTGTACTCTAAATCAGTTCCACACCAGGTTGCTTGTAAAAGGAATCGCCTCACATCTTTTCTTGATGTCACCTGAAATCTGACCACTTGATTATTACCTCAGCCTCCACAACCTTAAAAGTAGCCCTAACATACAGGCTTAAAGGAGTTATTCCTTTTTACTGGTATATACCCTTCCTTAATTGCAACTGGTAAGCCCACCTTCAGGTGCAAACATTATTTAACATTCTGAAAGCACTTATAGAACATATCATATTCTATATAAGGAATATTCTTCAAAGGGTGAGGGGGTTTCCCTCAAAGGAACTGGTTGCTTAACAAAGGGAGGAGGGAAAAGAGGCAGGCATCTGTCTCACTCATGTCTGCCTTGCCACTGTAACCTAGTTCACCTGGTACATGGAGACTCTAATAAATGTCAGATGAGAGAATTGTATCAGATGGCTCAGGAGGTATGGCTCTCTGCATCTTCAAACTTCTCATACTTCTTTGGTTCCTACTTATGTTTGACATGTATCTTTTTAAACAGTCATCTCCCTTTTGTGCAGGAGGGGAATTTTATTAATACCATTTCGACTTACTGTCTCAGTACAACTGGATAACTTCATCCCACTCAGAAACAGGCCAGACTCCATTGGGCCACACGTTCGGGGGAGAACGCTTCCAGTCCCATGTCTTTATAGGAATCTTCCAGGTCTCACCATAGTTGGCTTCGATATATTCGATGGTTTCACAGGGCACACGAAACTTTGTGTCTACAAACTCAGTCCAGCACAGTGTAAACTTGGGAAACAGGTACCTGTGGCAAAAGAGGCAATGTGGAGAGGAGTAGGCTCCAACAGTGGAAGTTTAGCTAAGGAACCCACACCTAGTGTACTCTGGGCCAAAGGACAGTCCTCTTCCACTAAACAGCTTTGGGGAACAGATACAGAGGGCATTTTGTTGTTAATTGCCCAGCATCTCCTTCCTTTTCTAATGTTAACTGTATCCCAATTTCACTCCCCTAGTCCCAGTCCCTATGGTCCAAAAGAGGCTGACTCCACTCCTAGGCTCCAGAGATGGGCAAAAAAGACTCAAACTTAACCAGTAAATTATAGTCACTAGGTCAGGGAAGGGAATTTATACAAATTAGGCAAATGGAAGTCAGTCTTGGAATTTCTGTTGGAACTACTGGGGAAAGAAGTGTTCTTGTGCAGAGGTTTCTAAGCTGTGGGATGGAAGCTGAGAACTGCTGGTGGCCATCTTTGTTGTTAGCAGGGAGAGCCTGTCTGACACTGCAGTTAAAGCAAAAAGTTGCCAAAAGATGGAGGCAAATGATAAGAGTCCAGAAAACCCTGGGGAAGTGTTTGGGTTTGGCCGTGACAATTCCTTAAATACATAAATATAGAAATATTTTTTAATACATTTCTAGTATTTGAAATTCGTATACATCGAGGGAGGCAAGTATAGCAAGTGAGAGAGGAAACAAAACCCTCCTAGTTAGCCAGAGAACCTAAATCAGTCCTGGCAATATATGACATTTTCCAACAACAGAATCACAAATACTTGTGCCTTTGTGACAGGTCAAGTTAATTTCTCTGTCCCTGGGTTTCACTGTGGTCCTAAATGGCTTTTGATAACGCTAGATAGCTAAAGAAGAAATTCCGAGGCTCAGTCGAGTATTTCTTAAACTCATTTTCTAACTTGTACAGTGGTGAGAATTTCATACCACGATATGTGAACAAGGTAAGACCCAATATATATTGGCTTTTTAAGTAAAGCTTCACCCCACCCCCTCCTCAGATGCAGGAATAGAGATGTTCTGCATTTCAAAAATAATTCTCTGAAAAAAAAAGTTATACAAATCATGTTCTCCTGCTCTGCCTGTTATCACGTGCCCTTTTTAATTTCTATTCTCAGTCTCAAACTTTTTTCTTTCTTATTAGGTTGCACATCATTAAATCTCTATCAAATTCAAACTGCTACTAAAAGAACCCAACTAAAGAACACTAAAATAAGCAGCATCCCTGTAAGGTGATACTTCCTTTACAGCACGGACTTTTCAGAGAAAAAAACAGGCATGACTCTAAGATGCTCTCTCAGGCTTCTTCCTTGCTTCCATTCCTCACAAGAACCCACCCTCCCCTCTCCCCTTTTTTCCCTTTCTTTCATCTCAAATGCAAAAGAATCTCTCTAAGCTAGCCCAAGGAATATGTTATAATGAATTTAACTCAACTCATAACAGAATTATTTCAATTAGTAAGTTTTGTTACTAAAACACATTTCTTAAAGGTATTTTGGATCAGCAAAAAGCTCTATATTACAAAGGGAACTAGCAGGTTTGTAGATTTAAGTTTATATAGTTTATATTATAGACTGTGTTGTTGCTTTCTGAGAAATATTTCTGTGTTGTTGCTTTCTGAGAAATATTTCTTTCCTTCACAACATGGTAAGAACCTTTAGTAATAAGATTTGAAGTAGCAATACCAGAGATAAAACAAATGTAAAATATCAGAGGATTAAATAAAAAAGGAACAGAGAAAAAACAGATTCAAAGTGTAATCGTATTACAGAAAAAGGGATCTAACGGGGATGTTCTTCAAGGAAAGGTCAGTTCTCATATATTTTGCTTCTCAATATCATGTTTTACTACCAGATGAACTTAAAGCCACAGATGAAAATGACAGGCTGAGCAATTCTAAAGAAAGCAACAAGTCCCTTCTACCCAAACCAATAGGTGCTGGCAGTTAATAGACAATCCCAGCTGGCTTCTATGAAAAGAAGGCCACAGCAAATTTCAATGCTGAGGAAGAAATAGGATACAGCATAGTTCCACCATCTGCTAGTCCCAATTTTACTCTGCACACTCATAGTCATGGACGTGCTTATTATGCCTGAGATATAACCATCCATCATCAGCCTCTACCGTCTGAAATCAGATGCTGGTCAGCAGAATGTCCACCTGTCGCATCTTATCAAGTTGACACACTGAAGTTGAAATGAGACAGAAATCAGGGTCTATCTAGTAAAATAGGCCAGGAAATTTCTCTCTCAAATTTTATCCTCTACAGTTTTAGGAAAGAGGTACAAGAATGAAAAGAATGAAAAAACATCCCATTTAGATCCCTGGCGTGCTACAGTCCACGGGGTCACAAAGAGTCGGACATGACTGAGTGAGTGAACCGAACTGAACTGAAAAGAATGAAAAACCAGGATGACAGAGTGGGTGAGAATACTACAAATTTTATCAAAGCTTTCATAAAATAAAATGTTCAAAGATTTCACTGAACAATGAAAGATTTACAAACAAAAACAAACATTTAAAATATATAAAGAATCTTAAAATTACTCAAAGACAATTTAACTCAAATGTTAATTTTTGTTCCTAAATAGAAATATCCCTAAAACTGTGGTTTTCTTTTCGCCAGATAATTTTTAAGCCTTTCAGCAAAAAGAAAACTCCAGCTTCCTAGGAAAAGAGGGAAGGTAAACAAACCATAAAATGTAAAAACTGACTGTAAAATGGGATTGTGGAGAGGAAGTTGTGGGGGTAGGGTGTTAAGTGAATCAGAACAGCACACTCTTTCCAGGTTACCAGTGGATAATAACTAAGACTATAATATAGTCAATGTTATTTTAGCTTTTAAAGCCCAGATTAAGTTCTCCTAAGGAGTTTTTACTTTAAAGCTCTGAGATAGTATCCAAAACGTGAACAGATTTAATTCAGACTAACCAAGCCCCAATCAGAATGTAAGCTCAAGGGATCTTATCATACACAAAAAATCCATTTATTTTCTATTTCATACCGCTTTTACTTCATTTTAGTTTTGCAAAAAACAGTAGTTAGAATTTAGTTGGAATAGATCATTTTTTTCCTCACAGACATCCTTAAAATCTGTAAAACTACTTATTGGTGGTGGATAAACTAATTTCATCAATTGTACAAACTATAGACATAATAGCTAAGTGACAAACACTGTTTTTACTGTTGTTAGTTAGCTAGGCTAAGTGAGAATCTATTACAACTGAATCTGACCTTTTTAAACTTAAGTTTGCATTAAACTCTAGAGTTGGAATAGCAAAGCCATTTTTTAAAGAATTTCTTGCAAAACAACACTAGTTTACTCTCATTACCAATTCTGTCTCCACTTTTAACTCTTAATGTCTTTTTCTTGTGTAATTGCAGTGCCTAAGCCCTCTAGCATACTGCTTAATAAAGGCAAAGACAGCGCACATTCTTACGTTTTATTTTTTTAAGAGAAGGGCTTCTAGGTTCAGAAGCCCTTCTCTTAAAATCAGAAAAAAAAACCCTATAGCATGTTATACAAAGTGAAGTAAGTCAGAAAGAAACAAATATTGTGTATTAATGCATATATATATAATCTAAAAAAATTGTACTGATGAACCTATTTGGAGGGAAGGAATGGAGACATAGATGTAGGGAACAGACTTGCAGACACAATGAGGAAGGAGAATGTGGGATGAAAGGAGGAAGTAGCCAAAGGCATATATGCACTATCATGTAAAATAGATAGCTGGTGAGAAGTTGCTATGTAACACAAGGAGCCCAGCCTGGCACTCTATGATGACCGAGATGGGTGGGGTGATGGGAGCTGGAAGACTCAAGAGGGAGGGGATATATGTATAATTATGGCTAATTCACATTGTTGTATGACAGAAACCAACACAGTACTGTAAAGCAATTTCCCTTCCATTAAAAACTAAATTTAATTAAAAATGAATTAATGATTACGAAAAGGACAAGCACTTCTGAAGTTTTACCATTAAATATGATTGCTCACTTTAGGTCTTTGGTATATTCCCTTTACCAGGTTTAAAGAAATTTCAGATCCCTTTTACTCCAAGTTTACTAAAAGGTCTTTTGTTATTGTTAATTATCAGTTCAGTTCAGTTCAGTCGCTTAGTCGTGTCCAACTCTTAGCTTGTGTTTCTTCCAGCCCAGCATTTCTCATGATGTACTCTGCATATAAGTTAAATAAGCAGGGTGACAATATACAGCCTTGACGTACTCCTTTTCCTATTTGGAACCAGTCTGTTGTTCCATGTCCAGTTGTTGCTGTTGCTTCCTGACCTGCATACAGATTTCTCAAGAGGCAGGTCAGGTGGTCTGGTATTCCCATCTCTTTCAGAATTTTCCACAGTTTACTGTGATCCACACAGTCAAAGGCTTTGGCATAGTCAATAAAGCAGAAATAGATGTTTTTCTGGAACTCTCTTGCTTTTTCCATGATCCAGCGGTCTTCATCTACTGTTCCATAATTGATTATCAGTGTATTTAAGGCAACCAAGGTAATGAGAGATGAAAAGGCTACAATTTCACCACATGAAGCTCTCCTTTCCTGAGTAACTCATCTAACCTCCACAACATAGGAATTCATGTTTTTAGTATTGGCTTTGGATTGGCATTCAGTTCAGTTCAGTTCAGTCACTCAGTCGTATCTGACTCTTTGCGACCCCATGAATCGCAGCACACCAGGCCTCCCTGTCCATCACCAACTCCCAGAGTTCTCTCAGACTCGCGTCCATTGAGTCAGTGATGCCATCCAGCCATCTCATCCTCGGTCATCCCCTTCTTCTCCTGCCCCTAATCCCTCCCAGCATCAAAGTCTTTTCCAATGAGTCAACTCTTCGCATGAGGTGGCCAAAGTACTGGAGTTTCAGCTTTAGCATCATTCCTTCCAAAGAAATCCCAGGGCTGATCTCCTTCAGAATGGACTGGTTGGATCTTCTTGCAGTCCAAGGGACTCTGAAGAGTCTTCTCCAACACCACAGTTCAAAAGCATCAATTCCTTGGCGCTCAGCATAGAGAGAATCAAATGCTGCATATAAACATGTGCCTCCAGTCTGGCAGTTTCTTTTTTGCTGGGGTCCAGCCCCGGTGGATCCAGGGAATTCGAAGCGGAGAACGGCGTGGCAAGAAAAACACTTTTTTATTTAGAAATATAAGATTAGGAAATAATAGTATAGTAGGAAAATTTAGATGGAGAAAAGAAGGCTGAATAACTTGGTTTACATGGAAAGCCAATAAAGTTCCAGACAAGGAGGTTGCACCATCTACGTGGGGCCACCAGCACCCGCTTGAATCTCTAAGGGTGCCCCGCCCTGGACTCCCTTTTCACGCGGAACTTAAGAGCCGGGACAAGTAAGTAGACATGGCAAACCTCCACGCCCCAGATGGGAATTCAGCCAGAATTAGAGAGAAGACACAGGGAAACCAGTCCTTCAACTGGCTCCGGCTCCCTTTGTTCTTCAAGGTCTTTATACCCTTTTTTTACATGGAGATCAATGGATAATATATATAATTATGCAGCATCAGCAGCCCAGACTCTTATCAAAATCAGGCTTTTCTCTCTGCATACCTAGTTGTATACACAAGCCTTAGGTGATTTACATCATCTTCTGGCCAAAAGGCCAATTAACATTTTATGGCTCTTTTCTGATAAGGGTTTGTTAACCAGAAGACTTATTTGTGTTAATTAACTCAAAAGTCTAGTGTTGCTAACATCAAAACTACTATATGTCCTTTTCCATATCCCGTTTACATTGATTAACATCTTTGCAGGTGCCTGAAAGATAAAGAATAAGGAGGTCTGGCAGCAATCATTGATTCAACAGTGAAATCCTGTCACCAATAGGATTTTTAGCTCTTAGAAAAGGTTTTGTAACTTTAAGATACTCGAGCTTTGTGCCCCTCACAGTTGGGGGCTGTAAGGTCCAGGGAACCTGTTAGGCAAGTTAGAGCGTTTAAGTTAGAGCATTATCAGAGGGGGTTGAGCTGGAACACTCCTTTCAAATGCAGAAGACTAAAGCCCTGAGTTAACTTTTTCCAGAGAAAGTCAGAAGAGTGGAAAAGCAGGAAGATTCTTATTTTGGGGGTACATGCTCAGGAAACTCCAGGGGGAAAACCTGAGATCTGACTCGTCCTTGCCCATCAAATCTCTGCCGCGTGACCCTGTCATGGGTGGGATTCCTCATGCTGGCTCCCGGCACTTTCTTGTATATTATTTTGGTTATTAGTTGTTACTGTTTCTTTTTTTTTCTTTTGCAGTGCTAGGTCTTCATTGCTGCGCATAGGCATTATCTAGTTGCAGCGAGCAGAGGCTACTCTTTAGTTATGCTCTGCAGACTTCCCATTTTGGTGGCTTCTCTTGTTCCAAAACACTTGTTACTGGTTCTTATTTGAGAGTATTGTTTCCTGTTAAATTTTCTCAGGCCGTGACTGATTTATCACTCATGTATGTTTACCTTTGGGCCTGATGGAGCAGTAGGCATCCTGCTTATCTTCATTGCCATTTCTACATCATTATCCTATCCTCCTTCCTAAAATATCCCCCAGTTTTAAAGTTGATGCTGTTAAAATATGCTGTCTGCTACCCTCCTAGTTTTGGTCATTTTTATCTCTGGGTTAATACCCCTCATTCCTTGAAGATTTTTGGCAGTTGGCTCACTAACACTACTCTCTGTCTCTACTTCTGTTGTAATTCTTAGCCACATAGGTGACACTTCCAGTATTCAAGCCTCTGAGTTCTTTGACCTCCTCTCTTTTAATAGTCTATCTTTTGTGTATGTGTGTTAACTTTTGACTGTGCCTTCTCTTCATTGCTGTGTGCAGGCTTTCTCTAGTTGTGATGAGTGGAGGCTGCTCTCTAGTTGCAGTGCACAGGCTTCACTCTGTGATGGCTTCTTTCATTGTAGAGCGTGCACTCTTGGGTTCTTGGGCTTCAGTAGTTGTAGTGCACTGGCTTAGCTGCTCTCAGGCATGTGAGGTCTTCCCCAGCCAGGGATCAAACTCATGTCCCCTGCATTGGCATGTGGTTTCTTAACCACTGTACCACCAGGGAAGTACCAATAGTCTATCTTCTACATAACTTAGCCATGCAACCCCAAGGTCATACCCTAAACCCTTTCATTACCAATAACTGCTCCTTCTTTACAGTGATAATTTCAAGCAGCTCTAATTACCACCACCAGCCTTACTAGATTATTTTCTCTGTTATGCATATTCCACTAATTCCTGGACCCACTAGAAATTTTGATCCTGTCACTTTTTCATTCTTGTGGTAGCCTCATTTTCCTCCTTATCCAGATTAGATTCCTTGATACATCATTATAATCACTACCCTGCAAACATACTCAACTCCCTCTTTCCCTTAGTTATATTCACATAGCAAAACGTTAACCTTAGAAATTCGGTCTGAGTTTCTAATTACTCAGTGCTCACACTCACACAGTGAACATATTGGCGAGAACACGACCATGTTAACTGGTCTTATTTAAGTTCATGACCGCTAATCTCAAGTGGCCCATTGTACTGTCCATACATCAGCTACATTTCTCTAGTCCACGCTTCCTTTCACTCTTCTAAATTACTGTTTCACATTGCCTTTCCTTAAAACTTTCTATACTTTCTCCCCTTCCTCACCTTCAGCTGAGAGCCTTGCTTCCTGTTCACTGAGAATACAGAAGCAATCAGAAGAGAATCTCCAAAACTCTGTCATCACATCTGCCTCTGTCTATACTTTTCTACTCTGTCTGCCTGTTCCTCTATTCTTCTTTGTGCTTCTGTCTAAGTCCAAGCCCTCCATTTGTTCTTAAGAACCTATTCCTTCTCTTTTACCTAGGAATCACCCCAGGAGTTATCTCCTCTCTCCTGCATCACAGGTTTTTGTGGATTATTCCTAGGAATATACCAGCACGTTGTTTTATCTTTCACCTGAAACAAAACAAACAAAAAAAAAAACCATAGAAAATGGCGCTGCAGGCGGGAAGTTTGAGTAGCTGGTGCGCCGAGCCTCCGGGGAGATGTGTAGTGACTTCCATAAGGCTGAATCTGGGACGGAGCTCCTTGCCCAACTGGAAGGTAGAAGTTCCTTGAAAGAAATAGAACCACATCTGTTTGCTGATGAAGAGTCACCTGTGCATGGTGATATTCTTGAATTTCATGGTCCAGAAGGAACAGGAGAAACAGAAATGCTTTATCATTTGACAGCACGATGCATACTTCCGAAATCGGAAGGGGGACTGGAAGTAGAAGCCGTGTTTATCGATACAGATCACCACTTTGACACGCTCCGGCTGGTTACGGTCCTGGAGCATCGGCTGACCCGGAGCTCTGAGGAAGCAGTGCGCCGCTGCCTTGGCCGACTGTTTCTGCTGTACTGCGGTGGTAGCACCCAGCTACTGCTCACCCTGTGCTCACTGCAGACCATGCTCTGCAGTCGTCCCTCTGTCTGCCTTTTGATTTTGGATAGCCTGTCAGCTTTTTATTGGATAGACCGCGCGAATGGAGGAGAAAGTGTTAACTTACAGGAGTCGACTCTGAAGAGTGCTCTCAACTCTTAGAGAAGCTTGTGAATGAATATCGCTTGGTTCTCTGTGCGACAACACAAAGCATAATGCAGAGAGCCTCAAACCTGGAAGAAGGGCCTTCCTGTGCCTTCAGTCGCCCGAGTGGCGTGGACGGGGACTATAGGCCCTATCTCTGTAAGGCGTGGCAGCAGGTGGTGAAGCGTAGAGTCCTCTTCTCCAAACAAAACGATTCTAAAGCTGGCAACCAGTTTTCTTTAGTTTCACGTCATATAAAAAGTAACGATTTAAAAACACACTTTCTTACTATTGGAGAAAGTGGTGTTGAGTTTTGTTGATGTATATCTTAAAAAACAGTCTTTTGTCAGCTGTTATAGGCTAAAACGATTTGATTCTAAAATTTTAAACTTTAAGGGAATCTAACATAACCACGTTTCTACACAGAATGGAGTTCTTAAACTGGAACCTTAGACTGTTCTGTTCCTGAGTTGTTAAGATTATTCAGAGTGATAATAATAATAAACTATATTAAGTTGTTTTAAAACTAAATAAATAAGATACACATTTCAGTCCAAATTAAAAAAAAAAAAAAAACCATACTTGCTGACCCTACCTGCCTCTCCTGTCTACCACCCTATTTCTCTGAGAGAGTAGAAATAAGTGGTAGAATTAAGGAAAATGCTCAAAAGAATATTATATATTTATCTTCACTGCTGCTTCTGCTCTTCTCCCTTGAATTCACTCTAGTCAGGCAGTCATCCCTCCAGTACTGAAACAGCTCTTGTACTGGTTACTAACGCTGCTGCTGCTAAGTCGTGTCCAACTCTGTGCGACCCCATAGACGGCAGCCCACCAGGCTCCCCCGTCCCTGGGATTCTCCAGGCAAGAACACTGGAGTGGATTGCCATTTCCTTCTCCAGTGCATGAAAGTGAAAAGTGAAAGTGAAGTCGCTCAGTCGTGTCTGACTCTTCGCGACCCCTTGGACTGCAGCCCACCAGGCTCCTCCATCCATGGGATTTTCCAGGCAAGAGTACTGGAGGGGGTGCCATTACCTTCTCCAGGTCACTAATGCCAACCATTCCAAAATCTAGTTTTCAAGTCAGAATTTACTTGATCTATCAACAGTATTTGTTACTGCTGGTCACTCTCTCTTTCAAACACCTTTTTCATCTTATTCCACAACACTGTTCTCTTGGTGCTCCTCTTCCTTGGCCCCTCCTTCTCAGTCTCCTTTACTGTCTCCCCACCACTTCCCAACCTAAAATTCTAGAGTACCCAGGGCTCAGTCATCAAACCACTTCTCTTTCTGTATTTACTCCCCTGATAATTGCACTGTTTTAATAATCATCTATATACTAACAACATTCAAATTTATATCTCCTGCCCAAACTTTTCCTCTCAACTCCAGACTTACATGGTTAACTACCTTTTTGATATTGTCTCTTAGATATTAATAGACATCTCAGTAGGATTTCTTACCTCTCAAGCCCCACCCAAACCTGCTCCTCTTTGTGTAGACTTCCCTATCTCCGCATATGGCAAGCCTACCTTAAAAACCTGGGAATCATTCTTGATTCTTCTCTTTCTCACCCAGATTCCCCAGATCTAATTCATGGGCAAATCCTATCACCTTTGCCTTTAGAACATAGCCAAAGTTCATTTACTCTCATCGTCTCTACTGCATATTACTCTGAACAGATTACCATTATCTTTCACAAATTATTGCAGTGACCTCCTAACTGCTTCTACCTTAAAGTCTGTTCTCTATGCTGCTGCCAGTTGTCAAATCAGATCATACACCTTCAACAACTCAAAGTCCTCCAGTGGCTTCTCATCTTTCCTCATGGCCTAGAAGGCTCTGCCAATTCTGGTTCCCTAGTATCTCTCTGACCTCATCTCCTGTGAGTTTCTGGCTTGCTCATTCCATTCTAGGTACACTGTCCTCTGCCCTGGCCTCAAAAACTTCAAATATGTTCCCACTTTAGCTTAGCACCTGCTGTTCCTTTTGCCTAGAATGCGCTTTCTTAGTTACGTCTAAGGCTTGCTCTTTGTTTCCTTCAGTCTCTATTCAGATGTTACCTTATGAAAGCCCATGTGGCTCAGATGGTAAAGAATCTGCCTGCAATACAGGAGACTCAGGTTCGATCCCTGGGTCAGGAAGATCCCCTGGAGAAGGAAATGGCAACCCACTCTAGTATTTTGTCATTGTTCAGTTGCTCAGTCATGTCCGACTCTTTGTGACCTGATGGACTGCAGCACGCCAGGCTTCCCTGTTCTTCACCAGCTGGAGCTTGCTCCAACTCATGTCTATTGAGTTGGCATTGAGTCGATGCCATCTGACCACCTTGTCCTCTGTTGTCCCCTTCTCCTCCTGCCTTCACTCTCAAGGTCTTTTCTAATGAGTCAGCTCCTACATACAACCCTAAAGAATTGAGCTTACTTTGTCTGCTGTTTCCTTTCAGCCCTTTTCCTGAAGAGAGATGGTTTGGTAGGACTCAATTGAGAAAACAATTCAATTAATCTTTTGTCAGCCTCAGGTTTTCTTACTGGAGAACAGTTTGTAAGCCTGCAGATACTAGTGTGATAAAGATACCAGAGGACTTACCCTGGTGGCTCAGTGGTGAGGAATCCACCTGCCAGTGCAAGGCACAGGTTTGATCCCTGATCCAGGAAGATCCCACATGCCACAAAGCAACTAAGCCCGTGTGCCACAACTACTGAGCCCGTGTGCTGTGACTACTGAAATGCAAGTGCCAAGAACCTGTGCTCCACAGTAAGAGACGCCACCACAATGAGAAGCCTGCTTGCCACAACTAGAGAAAAGCCCACACTGTGATGAAGATCCAGCACAGCCAAAAGAAGATGAATAAAGAGATAAAATTATTTTAAAAATTAAAGATACCAGAATACACAGGACTGCAGCTCTTTTTCAGCTTTTATCTCAGTGTGACAGAAGTACTTAGTCTGATATGGGTCATACTGTAAAAGAAACCAGTTCTGTGTTGACCAAGGATATTACCTCACTTCTTATCTTTTCCTTTGGCTTCTGTAGAAGCAGTTTGAATCCTTATAATTGAGCAGCTAGCATCACTGTCCCTCCTTTCTCTCATGTAGCTCTGGGTCTTAGGAGAAACTGGTCTTCAGTCACAGATCTATGTAGAATGGTTCTTCCCATAGAGGACAGGGACACACTAAAAGCTATCCAATAAAGAAGTAAGACAGTGAATACCCAAACAAATGGCAGAGTTGCTGCTCTCACTAACTATATAGTATTGTTCTGCCTGTCCTTCCATCCTGAAGAAGACACAAGAGTTAGATCTTCAGATTACCCATCACTGAACTGCTGCACTATTTTTCCCTTCCCCAGATTCTTTATCCAGACCGAGACGGACAGTGTTCACTAGAGCCATCGAGGGCCGTGAGTTGCATTGGCAGGATAGCCACTTACAGCGAATCATCAGCAGTGATGTATATACAGCTCCTGCCTGCCAGCGGGAAAGTGAGAGGCTACTCTTCAATTCCCAAGGCCAACCACTGTGGCTTGGTAAGTGTACTTATCCTACTCTAAGAATTTCAGAGCCCAGTTTCACCTCATGTCAGGCCTGAGTGAGCCATCTCCATAGGTACCAGCAACATAACTACGCTTAGGACAGCCTTCATCCAGATCTTTTGGGGCCTTGACTAGGGCCTCAGGGTATAGCCCGAGCCACTTGTATATGTTCTCAGCTGAAGTACAGTAATCTCAAAAAGAGGTATTTCTATTGTTTCCTGAGTTTGGGGAGGGGAAAGGAGCTAATAAATATAAAGGAGTACTAACAAAGCCATTAGACATCAGTTCATAGACTCTCAGCAGTTACTGAGCAACCAATGTTAGAATCTACTCTGAAATTACATGTTTTGCTAAAAAGGCATGAACTTTGAAACTTAAATCGCTCTATACTAGTAGCTCAGACTGTCTGCATTTGTCACCAAGCTGTCTTCCTTTCCTCATTCCTTCCTTTATCATCATAGAATAAAGCTGTTCCATCATGAGTTTAAACTCTCCTCTGGCCTTCTGTGAGTCTATTCTTGACTTTGTTACAGAATACATATTCCACACTACACATTATAAAATAATATTCATTCTCTGAGTCTTAAAACAATAGCATACATTTTTATTATCATCTCCTAATTCCCTACCTCTGTCCCTCATCCCATATCTTTGTCTTTCACAAGAGCCTGCTGAATCTGGATGTGCGCCTGTCTCTCTCTCGAAAGTTTTTGGCCAAACTCACTGTAGGTCACTACCTGAAATTCCCACTGATTATTTTTCCTCTCCTCTGATCTAATACTTTTAAAACATAAATCTAACAACTGTGTGAAAAATACACACCCCATTATAAACAAAGATCCAAATCAAAACAACACTGTATTACCATGTTTCAGTTGTCAAATAGGAATCTTTTAAAATAAAGATAACTGGTTTTGGTGTAGGAGAGGCTACACTGGATATAGTAATCTCATATACTACTGGTAGGAATGTAAATACTTACTGCATTTCAGCAACACTTATCAAAAGCCTTTAAAATAAATTCATAGCCCTTGATCCAGGAATTCTACATCTAGGAATTTATCCTGAGCTATAATTAACTAAGAATGTACATAAAGTTGTGAGGTTTATGAACATATAGCATATAGATGAGAAAAATTAAAAACAATAATGTCCAGCAATAGGGGACTGATTGAGCCAATGGATAGTACACATATTTAGTGGAATGATATGTAATCATTTTTAATACTATGGAAGTATATTTAATGGTATGGAAAAATATTTACAATGACTTATTAAGTAGAAAAACCTAATTATAAAATAATAATTATAATACCTCATCTTTATTAAAATTAATTAGGAAAGTCTAGAGATACAAATTTTTTCATAAAAATATGAAATTAGAAATAATGGTTATCTCTGTTTTTTATTTTCTATTTTATCTGTATTTTCTATAATTATTCCCATAATTTTTATGTTTATTAATCCTGTTTCCTGAGAACCTATTATGTGCCAGGTAGCATGCTGGGCAAAGCAACTACAAAAATGTATAAGAAACGGTGACTGTCCTCAAAGAGCTCATAAATAATACATAAAAAATCATTATAAAACAGTTAAAAAGAAGTGACAAAAAAAAAGAAGTGACAAGATAGAAATATACACAGAAAGAAAATATTTGAGCTGTATGCTTTGTAGGGCAAAGCTATACGCTTTGTGTATATTTATGCCCCTTCCCCATTTATAAGTGTTTGGTAGTCATCCATTATGCCTAAGGTAAATCCAAACTTCTTAGAATGGCATTCAAAGCTCTTAACATTCCAGACTCCACCTTTCCAGGGTATCTCTAGCCACATAACCGAACTCTACACAAAACTATTTGCCATACTCTGAAGATGTTATCCAGAATACTTTTTATGCTTTTACTTACATGCCTTTATTTATATGTTCTCTTTGCCAGGGATGCCTGTTTCTGTTTTCTACCTATTTAAAATATTACTTGCCCTACAAAGCATATAGCTCAAATATTTTCTTCCTATGTATATTTCTAACTTGTCATTTCTTTTTAACTGTTTTATAATGATCTTTTTATGTATTATTTATGAGCTCTTTGAGGACAGTGACCATTTCTTATACATTTTTGTAGTTGCTTTGCCCAGCATGCTACCTGGCACATACTAGGTTCTCAGGAAACAGGATTAATAAACAAGTGAGGCCTTTCCCTCTATAAAAGTAGTTTATTGCTGCATTAGGTTCCTGAGGTTCGTGTTCAGAAAGAGGGATAACAGTTTCTTATCCTAGTTCTTTGCCCTTTTCAATGCCAAACAACTACACTGAGGCTGCAGTGTATCTCCTTGAAGGTAGTGCCTGTGACTTATTCAACTTTATATCCCTAAAAGATAAAATACAATTTCTGGTACACAATAGATGTTGGATCAAATTTGAGGACCTGAACTGAATACAGTCTCCCTTTGTCAAACACAAATTTTCTTGATTTGAAAATTTAACTCAATCAAAATATCTTCTTCTCATCTGATAGAGCATGTGCCTACAGCCTGTGCTCGGGTTGATGCCCTGCGTTCCCATGGTTACCCAAAAGAGGCCCTCAGACTCACAGTGGCCATATCAATACTCTCAGGTTGCAGCAGCAGCGGCAGCTGGAAATCTACAAGCATCAGAAGAAAGGTATAGTGATCAGGAGCCATCTCAACTGCTTAGGCTGATGGGGTTCTCAGGGACTACAAAGCCCAGGACTTAATTTTCATTGTTTCCTGGTGTGGCAGGGGCTAGGGGATTCCAGGTCATTCTACCTTCTGTGTGGAATCCCTCTCTTTACCTCTATAAATCTCAGTTTTGTTATCTGTAAAATGGGAATAATAATGCTGGCCTGCCTCTCGCACAGGATAGTTGGATCCACTGAGATCTGGTATGAGAAGACCCTTTTTGAACTGTAAAGCTGTGTCTACATACGTGTGCTATCGGGAGGCAGCCCAAATGCATACCACATGGCCTCACAGTGGCTGATGAGCTGGTGACCAGTCTCCTCAACCCAAGGCAAGCTTTACTTTGAGTCTCAGGGCCACCGCCTGAAGGAGACTGTTGAGGAGACTTATGAAGAGACCAAGCAGGGACAGAGAGCAGTGTGTCTTTATCCCTCTCAAAAACCTTGACCTGCTTATTTCCAGAACTGTTGCAGAGGGGAACCACAACCATCACAAACCTAGAAGGCTGGGTGGGCCACCCTCTGGATCCAATTGGCTGCCTGTTTCTCACCTTGACTGAGGCCTGCCGCCTGAATGATGATGGCTATCTGGAAGTGTCAGGTACAGGGGTCAGCCTGAGGGAAGTCCAGACTACCCTTCGGAGCCCTCTTCTCTTCCATGACAGAGTCTGCTTTACCCCTCTTGTTCTCTTATCTAGACTGGACCTCCCCTGAGTGGTTTCCTTGGGATTGCTCCTTTCTTTTCCTTCCCCACTCTGTGGACTGGCTCTGTCCTGTTCACCCATTTTACCTTGCCAGCTTCAACTTTCCTTTGCTCCTGTCACTTTCCTACCCTGTGAATGTCTGAAGAGTAATCCAAAGGGAACAAAAAGGACCAGAGGGATTTAAGAAGTCAGAGGCCAGGTCCTCAAAACAATCTGGAATGTAAAAGAACTTGCATCAGCAGTGTGTGTATCCCTTGCAATTACATAATACTCGCATGTTTCCCTTGAACATTCTCCCTGGTGGTGGTTTTGTACCAATTTTACAAAAGAGAAATAAAAGGGAGGTAATTTAATAGAGTCTCAAATTAACAGGGACTTGAGACAAAAGTGATTCTTTTTTCCTTTATGCTATCACTGTATTGTAAACATGCATATATTATGGTATTTAGCACACTGCCATAAAATTTGTTTACTAGTGTCTCTGCTAGCCCTTCAAGTTCCTTAAAACAGCAGTTAGGGCAATAACTCTCTTTTAATAGTCTCCCTTAAACATTTACAAAATGGATAATGGGAGGAAAGAAATAAATTAAGGCTCTGGCTTTTAGATCTGTGCTCTCCTCCTGAAACTTAGAACCCAAAGGTGGAGCTTAAAAAGTAACAACATTAAAGTTGCAAATATCACAAAAGTAATAGTTTAACTGGATGGATTCAGATCCATCAGATCTCTGGGTAAAGATACAAGAGGTGGCTTCAATGCGAGACAGGGCTATTGTATCTTCCCTCTTATCCCCTGAAAAAGGAATCATCATCCTTGGTCTCTTTCATCTGCACAATGACACTCACATCTTAAGAATCTGAGGTTGTACTTGGGATTTATTCACCACAGACATTTAGCTCCTTACATATACCAGACAGTTGAGATACCTAAGGCAAAATGATAAAGTCCCTTTCCTAGAAGGTTCTTACATTCTAATGAAGAGACAGACACAAAAATAGATCATTGTAGTATTACATAACATTCTAACAGAAGACTAGTATGACTGTATTTTTTTCCAGCAGGCCTAGCCAGTTCATATTTTAGGAAGGAGTTAATCTTTAGAACCATGTATAACATTTTTTAGTATATTTTTATTTTTTATTTTCAGTATATTACTGTTCTGGTTTTTCATTTAGTTTCTTTGTGTTAGTTATTGCCAAGCTGTGTCCCAAAGTGTGCGTTGGTGGGAGAGGCACAAAAATCCTGGGGCCTGACCTAACAAATCTGGTGCCCTGTTGTCCTCAGATATGAATGAAAGCAGACCCCCTGTATACCAGCATGTGCCTGTGGCTGCAGGCTGCCCAAACAGCAGTGAGTCCTACCTGTCATTGGCCATGGAAGTTGCTCTGATGGGGATGGGTCAACAGAGGGTGATGCCTGAAGGCCTCTATGCACAGGACAAGGTGTGCCGTAATGAGGAACAACTGCTGAGTCGACTCCAGGAGCTA
The DNA here is from genome assembly GCA_006408695.1 of Aepyceros melampus. Lineage (NCBI taxonomy): Eukaryota > Metazoa > Chordata > Mammalia > Artiodactyla > Bovidae > Aepyceros > Aepyceros melampus. The sequence goes on along the minus strand of SJXQ01011043.1, from coordinate 185,234 downwards.
CAGCTGGATGATGAGCTAGTGCAAACACTGCAGAAACAGTGCATCTTACTACTAGAAGGTAAGTAGAGAAGGGACTGCTGGCACAGAGTCTTAGGCATTTGACTCCAGGTTCCCCTCTCTAATAGAGCACAAGTACAGCAACATTTCTGACTTTAAAGTGTAATGCAGGTTCCCATGGCTAGCAAGCACTTGTGGGACCCTGGAGCTCAAGGTCAGGCAGGCAAATAAAAGCACACAGATAAACAACTGACTGGTTTATCTCCTTCCTGCAGGAGGCCCCTTCAGCGGCCTGGGAGAAGTCATCCACCGAGAGAGTGTTCCCATGCACACCTTTGCCAAGTACTTGTTCTCAGCTCTGCTGCCACACGATCCAGACCTGTCCTATAAGTTAGCCTTACGTGCCATGAGGTGGGTAGCCTTTTCCCAGCCCAAATGCCTCCACCAAAGCAGAAGCCTCTTTGTTTGTCTCACTTTCTTTTCTTTCCCTCTTTTTGTGTTCTATTGGACCTGCCATTGGCCTGCCCTAAAATGGTTCAGATATTTTCATATGATCTAGGACTCCTAGCTAGTGACATACTTGTTCCCTGGCTGCATTCTCAGTGAGTTGAAGAAGCCTCTGAGATTTTAACAGATACAGAATATCCAAGGCCTGAGTCTCTTTGTTCAAGGGCCAGTTTGGCAGCTTCACAAAGGGTTTGAGCCCTTCCATATCTAACTGAGAAATGGTTCCCGGGCATAGGTCACCAGATACATCTGGGGAAGTAGAAGTCAGTCTTTCATACCAAGTCTTGAGAACAATGAGCTATGGGCATCCTGTCTCCAAACTAGAGTAGAATCCTTGGTTCAGGCAGGTAGTCCTCTAGGATGCAGCAGACCGTACAGAAGAATTTAAGTTAGACTGTAAGGCTGAGAGAGTGCCTCAGCTTGACCAGAAAGGACTGCTGAAGATCACTTGGCATATATTTCTTATACTTTAACAAATAATCTTATGACTTTTGAACTGTTTTCAGTAAGAACTGTTCAGCTTGAGTTCTTCCAAGTGCCCAGGCACTCATCTCATATAAAGTACAGTACTCATAGGTTTTTAAACCTTTGAGGTTCCTCATTAACCCTTTCCTTCCCATTTCCTCCCCAGCAAAGAACAAGCTTCTCTAAGGTGGCTCAGAATGGCAAGGGTCTGGGTGGTAGCTGATGACTCTCCCTGGGTCTTCTAGGTTACCTGTTCTAGAAAACTCAACTTCTTCAGGCGACACTTCCCACCCTCACCATATGGTATCTGTGGTGCCCAGCCGTTACCCTCGCTGGTTCACGCTTGGACACTTGGAATCACAGCAGTGTGAACTGGCCTCCACCATGCTGACTGCTGCCAAAGGTGAGCATAGATAGATGTAAGGTTCCAGCACCCTGAGTATGCCTGCCTGGTCATGACCTACCAAAGACTTAGCCTGCATCTCCGGAAGAAGAGAAGCTATTCAACTTCCCTTAAGCACTTAGAGTGGTAGGAATTCTCCCTTCGATTACTGCCTATTACAATAAAAACTTGAGTCCAAGTCAGAGTTTTGCCATAGTTACTAATTATAGGACTCTGAGAACAGAGAATAGATCATCTTTAAGGTAACTTCTAAATCTAACCTTCCATATGATAAAGGCACTTTACATTTCTAAGCCTCTGCTTTAAAAATCTATAAAATGGGGATCATTCTCAATGATTTGTCAGCTTCCCAGGACCATTGGAAGATCCAGTGAAGTGATGGAGCTCCAAATCTCAGATATGAGAGTTTATGATTTTTCTAGGGCCCCGGTCAAAAAATAAGACAGTCCAGAGTGACTCAGTTTTTTAAGCTCACATCCTCCATGTTAGCTATGTAGATCTCATCACAAAGAGAAGTGAAAATAAGCCCCAGAGAAGTTATAATAAAATACTAGTTGCCATGGACTGTGAGTATTTTTCCGATACTAGGAAATTACATTGGTTTTTTAAAGCACTTTTTTTAAAATTTAAAATAACTTTATGTTGTGTCTTCTTATAGTAAAAAGAATGTATGCTCATGGTAGAAAAGGTAAAAGATACAGATAAATCAATATAAAAATGATTTAAAAAAAACAGTAAAAAAAAATTGAACAAATATGATCAGGCAGGAAAATCCTATGGACAGAGGAGCCTGGAAGGCTGCAGTCCATGGGGTAGCTGAGGGTCGGACATGACTGAGTGGCTACACTTTCAGTTTTCACTTCCATGCACTGGAGAAGGAAATGGCAACCCACTCCAGTGTTCTTGCCTGGAGAATCCCAGGCACGGCAGAGCCTGGTGGGCTGCCATCTATGGGGTCACACAGAGTTGGACAAGACTGAAGTGACTTAGCAGCAGCAGCAGTTTACAGAAAAGAAGAAGGTACAAATGACTTTTTAAACAATTAAAAATGCATGGCCTCACTTGAGAAATACAAATTAAAATTACTCTAAGATAACATTTTTCATAAATCTTATTGGAAAAAATAATAAATTTGACAATAGACATCCATATGGGAAGTGGGGGTGGCAGTGGTCTGTCATGGAGTGTCAGATTCCAAGTAGGATAAGGATGACACAGATCCAAGATGCTTACTGAAACTCAAGCATAAGAAATATGAAGAAAATTATACCAAGGCACATCATAATCAAATTGCTTAAAACCAGTGATTGAAGAGAAAAATCTTACTTAAAAGCAACTGCAGGGGAAAAAATACACACTGTATACTAAGGATAAACGATAAATATGAGAGTAGGTTTCTCATTAGAAGCATTATAAGCCAGAAGACAGTGGAGAAAAATCTTTAAATTACCTTATAAAAAAAAATTTGACCTAGAATTCTATACCAGTGAAAATACCTTTCAAAAAAAAAAAAAAGGTAAAAGGAATTTCCGGCTAGTCCAGTGGTTAGGTCTCCACATTTCCACTGCAGGTAGCATGGGTTCAATACCTGGTTGAAGAACTTAAGATCCCACATGCTATGTGGTATGGCTGATAAAATGATGTTAAAAAAAAAAAGCTGAAATAGGATGAGGAGAGAAGTGGGAGGAGGGTTCGGGATGGGGGACATATGTGCACCCATGGCTGATTCATGTCAATGTATGGCAAAAAACACTACAATATTGTAAAGTAATTAGCCTCCAATTAAAATAAATAAATAAAATTTTTTTCTTAAAGCTGAAATAAAAATCTTTTCCAGACAACCACAGTTGAATTAGAAATCAATAATAAAAATCCACTAAAGTTTTAGAAATTAAACTGTACACTTCCATGTAACTCACTGGACAAAGGGAGAAAAACACAAAAAAAATTAATAGAAAATATTTTAAACTGAATGAAAAAGTACAACATTTAAAAATTTGTGGATTAGAGCTAAAGCTTTACTTAGAAGGAAATTTTTAGCACTTAATACCTATGTGTGAAAAGAAAGGTTTCAAATCGACGATCCCAGATTCTAACATAAAAACTCAGAGAAGAGCAAATGAAACCTAAAATAAGTAAAAGAAAGAAAATAATACAGATCAGAGCAGAAATCAAATAAAATATAGAAAAAAAGAAAATCAATGAAACGAAAAGCTGTTTCTTTGAAAAGATATATAAAATTGAAATCTTTGTCCAGACTGATCAAGAAAAAAGAAGACAAAGTAGTAATTTTAAGAATGGGAAAAGTGACATCACAACAAATTCTAAAGACAACTTTATGCTAATAAATTCAACAATATAAATGAAATAGACTGATTCCTTGATGGATACAAACTACCAAAGCTGACTCAAGAATAAATAAGAATTAGGTAGGCATATACCCAAAATAATTGAAAACATGGACTTAAATAGTATTTGTACACCAATATTAATAGTGGCATTATTCACAATTGCCAAAAGTTGTAAATAACTCAAGTATCTGTCATCAGATGAATGGATAAACAAACTGTAGTATATACATACAATGGAATATTATTTAGCCATAAAAAGGAATGAAATTCTAATACATGCTACAACATGGATGAGCCTTGAAAACATTAAGTGAAATAAACCAGACACAAAAAGACAAAACATTGCATGATTCCACTTATATGAGGTACCTCGAGTAGCCACAGAGAAAAAATAGCAGTAGATACTAAGATAATGGTTGAACATTTGATGAGGAACAGGATATTTACAGTAAGTCCCCTACATACGAACGTGTTCCATTCTAAGAACACATTCATAAGTCAAATTTGTTAATAAGTCCACCAAAGTTAGCCTAGGTACCCAACTAACACAACTAGTTATATAGTACTATACTGTAATAGATTTATACTTTTCATACAGTAATACCGAAGAAAAAAAATTAAACATTTTAAATCTTACAGTACAATACCTTAAAAAGTATAGTAGTACATACAGTTCAGCTGGCATACAGGGGCTGGCATCAAGTGAACCAGCAAGAAGAGTACTAACTGGAGGTAGGAGAAGAGATAGGAGATGGTAGAACTGAAGAATGATCAGCAATAGGAGACAACGGACAAGCAGAAATTTCACTCATACCTAATGTTTACGGAATGCACATTCATCTGTTTGAAAGTTCAAACTTGAAGGTTCATGTGTGGGGGACTTACTGTACATAGTACTGTACCATGTACTTATTGTACATAGTATCTCTCTACGAAATATTACTATTTATCAGTCATAAAAGGAAGAAATGTAATTACCATAGAGTAGGTAAACATGGATGGAGAAGGCAATGGCACCCCACTCCAGTACTCTTGCCTGGAAAATCCCATGGGCGGAGGAGCCTGGCAGGCTGCAGTCCATGGGGTCGCGAAGAGTAGGACATGACTGAGCGACTTCCCTTTCACTTTTCACTTTCATGCATTGAGAAGGAAATGGCAACCCACTCCAGTGTTCTTGCCTGGAGAATCCCAGGGACGGGGGAGCCTAGTGGGCTGCCATCTATGGGGTCGCACAGAGTCGGACACGACTGAAGCGACTTAGCAGCAGCAGCAGGTAAACCTGGCAGATATCATTTTAATAATGTGGCCACAATATCGCATCATAAATTTATAGACCTAGCATGTAGACTAGAGGAAAAACTCATAGAGCCAAAAGTAGAATAGAGAGGGTAAGGAAAGGAGAAGTTACTATATAATGAGTATAGAGTTTCAGATGATTAAAAAGTTTTGGAACTGGATAGTGGTGATGTTTGCACAACAATGTAAATGTATTTAATGTCACTGAATTGTACCCTTAAATGCTCAAAATGGTAAATTTATGTATATTTTACCACAGTAAAAAGAATAAATAGAAGTGAAGTTCAGAGAAATTGAATTAGTAGTTAAAAATCTTTCCACAAAGGAACTCCAGGGCTAAATGGCTTCACTGGTAAATTCTACCAAACATTTAAGGAAAACATAACAATTCTATATAAACTCTTGCAGAAAATTGAAGAGGAGGAAATACTGCCCAGCTCAGTCTGTGAAGTCATCATTATACAGATACCAAAACCAGGCTATTTTGCCAAAAGCTTTAGCTTTGTTTCAGGTTCAAAGATTCATTAACAAAAGAAACCCCTCGTTACACACAAAGAATTTCAGTATTTAACAGAGGATTACTTAATTTCAATATACAGTCATTAACAGAAAAGAGAAGTAGAAACAACAGAGAAGAGTAACACCACATACATCTCCAAATTGGGCTGACCAAAATCCAAACCTGAACAGCATGCTGGGTAGTCCCAAGTAACGGCAGTCTGGAGTCCCAGTTTTGAAAAGGTTCTGGGCAGTGTGTCCTCTCCACAGGTGAGACTTCAAATTGCAGTTTGAGGGTTCCTACTTACAATGGCACCCCACTCCAGTACTCTTGCCTGGAAAATCCCATGGATGGAGGAGCCTGGTAGGTTCAGTCCGTGGGGTCGCTAAGAGTTGGACACGACTGAGTGACTTCACTTTGACTTTTCACTTTCATGCATTGGAGAAGGAAATGGCAACCCACTCCAGTGTTCTTGTCTGGAGAATCCCAGGGACGGGGAGCCTGATGGGCTGCCGTCCATTGGGTCGCACAGAGTCGGACACAACTGAAGCGACTTAGCAGCACTTACAATCACAGGCTGCAAACTGATATCAGTTTGTGTGCAAAAAATGCAACTCTGGTTTTACTTTAAACTTTTTACAATGCTGTTGTTTTTATCTTGTGAGTCTTGGGAATTAGGCTTCCCTGGTGGCTCAAACGATAAATTATCTGCTTGTAATGCAGGAGACCCGGGTTTGATCCCTGGATTGGGAAATCCCCTGGGGAAGGAAATGGCAGCCTGCTCCAGTATTCTTGCCCAAAGAATTCCATGGACAGAAACCTGGCGAGCTATAGTCCATGCAGTTGCAAGGAGCTGGACATGACTAAGTGACTAACACTTTCACTTTTACTTGGGCACAGTTGGCCAGACTTCCAGGCTCTCAAGAATTTTCAGGACCCACTGCCTTTCTTATCTAAAGTGCTGCCTGACTTGCTGTGCTGGCAGGCAGGCACAGAATCTGGGCAGTGTCTAGATTGGTTAGAAGAAAGGTCAGGGGCCTGCTCTGCTGCTTCTGAAGCCTGATCAAGACTTCCTCTGTTTTAATTTCCCTAACACAGACAAAAACTATAAAAAACAAAACTCAGGGAATTCCCTGGCAGTCCAGTGGTTAGGACGTTGTGCTTCCACTGCAGGGGATATAGATTCAATCCCTGGTCGGGTAACTAAGATCCCACATGCCACACTGCACAGCCAAAAACAAAAACAAACCAAAACTCAGAATAAAACTTTCATGAGCACATAGGTGCAAAGACTCTTATTAAAAATTGTAAGAGATTGAATCCAAATAATATATTTTTAAAATGATAATACATCATAATAAGTAGGGTTTACCTCCAAGGATGCAAAGTCGGTTAAAACATTCAAAAATCAATCACTGTATTTCACCATACTAATAGAATAAAGGGCTTCCCTGGTGGCTCAGAGGTTAAAGTGTCTGCCTGGAATGCAGGAGACCCGGGTTCAATCCCTGCGTCGGGAAGATCCCCTGGAGAAGGAAATGGCAACCTACTCCAGTACTCTTGCCTGGAGAATCCCATGGAGGGAGGAGCCTGGTGGGCTACATTCCATGGGGTCGCAAAGAGTCAGACACGACTGAGCAACTTCACTTTCACTTTCTTTCAATAGAGTAAAAAAGAATACCCAAATGATCATCTTAGTAATATGGAAAAAGCACCTAATAAAATCCAACATTTATTACTACTAAAAACATTAAAATTCTCAACAAATTAGGAATAGAAGGGAACTTTCCCACATGATAAAGGGCATCTCTCTTACAACTGCCTTTATACTTAATGGTAAAAGATTGAATGTTTTCTTTCTAACATCAAGAACAAGGCAGGGACTTTCCTGGCTATACAGTGCTTAAGACTCTGGGCTTCCACTGCAAAAGGTTCAATCCCTGGTTGGCGAACTAAGATCCCACATGCCACCTGGTGGGGCAAAAAAATTAAATGTTAAAATTTTTTAAAAAAGAAAAGAACAAGGCAAAGCTGTTTACTTTTACCTCTTCTGTTTCAGTATCAAACTGTTGATTTTAGCCAGTACAATAAGACACTTAACAGCACTAAACAATACTCAGATTAGAAAGGAAGAAGCAAAACTCTGATGACATGACTGTCTATGTAGAAAATCCTATGGAACCTACAAAAAACTTTTAGAACTAATAATAAGTTTAATAATGTTTCAGGATATAAGATTAATATACAAAAATCAATAGTATTTCAATATATCAGCAATGAACAGTCAGATGAAATTTTTTAAGTTATTATAATAACATCTTGAAGTTCAAAAGGGAGGGGATATATGTATACCTATGGCTGATCATGTTCATGTTTGGCAGAAACCAACAAAATTCTGTAAAGCAATTATCCTTAATTAAAAAAATAAATTTTTAAAAATTAAAAAATAAAATCATAAGAGAAAGGCTAAAATTTTTTAAAAAATTGTAATAAGACTGGCAAGGATGTAGAGCAACTGAAGCTCTCATACATTGCAGGTTGGAACATAAGTTAAACCACTTTGGTAAACCATTTGTCAGTTTCTTAGAAAGTTAAATAGGTACCTGCACAGATGATCCTGCCATTCCACTCCTAGGTATTAACCAAAGGAAATAAAAGCATATATCCATACAAAGAATTCAACATGAGTGTCATAACAGCTTTATTTTTTAACCCCAAACTGGAAATGATCCATATATCCATGAGTAGATTGAATGGATAAAAACTGTGAAACAACCATACAGTGGAATACTTCTCAGTAATGAAAAGGAACAAACTACTGATACATACTACACCATGGAAGAATCAAAACAATTAAGCTAAGTCAAAGAAGCCGGACTAAAGGAAAAAACGGTGCATATGTATTATTCCATTTAAATAAAATTCTAGCAGTGCCACACCATGGTGACAGAAAAATCAGCAGTTTCCTGGGAGTGGGATCTGGTATAGGCTAGGATGGAAGGGAAGAAAGGATTAGCAAGGGTCACAAGGAAACTTTGGGGGCAGTAGATATATCATGAGTAATGGGTTAAGTCAAAATCATGTATTACTTAATAGGAGGCAATAAGAATTCAGTATCACTTCTCTTACATTACACTGAAAATGCAAACCTGCATCTAATCATGAGGAAACATCAGTCATATCCAAACTGAAGGTCATTCTGTAAGATAACTGCAAAAATGTCAAGCCCATGAGTGTCAAGGGAAGACTCAGGAATTTTTCCAGATTGTCAAAGGCTGAAGAGACATAACAAACGTTAACACATGATCTTGTATAAAATCTTTACACATGTTTATACAAGGTCACATGTTGCATTTAGTTTGTCATATCTTCTTAGGTGGTAATCAGTTCAGTTCAGTCGCTCAGTCGTGTCCGACTCTTTGCAACCCCATGAATCCAGTATGCCAGGCCTCCCTGTCCATCACCAACTCCTGGAGTTCACTCAGACTCATGTCCATTGAGTCCGTGATGCCATCCAGCAATCTCATCCTCTGTCGTCCCCTTCTCCTCCTGCCCCCAATCCCTCACAGCATCAGGGTCTTTTCTAATGAGTCAACTCTTCGCATGAGGTGGCCAAAGTTTTAGCATGGAGCTTCAGTTTTAGCATCATTCCTTCCAAAGAAATCCCAGGGTTGATCTCCTTCAGAATGGACTGGTTGGATCTCCTTGCAGTCCAAGGAACTCTCAAAAGTCTTCTCCAACACCATAGTTCAAAAGCATCAATTCTTCGGCACTCAGCTTTCTTCACAGTCCAACTCTCACATCCATACATGACCACAGGAAAAACCATAGCCTTGACTAGACGGACCTTAGTCGGCAAAGTAATGTCTCTGCTTTTGAATATACTATCTAGGTTGGTCATAACTTTTCTTCCAAGGAGTAAGTGCCTTTTAATTTCATGGCTGCAGTCACCATCTGCAGTGATTTTGGAGCCCCAAAAAATAAAGTCTGACACTGTTTCTACTGTTTCCCTATCTATTTCCCATGAAGTAATGGGGCTAGATGCCATGATCTTTGTTTTCTGAATGTTGAGCTTTAAGCCAACTTTTTCACTCTCCTCTTTCACTTTCAACAAGAGGCTTTTTAGCTCCTCCTCACTTTCTGCCATAAGGGTGGTGTCATCTGCATATCTGAGGTTATTGATATTTCTCCCAGCAATCTTGATTCCAGCTTGTGTTTCTTCCAGTCCAGCATTTCTCATGATGTACTCTGCATATAAGTTAAATAAGCAGGGTGACAATATACAGCCTTGACGTACTCCTTTTCCTATTTGGAACCAGTCTGTTGTTCCATGTCCAGTTCTAACTGTTGCTTCCTGACCTGCATACAGATTTCTCAAGAGGCAATTTCCTGATCTTGATGGTTATGTTGCAGGTAAGTAGAAGAGTGTCCTTGTTTGCCAGGAATAGACTGCAGAGCTCAGGAATGAGTTCAGGGTATCAAATCAGTTACTTTCAAGTGGTTTGGGGTGAGGGCATGGAGAAAAGATGATGCTTGAAGTACTATTGAAACTTCTCTTTGAGTTTGAAATTATTTCAAAGTAAAAGGAAACTTTTTGATAAAACATTGTGTTTGCAAAGATGTAGAATAGGAGTGTAGATTGGTAATCCTTTGTGTAGGGCAATTTGTCCCTAAATGTCTATCATAATTACAATGTATATATCCTTTGACCCAGCTGTTTCACGTCAAAGATTTTGTTTTACAAATATATTTGTGAAATGATGTTTGTACAAAGTTATTCACTACAACCTTGTTTGCGGTTGCAAAATATTTGAAACATTCTAAATAGCCATCAATAGGAGACTGATTAACTATATTACCTTAGCACCAAATCTCATATGGAATTGCAAAATTTGAAACGCTTTGAAAATCCACACTTTTTTCTAAGTTGAAAGCAAAACCTGGCCTCAGCTGACAAGAGGCATTAGTTGTTTCTCAGCACTCTTACTAGTCACAGACATCTCTGCTATTCACTAATAAAATGTTTGCCTTTTTTTTTTTTAAGATGGTTGTTATTTTGTCAGTTTGAGTTTAATTATTCTGTAAAAATGTCCAGAAAATTGAAGATACTCCTGTGGATAAAAATCAGTAGAAAAGGAACCATGTGACATCAATAGCACAGAAAATAGTTAGTGTAAAATTTGACCAGATGTTTCTATAAGACATCTTACTAAAGAGCAAAGTGTGGGAATTAACACCACATATGACTTGAAATGGGCTTCCCGGGTGACTCAGTGGTTAAAAAAAAAAAAAATCCACTGCCAATGCAGGAGACGCAGGTTCAATCCTTGGGTTGAGAAGATCCCTGAAGAAGGAAATGGCAACCCACTCTAGTATTCTTGCCTGGGAAATCCCATAGACAGAGGAGCTGGTGGGCTATAGTCCATGGGGTCACAAAGAGTCGGACACAACTGAGCTCAGTACAGCAGCAGCATGACTTGAAGTAATAGAAAGACAAAGTGTTGAAGTTTTACAGGGACAATGACCAGAACTAAAGAAGAACAGAAAATTTTCTGAGGACAAAAAATGAAGATATTGACATTACCATGATTGAAAGGATTCAACAATGAAACAGTATGAATATGCCACTGATTGGTTTGTTGTTCATGAAACAAGCTAGTTTATTTCATGAAGGACTGAAGCTTTATGGTGAGTTTAGGATATCAGAAGATTGGCTGCAGAAATTTCAGAAACATTGCAGTATAAAATATCTGTACAACTATGATGAAAAAACTTCTTTTCAGGAATTGATGAAAATTATATTGACAATTTGTTATGGTAATTTTAATGAAAACCTTAGTCTTGAACAAGTATACACTGCTGATGAAATAGCTCTGTTCTGTTTTCTTAAAAAAAAAAATTAACAGTGATTGATGAGCAGACAAGAGATTTTAAGGACTCTAAACACAGGGTGAAAGTTCTGGGAAGTGCCAGATAAAGCTAGAAAAAGTCAACATCCATAATGTTTCAGAAATTATTCAGAGAATTCCCTAGCAGTCCAGTGGTTAGGACTCTGCTTTCACTACCATGGACCAGGGTTTGATCTCTGGTCAGGGAACTAGTATCCTGCAAGCTGTGCAGTAAAACCAAAAAAAAAAAGAGTTGTTCACAATTTACTTGTTAGTATGTAAACAAAAAAAATGAGTAATCAAAGAGATCATTTCTGTCAGACTTAATAATCTGTACCAATGATATGAACTCATTGCACTGGAAACTGGAATGGAAGAAAACTGTATACTCATTCCTAGACCACTATTCCACACACACACACCTCATGAACTTGTAACCAAGAAATTTTACTCCCAATGAAGAACAAATATAAATATTTATTTATTTTCATACTATATACTTGAAACAGGTAACTCCCAAGTCTTCCTAAAAGAGTTATTGTGAAACTTGATCAAGTATACCTTAATTATGCTATTTACACAGTTGCTGATATCTGGAACAATTGATAAATGTTTTGCAAAGACTCGCACTTTGAAAGTACACTTGTATATAAAGATAGTGAAGGGTTTTGTGTCACTAATGTAGTCTCATTACTTACATTAAAAGTTAATAGGCTAAAAGTCTAAGTCAGAACCTTGGCTACTCAATGTATGATCAGTGGATAAGCAGCATCAGCATGACCTGGAAACTTGTTAGAAATGCAAATTCTGAATCTCAATCTCTGTGAATATAGCCCAAGAATCTTATGCTTTAACAAATTCTTCAGATGATTTTTAACCTACTAAGATTGTAGAAGTGTTGAGTTAGAGCAAGCTGACATCAAAAAATATATACACTATTTTAAGTTATATACCTATTGTACATTCCTTGCAAGGTAGAAGAATTGTTAAAATAGTGTTATCCCAAGTAAGCATGAGGCTAGGAATAATGACAATTATGAAATGTAACAGATGAAAAAAAATATCCATAGACAGTATGGGGAAAATGTATGAGCAGTTAAATGGCCTTGAATAATATGCATTTGTCAGTGAAAAAGGATTATAGCTGCTTACTTAATTGAAAAAGACTGCTTATGTAGAAATCTGTATTAATCAGACACATTATCCTAGAAGTACTCCTTTTTTAAGGTCATCTATTGTAGTTGTTTCATCATTAAAGAATCTCATTCCAGGCCCATCATTAAATTCCCAACTCTAATCTTTGGTGACAGTAATAGCAAGGCAGATGAAGCCTTTTGTCCAAAATCCTCAAGAAACCAGATAGAAGAATTTACTTATGCTGGGGCTCTTCCCTGGTGGCTCAGATGGTAAAGCGTCTGCCTACAAGGTGGGAGACCTGGGTTCGATCCCTGGGTTGGGAAGATCTCCTGGAGAAGGAAATGGCAACCCACTCCAGTACTCTTGCCTGGAAAATCCTATGGACAGAGGAGCCTGGTAGGCTACCATCCATGGGGTCACAAAGAGTGGACATGACTGAGTGACTTCACTCATTCACTCACTCACTCAGAAGTGTATCTTGGTTTAAGGTTTTATTGAGTATTTTCCTTAGAATTAAAGAGTCCCAAGTATTTAGTCTATATCACACTGTTTCATCCATCACTTTATTACTGTATCAAAAAATACAATACTAACTTTGCTATTTATCCTACCTAGCATGAATATTCATACTTTTGCTGAACAAATAATAATGTGTTTATATAGGATGCTGCCCCAGACCCAGTGTGAGTATTATATATAATATATTCACAAACTATACAGTAGGCTCCAAATGTATTCATAACCTAAGAGTTTTAAAGAAGCAGTTATGGACCTGTACATCCATAAATGGGATATTATGCAGTCTTGTAAAAGAACAAAAATTTCTTTATGTACTGATGTAGAATAATTTCCAAGATACACTAATATGTGAGGGGGAAATAACATGCAAATTTGTATATACTCTGCTAAAGGAGAGGAAATACAGTGTTTCTTTACTATGCATAGAATGTCCTGGAAGGTAAAACAAACACTATCAGTTGTGTACAGGGTTAGAGTTGGGTGACTATGGGTCAGAGGTAAGGGGGAGAAAATTCTTCATTATTTATCTTTTGTATCTTTTCAACATTGAATCATGTGAATATTTCCAAAATTTTAAATTATGAATGTCAAAAGAAACATGTCAAATTGCAATGCAAAAGTTAAAAAAGAATGGGGGTGGGGGAACCCAGAACAGGATATCTGAGAACCATGAGACAATTAAAAAAGATATATAACATATGCGGTGTATTCTGTAATACCAGAAGGAGAAGAAAGAAAACAGTAGAAGAAATATTTGAAGTAATAATGATTGAAAATTTACCAAAACTTGTGACAGACACAAGAACATAGATCCCACAGGCTCAGAGAACACTGAGCAGGATGAATACCAAAAAATTTTCTCCTAAGCATATATGGAAAATTCTGAAAGAGATGGGAATACCAGACCACCTGACCTGCCTCTTGAGAAATCTGTATGCAGGTCAGGAAGCAACAGTTAGAACTGGACATGGAACAACAGACTGGTTCCAAATAGGAAAAGGAGTACGTCAAGGCTGTATATTGTCACCCTGCTTAATTAACTTCTATGCAGAGTACATCATGAGAAAAGCTGGACTGGACAAAACACAAGCTGGAATCAAGATTGCTGGGAGAAATATCAATAACCTCAGATATGCAGATGACACCACCCTTATGGAAGAAAGTGAAGAGGAACTCAAAAGCCTCTTGATGAAAGTGCAAGAGGAGAGTGAAAAAGTTGGCTTAAAGCTCAACATTCAGAAAACGAAGATCATGGCATGTAGTCCCATCACTTCATGGGAAATAGATGGGGAAACAGTGGAAACAGTGTCAGAATTTATTTTTTTGGGCTCCAAAACCACTGCAGATGGTGACTGCAGCCATGAAATTAAAAGACGCTTACTCCTTGGAAGAAAAGTTATGACCAACCTAGATAGCATATTCAAAAGCAGAGACATCACTTTGCCGACTAAGGTCCATCTAGTCAAGGCTATGGTTTTTCCAGTGGTCATGTATGGATGTGAAAGTTGGACTGTGAAGAAGGCTGAGCACCGAAGATTTGGTGCTTTTGAACTGTGGTGTTGGAGAAGACTCTTGAGAGTCCCTTGGACTGCAAGGAGATCCAACCAGTCCATTCTGAAGGAGATCAGCCCTGGGATTTCTTTGGAAGGAACGATGCTAAAGCTGAGACTCCAGTACTTTGGCCACCTCATGCGAAGAGTTGACTCATTGGAAAAGACCCTGATGCTGTGAGGGATTGGGGGCAGGAGGAGAAGGGGACGACAGAGGATGAGATTGCTGGATGGCATCACGGACTCAATGGACGTGAGTCTGAGTGAACTTCCGGGAGTTGGTGATGGACAGGGAGGCCTGGTGTGCTGCAATTCATGGGATCGCAAAGAGACACGACTGAGCAACTGAACTGAACTGAACTGAAGCATATCCTATTCAAACTGCAGAAAATCAAACACCAGGAGAAAATCTTGAAAGAAGCAAGAGAACAAGACAACCTTATCTATGGAGAAACAAAGATAAGAATTACATCAACTTCACTTCACAAACCGTGTAAGCAAGAGGGAGTGAAGTGCAATATTTTAAATGTTGCAAGAAAAAGCCACCAACCTAGAATTAGGTATCCAAATAAATTATCCTTTGAAAAAAGAAATAAAGACTGTCTCAGACAAAGACTCAGGAAAGTTATTGCCAACAAATTGCAAGAAATCTTTCACAGGGAAGGAAAATTATATAGATCTGAAACTTAGATCCATGTGAAGAAAGGAATAGTGTTAGAGAAGGCATAAAAAAGGTGGTGCTGGAGCGGCGGCTGCGCAGCACTGGAGCAACTTTGAGGAGATACCCCATGTCCAAAGGCAGAGGACAAGCTCCAGCAAGACAGTAGGAGGGGTGAAATCCGTTTAGAATCAAACCCCTTACCCACCAGAGATGCTCAGAGGGCTCAAATAAACCTTGTGTGCACCAGGACCCAGAGACTCCACAGAGACTGAGACAGAATTGTGTTTGAGCATCTTCTGTAGAGGTACAGGTCAGCAGTGGACTGCTGCAGGGACAGAGGCTCTGGATGCAGCAGATCAGGGTACGGCATAAGCCCTTTTGGAGGAGGTTGCCATTAACCCCACCATAGAGCCACCAGAACTTACACAGGACTGGGGAAACAGATTCTTGGAGGGCACAAACAAAACCTTGTGCACACCAGGACCCAGGAGAAAGGAGCAGTGACCCTACAAGAGACTCACCCAGACTTGCCTGTGAGTGTCCAGGAGTCTCTTGTAGAGGCATGGGCTGGTGGTAGCCTGCTGCAGGGTTGGGGGCATGGGACCTTTTGAAGGAGGTTGCCATTATCTTCATTACCTCCACCACAGTTTGGCTTCAGGTCAAATAACAGGGAGGAAACACAGCCCCTCCCATCAACAGAAAATTGGATTAAAGATTTACTGAGCATGCCCCGCCCTTTAGAACAAGACCCAGTTTCCCCCTCAGTCAGTCTCTAGGATGCATCTATAAGCCTCTTATCCTTCTCCATCAGAGGGCAGACAGAATGAAAATCACAATCACAGAAAAGTAACCAATCTGATCACATGGATCACAGCCTTATCTAACTCAATGAAACTATAAGCATGCCATGTAGGGCCACCCACAATGGATGGGTCATGGTGGAGAGTTTGACAAAACTCCACTGGAGAAGGGGACTGCAACTACTTCAGTATTCTTGCCTTGAGAACCCCATGAACAATATGAAAAGGCAAAAAGATAGGACACTGAAAGATGAACTCCCCAGGTCGGTAGGTGCCCAATATGCTACTGGAGATCAATGGAGAATTAACTCCAGAAAGAATGAAGAGATGGAGCCAAAGCAAAAACAACACCCAGTTGTGGATGTGACTGCTGATGGAAGAAGATCCAATGCTGTGAAGAGAATATTGCATAGGAACCTGGAATGTTAGGACCATGAATCAAGGCAAATTGGAAGTGGTCAAATAGGAGATGGCAAGAGTGAATATCAGCAAACTAAAATGGACTGGAATGGCTGAATTTAACTCAGATGACCATTATATCTACTATTGTGGGCAAGAATCCCTGAAGAACGATGGATGGAGGTTCGTGACATTGTACAGGAGAAAGTGATCAAGACCATCCCCAAGAAAAAGAAATGCAAAAAGGCGAAATGGTTGTCTGATGAGGCCTTACAAATAGCTGTGAAAAGAAAAGACTCAAAGGAGAAAAGGAAAGATGTACCCATTTGAATGCAGAGTTCTAAAGAATTGCAGGGAGAGATAAGAAAGCCTTCCTCAGTGATCAATGCAAACAAATAGAGGAAAGCAAGAGAATGGGAAAGACTAGAGATCTCTTCAAGACAATTAGAGATACCAAGGGAATATTTCATGCAAAGATGGGCATGATAAAGGACAGAAATGGCATGGACCTAACAGAAGCAGAAGAGATTAAGTAGAGGTGGCAAGAATACACAGAAGAACTATACAAAAAAGATCTTCATGACCCAGATAATCACGATGGTGTGATCACTCACCTAGAGCCAGACATCCTGGAATGCGATTGTCAAGTGGGCCTTAGGAAGCATCACTATGAACAAAGCTAGTGGAGGTGATGGAATTCCAGTTGAGCTATTTCAAATTCTAAAAGATGATGCTGTGGAAGTGCTATACTCAATATGCCAGTAAATATGGAAAACTCAGCAGTGGCCACAAGACTGGGAAAGGTCAGTTTTCATTCCAATCCCAAATAAAGGCAATGCCAAAGAATGTTCAAACTACCACACAGTTGCACTCATCTAACACACTACACACTAGCAAAGTAATGCCCTCCAAGCAAGGCTTCAACAGTATGTGAACTGTGAACTTCCAGACGTTCAAACTGGATTTAGAAAAGGCAGAGGAACCAAAAATCAAATTGCCGACATCCATTGAATCATTGAAAAAGAAGAGAGTTCCAGAAAAAATCTGCTTTTGCTTTACTGACTATGCCAAAGGCCTTGACTGTGTGGATCACAACAAACTGTGGAAAATTCTGAAAGAGATGGGAATACCAGACCACCTGACCTGCCTCTTGAGAAATCTGTATGCAGGTCAGGAAGCAACAGTTAGAACTGGTCATGGAACTGTTTCCAAATTGGAAAAGGAGTACATCAAGGCTGTATATTGTCACCCTGCTTATTTAACTTCTATGCAGAGTACATCATGAGAAATGCTGGACTGGATGAAGCACAAGCTGAAATCAAGATTGCCAGGGGAAATATCGATAACCTCATATATGCAGATGACACCATACTTATGATAGAAAGCGAAAAGAAACTAAAGAGCCTCTTGATGAACGTGAAAGAGGAGAGTGAAAAAGTTGGCTTAAAACTCAACATTCAGAAAACTAAGATCATGGCATCTGGTCCCATCACTTCATGGCAAATAGATGGGAAGCAATGGAAACAGTGAAAGACTTCATTTTCTTGGGCTCCAAAATCACTGCAGATGGTGACTGCAGCCATGAAATTAGAAGTTGCTTGCTCCTTGGAAGAAAAGTTATGACCAACATAGACAGCATATTAAAATGTAGAGACATTACTTTGCCAACAAAGGTCCATCTCATCAAAGCTATGGTTTTTCCAGTAGTCATGTACGGATGTGAGAGTTGGACTATAAAGAAAGCTGAGCACTGAAGCATTGATGCTTTTGAAGTGTGGTGTTGGAGAAGACTCTTGAGAGTCCCTTGGACAGCAAGGCGATCCAACCAGTCATTCCTAAAGGAAATCAATCCTGAATATTCATTGGAAGGACTGATTCCAAAGCTGAAACTCCAATACTTTGGCCACCTGATGCAAAGAACTCATTCACTGAAAAGACCCTGATGCTGGGAAGGTTGAAGGCGGGAGTAAAAGGGGATGGCAGAGGATGAGCTGGTTGGATGGCATCACCGACTCAATGGACATGAGTTTGAGTAAGTTCCAGGAGTGGTGATGGACAGGGAAGCCTGGAGTGCTGCAGCCCATGGGTCACAAAGAGGTGGACATGACTGAGCCACTGAACTGAACCGAACCGCAAAAAGGTAAAATAAATCCTTTGGTTTTTAGAAAATTCTTAATTGAACTAATAACTGTTCTAAATAATAATAGAAATGTATTGGGTTACTGTAGCTTAAAGATAAATCAATGAAGCAGTGATGTTACAGACAGAAGGAAAAATTGAGAATACTAAGGTATCTTATGAAGTTATATAGTTATTTGAAAATGGACTTAGATTAGTTGTAAATGTGTTCTGCAACTCTCAGGCAAACACTAAAGTAACTTTGAAAAGAACTGTGAAATTTTAAAAGAATTGTGAGAAGAGAAAATTGAATCATGTAACATGCTCAGTTTAAACCAGAGAACACAGAAAAGAGGAAAGGTTTTTTAAAAAGAACAAATTCAATGAATAAAAAGGTTATAAATGTGGTAGATATTAATCCAAGTATATCAATAATCACTTTAAATGTGAATGGTCTAAATAAACCAATTAAAAGACAGACAGGGGGTAAAAAAGAAAGGAGAAATTCTCTGGCAGTCCAGAGGTGACTTCATGCCTCCGCTGCAGGAAGCCCCAGTTCAATCTCTGATTGGGGAACTAAGATCCCACAAGCTGCATGGCTTGGCCAAAAAAAAGAAAAGGACAGACTGACAGTGGATTAAAAAAAAAAAACACAATTATATGTTGTCTACAAGAAAGCCACTTTAAAGATATAGAGTGAAAGTAAAAGGAAGGGATCAATTACTTATATATAAGAGCTAAAGCCATAAATTTCATAAGAGAAAACATTCAGTTCAGTTCAGTTCAGTCGCGCAGTCGTGTCCGACTCTTTGCGACCCCATGAATCGCAGTACGCCAGGCCTCCCTGTCCATCACCAACTCCCGGAGTTCACTCAGACTCACGTCCATTGAGTCTGTGATGCCATCCAGCCATCTCATCCTCGGTCGTCCCTTTCTCCTCCTGCCCCCAACCCTCCCAGCATCAGGGTCTTTTCCAATGAGTCAACTCTTCGCATAAGGTGCCCAAAGTACTGGAGCTTCAGTTTTAGCATCATTCCTTCCAAGGACCTTGAATTTGGCAATTCTTAGGTTATGACACCAAAAGCATGAGCAGCAAAAGAAAAAAATAAATTTGGACCTCATCAGAATTAAAAACTTTCATTCATCAAAGGACATTACCAAGAAAGAGAAAAGACAACTTAAAGGATGGAAAAAAATTTATAATTTTTATGTCTGATAAGGGCTTAATATACAAAATATACTTCACAGGTGGCTCAGACGGTAAAGCGTCTGTCTACAATGCGGGAGACCCAGGTTCGATCCCTGGGTTGGGAAGATCCCCTGGAGAAGGGAATGGCAACCCACTCCAGTACTCTTGC
Organism: Aepyceros melampus; assembly: GCA_006408695.1. NCBI lineage: Eukaryota > Metazoa > Chordata > Mammalia > Artiodactyla > Bovidae > Aepyceros > Aepyceros melampus. Next base: position 165,286 of record SJXQ01011043.1, on the reverse strand, counting down.
CTGGAGAATCACATGGACTTCTCCGTCCATGGGGTCACAAAGAGTCGGACACGACTGAGCACTTTCACATACAAAATATATAAAGAGCTACAATTCAACAATAAAAAAGACAAACAACTGGATTTTAAAATGGGCAACAGATTTGAAGAGACTGTTCTTCAAAGAAGATATATAAATGGCTTATAAACACATGAAGGAAAAACAACATCATCAGTCATTAGGGAAGACACCCACTAGGATGGCTTGGCTGCGCTATTGCACAGCTTGTGGTATCTTAGTTCCCCAACCAGGGATTGACTCTGGGCACCCTTCAGTGGAAGCATGGAGTCCTATGGTGAGGATATGGAGAAATTCTTTTACATTGCTGGTAGGAATGTAAAGTGATTAATAGCTACTGTGGAAAATAGTGTGATGGTGCCTGAAAATTTTAAATAAAATTAACATATCATCCAGCAGTTCCACTCCTAGGTATATATGCCAAAGAATTGAAAAGAGATTCAAACAGGTACTTTATACACCAGTGTTCACTGCAGCATCATTTGCAACAGCCAAAAATTGGAAACAACCCAAATGTCCATCAGCAAATGAATGGGTAAACAAAATATGGTATATATTACAGTGGACTATTAACATTAAGTCATTAAAAAAGAAACTATGTTCTGGTAACATGGTACAACATGGGGGAAACTTGAAGACATTATGCTAAGAGAAATAATTCAGACACACCAAAAGTAATTTTTGTATGATTCCATATACACATCACTTCATGGGAAATAGATGGGGAAACAGTGGAAACAGTGTCAGACTTTATTCTGGGGGGCTCCAAAATCGCTGCAGATGGTGATTGCAGCCATGAAATTAAAAGACACTTACTCCTTGGAAGAAAAGTTATGACCAACCTAGACAGCATTTTCAAAAGCAGAGACATTACTTTACCAACAAAGGTCCGTCTAGTCAAGGCTATGGTTTTTCCAGTGGTCATGTATGGATGTGAGAGTTGGACTGTGAAGAAAGCTGAGTGACAAAGAATTGATGGTTTTGAACTGTGGTGTTGGAGAAGACTCTTGAGAGTCCCCTGGACTGTAAGGAGATCCAACCAGTCCGTTCTAAAGGAGATCAGTCCTGGGTGTTCATTGGAAGGACTGATGTTGAAGCTGAAACTCCAATACTTGGGCCACCTCATGCGAAGAGTTGACTCATTGGAAAAGATCCTGATGCCAGGAGGGATTGGGGGCAGGAGAAGGGGATGACAGAGGATGAGATCGCTGGATGGCATCACTGACTCGATGGACATGGGTTTGGGTGGACTCCGGGAGTTGGTAATGGACAGGGAAGCCTGGGGTGCTGCGATTCATGGGGTCACAAAGAGTTGGACATGACTTAGTGACTGAACTGAACATACATGTCTAGAATATAGGCAAGTTAATAAAGACAGAAAATAGAAGTTTCCTGGGCTAAAGGGAGAGATGATGGTGAATTACTGCTTAATGGGTACAGAGTTTCTGTTTGGGATGATTAAAAAACTTTTGGAAATATATGCTGCTGCTAATTACACAATGAATGATATTCCACAATGTTGAATGTGATTAACAGTACTCAATTGTATACTTAAAATGGTTAAGATAGAAATTTTTAGGTATATATTTTTACCATAATTAATAGGTAAAGGAATTAATAAAGAGGCAGTGTTAAAGCAAGCAAATGACCCTAAGTACAAACATTAAACAGTACTGGGCTTCATTTTTATCCTAGTACCTTTAGGTACATATTTAATTCTTCTGTGACTTGAGCTTCTACACTTTACCTTTCCATATGAAAATGAAATGAAAGTCACTCAGTCATGTCATATTTTGCATTAAAAACAGAAGCCAGGGCTTAAACAAACCACACATATGAGGTGTTGTCAACACTCTCACCGCCACTTTCCATACCCTGTAGACTACCAAAGTAGCTGCACTAAAAGCAGGAAGAGTCTGGAAAAGATAATCTCCCAGGAAAGCATGTGTACCAGCTGAGCTAATTTGTTATTTTCATCTCTAAAACTGTTTCTTAACCACAGTCTGATTCCTTCACCAACAACATAGTAAAGGATAGAGAAAGGTTAACACATATCAAGAAAAACCTGGAATCCCTATATTAAACAAAGACTTCAGTAAATGGAAAATTATCAGGGATAAAGGGGGGCATTATACAGTGATAAAGGAGTCAGTTATCCAAAAAGTCATCATAATCTTTAATGTATATGCATCTAACAACAAAGCATCAAAATATGTGAGGGGAAAACCAATAGAATTGCAAGGAGGAATGGAGAAATCCTTCGTTACATTCAGAGAATTCACAGTACCACTTATCAATAACTGATACATCCAGCAGGCAAAAACATCAATAAGTTATACTTGAACACCACCATTAATTAACTGAATCTAATTAATATTTATAAAATACTATTATCAAACTGCAATAGAATACACATTATTTTCAGGCTCACATGGAATGTTCACCAAGATAGACCACATTCTGAACCATAAAACACATCTCAGTAAATTTAGAAGAATAGAAATCATACAAAGTATGCTTTCAGATCACAGTGGAATTAAGCTAGAAATTATTAACAGAAGGATAACTGGAACATTCCCAAAACTATGGAGTTTAAACACATTCTAAGTAACACATGGATCAAAGATGAACTCTCAGGAATTTTAATATTTTGAAAGTTTAAAACTAAAAAAAAAAAATGCAACTAATCAGAAATGTAGGATGCAATGAAAGCAGTGCTTGAAGGGAAATTTTATGGCATTAAATATATGTTAGAAAAGAAGTAATATTGCAAATATTCCCTCACACCTGTTAGAATGGCTGTTATCAAAAAGACAAAAGATGTGGAGTACACTGTTGGTGAGAATGTAAATTGATACAACAACTATGGAAAACAGGATGGATGTTTCTCAAAAACTTTTAAAAATAAAACTACCATGTACATACAGGATGTACCATGTGTGGTATATGGTACAGTAATCAAATAGTGTGGTATTGGCAAAAGAATAAGCAAATAGGTCCATGGAACAAAATAGAGAGTTCAGAAATAGTCTCACACAAATACAGTCAACTGGTCTTTGACAAAGGAGCAAAGGATAGTATTTTCAGCAAATGGTACTAGAACTGTACATCCACATTTTAAAAAATGAATATAGACACACTGACCTTATACCTTTCATGATAATGAATTCAAAATGTATCATAGACATAAAACACAAAATTATAAAACTTCTAGAAGATAACACAGGAGAAAGACTAGATGACCTTGTGTTTGACAGTAACTTTTTTTGACCACACTGTGTGACCTGCGGAATCTTAGTTCCCTGATCAGGGATCAAACCTGGGCTGCCTGCAGTAGAAACGTAGAGTCCTAACCACTGGACCTCCAGAGAATTCCTAGAAATAGCGTTTTAGATACAACACCAAAATTAGATACAGTTGATGAAAAAAACATTGGTAAGTAGGACTTCATTAAAATTTAAAACTTATATGAAAAACATTGAAAAGACAAGCCACAGCCTGGGAGAAAAAATTTGCAAAACAGTATCTAATAAAAACTTTTATTCCAAATACCCAAATAACTCTTAAAACTCAACAATAAAGAAAACAACTGAATCTTAAAATGCACTAAAGACCTGAATTGAGCCTTACCAGATAAGATATATAGATGTCAAACAAGCATGTAAAAAGATACTCAACATGACATGTCATTTTCAGTTCAATTCAGTTCAGTCACTCAGTCGTGTCCGACTCTTTGCAATACCATGAACCACAGCACGCCAGGCCTCCCTATCCATCACCAACTCCCAGAGTCCATCCAAACCCATGTCCATTGAGTCAGTGATTCCATCCAGCCATCTCATCCTCTATTGTCCCCTTCTCGTGCCCTCAAATCTTTCCCAGCATCAGGGTCTTTTCCAGTGAGTCAGCTCTTCCTTCGTATCAGGAGGCCAAAGCATTGGAGTTTCAGCTTCAACATCAGTCCTTCCAATGAACACCCAGGACTGATCTCCTTTAGGATGGACTGGAAATACAAATCAAAAGAGTCGGACATGACTGAGCAACTGAATTGAACTGAACTGATATACCTGTTAGAATGGCTAAAATCCAAAACACACCACCAAACACTAGTGCGGATGTGGAGCAGCAGAGACTCGGTCATTCCTGATGGGAATGCCAAAGGTTCAGCCACTTTGGAAGACAGTTTGTCAGTTTTTTTACAAAGGTACACATAGTCTAACCATATGATCCAGTAATCATGTTCCTAGTTATTTGCCCAAATAAGTTGAAAACTTACACAACTGTCCACACAGAAACCAGCATGCAAATGTTTATAGCACCTTTATTTGTAATTGCCTAAAAATGGAAGCAAACAAGATATCCTGCAGCTGGTGGATGTATATACAAGCTGAGGTAGATCCATGCAGTGGGATGTTATTTACCAACATAAAGGAATGAAGTGCCCTTCAATAAGTGGTGCTGCAAAACTGGACAGCTATGAAAGAACGAAATTAGAACATTCTCTAACTGTACACAAAAATAAACTCCAAATGAATTAAAGACCTAACTATAAGACCGGAGACCATAAAACTCAAAACATAGGCAGAACACTTTAACACAAATCATAGCAGTTTTTTTTTTTTTACTGCATCCTAAATCAAAGAAAATAAAAAATAAACAAGTGGGACCTAGTTAAAAGCTTTTACACAGCAAAGAAAATCATCAGCAAAATGAAAAGACAGCCTACTGAATGGGAGGAAATACCAGCAAATAGAGTGACCAATAGGGAATTAAATCCAAAATATACATTTCATATGAACTAACATAAAAAGAAAAAACACTTGATTTTAAAATGGGCAGAAAACATGGATAGACATTTTTCCAAAGAAGTACAGATGGTCAACAGGCACATAAAAAGATGCTCAATATCATTAATCATCAGAGAAATGTAAATTAAAAACCACTATCCGGTATCACCTTACACCTGTCAGAATGATTATCATCAAAAAGAACACAAATAACAACTGTTGGTGTGGACGTGGAGAAAAGGGAACCTTTGTACACTATTGGTGGGAATGTAAATTGATGCAGCCACTGTGAAAAATGATATGGAGGTTTCTCAGAAAATTAGAACTACAATATGACCCAGCAGTTCCACTCCTTGGTATATAGCCAAAAAATGTAAAACACTAATTGAAAAAGATACATGTACACCAATGTTCATGACAGCGTTATTTACAGTAGATAATAAATAGAACCAACCTAAGTGTCCCATCAACAGATGAATGGGTAAAGAAGAGATGGTATAAATATATAATCAAATAGTGCTCAGTCATAAAAAAAGAAGAAAATTTTGCCATTTACAGCAACACAGATGGAATCGAAGGGTGTTCTGCTAAGTAAATTAAGTCAGAGAAAGACAAATATTGCATGATATCACTTATATGTGGAATATTAAAAAATACAACAAACTATTGAATATAACAAAAAAGAAACAGACTCACAGAGTATGAGAGCAAACTTGTTAACAGTGCAGGGAGGTAAGGTGGGGAGGAGGGTCAAGCTGGGGCAAGGAGTTTAAGAGGCACAAACTACTATGTATAAAATAAATAAGCTACAAGGATATGTTATAGGAATATAGCTAGTATTTTATAACTATACATGGAGTATGACCTTTAAAAATTGTGATCACTATGTTGTAAACCTGAAATGTATATAACATTGTACATCAACTAAAACTAAATTTTAAAAAAAAAGAGCTACCAAGCCATAAATAGACACTTAAGGAAACAGATGTATTTTGCTTCCTGAAGGAAGCCAGTCTGTAAAGGTTACATACTATTCCAAATCTGGGACATTGTGGAAAAGTTAACACTATAGAGGCAGTAAAAAAGATCAGTAGTTTCAGAAGGAAAGAGAAGAGGGATGAACAGGTGGAGCACAGGAGATTTTTACAGCAATGAGTCTATTCTATATGACATAGTAATGGCAGATCCATGATACTATGCATTTGTCAAAACCCATAGGATTGTATAACAGTTCAGTTCAGTCACTCAGTCATGTCTGACTCTGCAACCCCATGAATCGCAGCACACCAGGCCTCCCTGTCCATCACCAACTCCTGGGGTTCACTCAGACTCACGTCCATCGAGTCAGTGATGCCATCCAGCCATCTCATCCTCTCTCATCCCCTTCTCCTCCTGCCCCCAATCCCTCCCAGCATCAGAGTCTTTTCCAATGAGTCAACTCTTCGCATGAGGTGGCCAGAGTACTGGAGTTTCAGCTTTAGCATCATTCCTTCCAAAGAAATCCCAGGGCTCATCTCCTTCAGAATGGACTGGTTGGATCTCCTTGCAGTCCAGGGGACTCTCAAAAGTCTTCTCCAACACAGTTCAAAAGCATCCATTCTTCAGCGCTCAGCCTTCTTCACAGTCCAACTCTCACATCCATACATGACCACAGGAAAAACCATAGCCTTGAGTGGACCCTAGTGTTAACTGTGGACTTCAGTTAATAATAATGTATCAGTGTTCATTCAATGTAAGATGTTAGTAATAAGAGAAACTGAAAGTGGAGAGAGAGGGATATGTGAGAACTCTCTGTCTTATCTGCTCAACTTTCTGTATACCTAAAACCACTTTAAAAACATAAAGTCAGGGTTTCCTTGGCTGTCCAGTGGTTAGGACTCTGCTCTCGCTACCAGGGGCCTGGTTTGATCCCTGGTTGAGGAACTAAGTTCCCACCAAAAAAAAGAGAAGTCTATTAAATGTCTTAATTGTTTTTAAAGAGGATAGAAGGAAAAAAGGTGATCTCTCAATCCTGACACCCAAAGGTAACTACTACTGCTAAGACAGTGTTGTAAATATCCCCGCATATTTTCTATTCATTTATGTGCATGCACACACATATTACCTGTCCACAAATTGTTTATAATTCCCTCCACAACCTTAAAAGGGTAGTTTCTATTTTATAGATGAAGTAGTTGGTCTGGTGCGTGGTTGAACTAGGTTCATTCCCCAATGTATTTTACTCCAAAGCCTGTACACTCTTAGCACTGCACCTCTTTGTAAGACATAAGACCTACTTTTTCTTCTATCTTTATTTCACATTTTACCCCTTCAGAAGATACACCAGTCTTTCATATACCCTACTGCCTTTATGTCATATGGTACCTATGGCATTCCTACAATGTATTCCATAACTCTGTGCACCCATACTTGCCTACTGGATAAGAAGTGGTAGCCCAGCTCCAGGGAACTGTACTGAGAAGCAGACCATGGGACTGGCATACTTCCTTGGCAATACTGTGGCTTCCTTCGCCTGTATAAGTAGCTCTCAAAATTCAGGTGTTAGAAAAAGGGACCTAAAGATCCTGAGGGGAAAAAAGGGTAAGGGGTCAAGGCCGATGAAAAGGTGGAGAGAAGTGAATTTGCATGGGTGCCTGGGGAAGGAAGAGGCCTCCAGTGGGTTCAGTGGAGACAAAGCTTGGCCACTCCGACCATTCAGAAGCATTCAGTGCATTGACACCAGCCAGGTCAACCAGCACCTGTTGTGATCAGCTGACTGTTCAGGGAAGCTTTAAAGAAGACCTTGTCCCTGCCCCTTCTCTTGGCACCTGTAGGGGACACTCTGAGGCTCCGAACAATCCTGGAAGCAATACAGAAGCACATCCATTCTTCCTCCCTCATCTTCAAACTGGCCCAAGATGCATTCAAGATTGCTACTCCCACGGCAGTAGTACAGATGGCACCCTGCTCAACGTGGCCTTGGAGCTGGGGCTACAGGTATGGAGGAGGAGTGGGCCATCCCCACTTTAAACTTCTGGCCTAGTGACAGGGAGTTAAGATCCCATGAGGACTGGAGTGGGCATGGGCCAGGTCTGATTCTTTCTGTGTCCCCAGAACATAGCTTCTAGGCTAGTCACAAGGTCAGGACTCAATTTGGGGCTCTGTTTTGAAGTTTAAGGCCAGTTAAGCAATATAGCCTTGGGCTCCACAGGGTCCCCATTTTTTCCCTACCCACCCCATTCCTCCAAGTTATGGTGTGATAATAAGGGGTTTATTCACTACAGGTCATCAGAGAAATCTTCTATCTGATTGGTGGCAGGATGGGGCAGAAATTAAACAAACCCATCTGTACATCTCAGGGGAGAGATGGTTGTTTAAGGCACAAATAAATACATGTACATAAATGAATGGCAAGGAGGAGGGACAGGTTATAGCAGTTAGCTTAGTCTGCTGGGAATGCCACTTTTTTCCACCCAGGTGATGAGGATGACCTTATCAACCCTCAACTGGAGGCGCCGGGAGATGGTGCGGTGGTTGGTAACCTGTGCTACAGAAGTGGGTGAGTCTCCCGGCTCCTGTGCCCCCAGGGGAAAGGATTCCTAGGCCCTACTCTTGAGACAGGACAATGAATCCTTAGAGCTCTCATATTCATATTATTGATGGCCTAGGAAAGGATGAGGCGGCTGGTAGGAGAAGATGGCCCTGTTCAGCCTGACCAAGCTCTTCCCTCACTGCTTGGATCGTACCCTGAGGGCAAGCAGCACTCTGATCCTCTGATAGAAACATTCTGAAAGAATAATTTTCAGCCACCAGTACTCAAGTGCAGCCTTAGGAGTTGTTTAGTCCCAGTCCCTGTCCATGTTTCTGAGAAATCCCAAACAACTTGGAGTCTCAAGACCCCCCATCTAGTGCCCAAAGCCCCAGCACAAAACTCTGCCCTGAGAGGCTTCACTTCAGCTGGAAAACCAGGGGCAGATCTGAGACTCCTGCCTTGGAGCAGGCGAACCACAGGCTCTGTTGCTCCATCCTTGTGAGGGGCTAAGAGCACCTGCAGAAACTTTCAAACCTCTGACCTGGGGGAAGGAAGGGATGGGAAGAGACCTCAGATGGGGTCTGGCCACCAGGGTTGCCCCGCTAGCCCTGGTTATTGCAGATCATCTCAGGGCTGCTGAGGAGGGAGAGCTTGTCCCTGCAGGCCAAGTTCTCACCCCAGATGGTAATCTGAGTAGACCTGGATCAGGACCCAGAGGCCCATGGCTGACACAGGCTCTCCTTGACAGGTGTGCGGGCCCTGGTGAGCATCTTGCAGAGCTGGTACACACTCTTCACCCCCACCGAGGCTACCAGTATTGTGGCTGCCACAGCCGTCTCTCACACCACCATCCTGCGCCTCAGTCTTGACTATCCACAGCGAGAGGAGCTGGCCAGCTGTGCTCGCACCCTGGCCCTGCAGTGCGCTATGAAGGATCCGCAGAGCTGTGCCCTGTCGGCCCTTACCCTCTGTGAGAAGGACCACATCGCCTTCGAAGCAGCCTATCAGATCGCCATCGATGCTGCGGCTGGCGGCATGACTCACTCACAGCTGTTCACCATCGCCCGCTACATGGAGCTCCGTGGCTACCCGCTACGTGCCTTCAAGCTGGCCTCACTGGCCATGAGCCATCTCAACCTGGCCTACAACCAGGACACCCACCCGGCCATCAACGATGTGCTCTGGGCCTGCGCCCTCAGCCACTCCCTGGGCAAGAATGAGCTGGCGGCCCTGATCCCCCTGGTGGTGAAGAGCGTGCACTGCGCCACAGTGCTTTCAGACATCCTTCGGCGCTGCACGGTGACTGCTCCTGGACTGGCCGGCATCCCAGGCCGCCGCAGCTCAGGAAAGCTCATGTCCACTGACAAGGCTCCCCTGCGCCAGCTGCTGGATGCCACGATCAATGCCTACATCAACACCACACACTCGCGCCTGACGCATATCAGCCCTCGCCACTAGGAGAGTTCATTGAGTTTCTGAGCAAGGCCCGGGAGACCTTCCTGCTGCCGCAGGATGGCCACCTGCAGTTTGCCCAGTTCATCGACAACCTCAAACAGATCTACAAAGGCAAGAAGAAGCTGATGCTGCTGGTGCGAGAGCGCTTCGGCTGAGAAAGCAGACGGCTCGCTGCCAGGGCAGCCTGGGCTCCCAGGTACCATCAGGTCAGGCCACGGACACAAGCATTTGTCCACCCTGAGAGGACTCTGAGCACCTGTGGCTGAAGCCAGAGGACCACAGGGCTAAGCATGGGGAGAGTCCAGCTCTAGCCAGCATGCCTGCCTGGGCAGGGTTCTTACAACAGCCCACTGTTCCTGGAGGAGCAGGGCCCTGCAGACCAATCAGCACCCACAACATGCCACCTCAGGCCCTTGTGTCCTGCGTGTCCCGGGCATTGCCCCTCTCTCCCTTGGCAAACACAGAACACTGTTCCGTCTCAGGGATTGTGTAACCAGAGAAACAGAAGTGTTTATGGTACTGTAAATACTATAGTCTGTGTGTTGCCAATTATGTTGTAAAGTTGTAACTATTTATAATTCTGGTTCTAATTTGATGGGTACTTGAAGTAGCTATGGGTGGGAAGATAGGCTTGTTTTCTGAGGAGATTCACAACCATTTCTCAGGTTTCCCTTGCAGAGTATATTCTGTTGGCAGTGGAAGATTGGGGATGGCAGGGAGAAAAATGGCCAGTTAAGAGGAAATCTCAAGTCTAGTCTATGCAGAAACCCAGCCTGCAGAAGGGCATTCATAGCCCAGTGATGGGCGAGGAGGCCCAGTCTGGACTTAGACTTTCACCTCACGAAGCCACGAGGACACGGAAGCGGTTGCTCCTGCCTCACACAGCCTCTCTAGGAGTCTTGACAAGTTCCTGAGAAACAGGTGAAGGTGAATGTCTGGGAGGCCACTGAGCTCATAATGTTCATCTGCTCCGGACACCGTTGTGTTAGTGTCTGGCTTCATCTCTAAGTGTGCGTAGAGACCTAATGACTAAATACGTGTGTCTGTGTGCACTGGTGTATCCGTGCACGCCTGTATGTGCACATGTATGTGTATGTGTCAGGTCTGTGTGCTGGGCGGTGGGTTTGTGTGTGAGGGTATGCACATGTGTGAGCATACTGTAGTACATGTCTGTGTGTCTGTTGCGTTTGCTGATGCATATTTAGCCTGTGTGTATCTGGCCACACGAGTGCATGTGTATAAATCTGTTTGGTCTGTATCTGTCTCTATATGAGTAACTGCGGTATTTCTACATGTAGCTTTGTCTGTGAATTCATGTTCTAGGATCTGCATGAATGTGTCCCTTCTCTTTTTGCCAGATCTCTCATCCCCATTCCTCTGTTCTCTCGCGCCGGCTAAACACGCTCCCCATCTCTGTGGCTCCTGTACTCATCATTGTCACCCAACAAGCTTCTGAGCACTAAGCTCCCTCTGCCCTGAGTGGCTCCTTCAGCGCCACATTTCTCTGCTTCCCCTGCACCTGCTTTCTTCCCCTGCCTTTCTACCTCAAGCTTCCTTGCCCTCTTCTGCCACAGTCCCGTGGGTCCCTGACTTGGAGGCTGCAGCTGGAATGCATCTGGCCTCGCCCTGACTAGTTTCTAGCCCGGGTGGACAGCCCCTCTGCTCGCTCCGGCTGGCCTCCACAGTGTGTCATGCTCCTGCTGGCTTCCTACCCGCTCCTCGCCTGGAATTGTGGTGGGAGATGGCACGGGCATTCAGAAGAGTCCCAGATGCCAGTGTCTTGGTGTTTACTGTTTCCTGTCTTAGTTTCCGAGTAGGGGGCGGGGTGTGATAGGAAAGGGGTGGTATAGCTAGAGTGTGAACTAAGGACCTGTCTGCTCTACTTTGCTTTCTCTGACAAACTATGTCACTTTTTTTTCCCTCCACACTGACCATAAATTTGTATTTGCTGTTTGTGGCTACTGAAGTCTTACTGTTCCATCATGGGCCGTACAACCTCTCAGCCTGATAGGTTGGTTAAAAAAAAAAAAAAAAAAACACCACTCCATTTCTGTATCACAATTGCCGTTTTTTAGCAAGTAGGTGAACTCACAGTGCTTTTCTATGAATAAATCACGGATCACAGAAAAGATCATTTTTCTAAAATCAGAAATTGTGTTCTTTCAATAAAAGGGGCCCTTCTCTGTATTCTCCATCACCCTGGCTGGGACAGGGAGCTGGTTAGGCCTATCGCACAGAGGGTTCCTAGCACTCTAATAAGATGTGGAATAACAAAAGAATTTCCTACTGCACCAGACCGCTTTCCAGAGCTCACAGGCACATCAGGGCCAGACCCCAGAAAGTAGGTACCATTATGATGAGCAGAAACATCAAGATACTGAGAAAATTAGAGGGTATACACAGAGAAGAACCCTATTGGTGTCAGAAGCCTTCTCAGCTCTGTGATGCATGTCTAAGCAACTCAGCCGATCTTTATGCCCTCTTCCCAACTTTTTGGGTCAAAGCTGAAGGCCTCTCAGCTTCTTCCTGCTGACCTAGACTCCATCTTCCTCAACAGGCTTTTCTGAATATTCTAACCATTTCTGTGTCCCTTTCTGATCTATACACTCTTCCTCCCCAGACACAAAGCCCTGGCTTCACATGCTGTAGGGACCCCATTTCCCTGCACATGTCACAGCTCCTACTCCTAGGAAGATCTATGCAACCCCATGTGGCTCTGGGGCTTGGATATCTGAGAGCACGTTGGTGTCAAGGCCCTGACATGAAGTCCGACAGTGCCTAGGCACTGATATCTGAGCTCCAAGGACTTGTGGGAGAGGATGCAAGAAGCAGCCCACGGAAGGAAGAAGGAATGGAGGATAAGAGCACAGATCTTTCACAAACAAAACCACATGCAAGACTCCAACTCTCGAACTTTTATTCTGGAAACAATCATCTGTGTCAGTGGGACTTCAAGGAAAAGGGGCACGCTCAATTCTGTCGAAGCAGGCGAGAGTGTTTGTGCACGGCGTCCACAAAGGCTCCCACATGTTCCGGGTCCATGTCAGGGTAAAGTCCATGGCCCAGGTGGCAATGTAGCGCTGTGGCCCAAAGTCATTCAGCATCTGCTGCACCAGCTTCCCAATCTCCTCCTGGGGGGACCAATAGGGCACTGGCTACAGGGGGGCCAGCACACCTCTGCCCTCCCTATACATAATAGTGACACACATACATGGAGGCACTCGGCATTACTCAGTCATTCAAAAAAAACTTGATCGGAGCCCTAGTATGGGCCAGGCATGAAGAAAAGTCAAATGGACGAAATCAATGAAAAGAAACTCCTGCCTTCCTAGAGTCCATGTTGTGAATGGAGTAGACGGGAGGGGGAAACCGATGATGAAAACACACACACAGTAATAAACACAACCACATCCAGGACCATGAGAGTGCAGAGACAAAGTCAGCAACACACACACAAGGACCTGGTGGTTACCTCAGATGCATACAGGGCACAGGGGTCCAGGTTGCCCTGCAGGGTCACCGTCTTTCCCACGCGTTCCCTGGAAGCAGAGTCAGGGCCTTGTTCTGGTGACTGCACATATTGTAGCTGTCCCCTGCTCCACCTCACCTTCCATCACTCACCGGGCTTTCTCGGGGGCCACTGTCCAGTCAAGCCCAACCACCTCGTAGCCAGCCTGGGCCAGCTCCTCCAGGGCAAAATGTCCATCCTTAGCAAAGATGATCTGGGGGAAAGGGCAAATCTCAGGCTGCAGAGAGCTTTGCTCTGCAGGCTATTAATAATATACCTCAGTCATACTTCTGCTGCCCTCTAGTGGTCACTTAGTTCCATGCAGGACTTAACCTGATAGCTCCACCGGCCCACCTTCACTCAGCCCATCCCCATCCTTACCATGGGCACCGGTGCCAGGCCTGCCTCCTGCAGCCCGGCCTTCACTCGCTTGGACACATCACGGATGTAGGGCAGTGCAAACTTACTGAAGAGTTGGGGGCCAAGATGCCCTGCATGGGACTCAAAGAGCTGCAATGCCTACAATTACGGGGTGGTAAAAATAAATGAAATACATAACATACAAAGAGGAGGCACACGTAGATGTGCCTCAATTTTCCCCAAGTGACTTCATCCCTGAGATTGCTTAAGCCTATAAACCTAGTTCCAGTCAAAAAGTTTTGCCTTCTCCAGATCCCAGTGCTAGCTTTGGTCTTTGAACAGAGCACTAAGCCCCTCTGCCAGTATCTGGGCTTAGCTGCTCCAGCCAGATCACTGCAGGTCAAGCCTCTTTTGTATCCAGCATTAAGATACCTAGCTTCTCAGGTATAAGTAATTGTACTGTTTCTGGTCCTTAAAGTTTAAGCCCCAGGCTATTTATCTCTCCCTCAGGTCTTACCTGGGCACCAGCAGCCACTTGTCCCACCAGATAAGGGACAAGAGCATCAGTGAGGATGCGAAGCAGCTGGTGACTGGCTTGTGGTCTCTGGTAAAGCCAGCGCTTGGCCTGAGACATGGTGCTTGAGCCGCCACCCTCAACCATGTATGTCATCAGAGTCCACTGAAAAAGGCAAAAGCCAGATTGACACTTCCTTCCCTCTCTTCACCCAGACCTGCGAAAGTAACTTCTCCAAGCCCAAGTCACTGCCCTGCTCCATATTACCGGGGCACCAGCAAAGCCAATCAGTGGCACACGCCCAGCCAGCTGCTGTCGAGTGAGGGTGATGGCTTGGAACACATAGCCCAGCTCAGAGGTCACTGTTGCTGGATCCCGGAGGCGCTCTAAGTCTCGCTCTTCTCTTAGTGGTTCTGGGAAGCTGGGCCCTTTGCCAGGCACCATGGTCACCTCCATGCCCAGTGCCTGGCAGGGGAGAAAACATCTGGGTTCCCAACTCCTGGAGAATGAAATCTGTTCAACCCATGCAGGAAGGAGGAAAACGAGAACGAAACTCGGCCAAGCTCCATCTCCTCCAGCCTATTTTTCCCTCTGTCCCATAAGGGTAAGTGCTTTTCTTGAGCCTTGACTGTCCTTTCTGTTTTATACGTTTATGAGTCAGATCTGAGCAGGTACCTGGGGTACAACAAGGATGTCGGAGAAGATGATGGCAGCATCCAGAGGGAAGCGAGCAGTGGCTATAGGGAACAGAAGACAGATTGCTAGATGGCCTGCGGAGGACATAAATCCCTCCTCTTTTGTCGACCCCTCACCTGCAGGGTAAGTTCACAGCAGGCTTCTGGGGAGCGACAGGTGCTGAAAAAGTCCTGGGCAGCCCGAGTTTCCCTAAACTCTGCAGACAGAAAAGGTAAAGCAGGGCTCAGCCTTGGGGAACCTCCAAGAGCCCTTCTCTGCCCCTCCAAACCTTTTCACTCTCCAGAGTTTTACCTAGACTCCGAGGCCCTGACCCTGACCTGGTAAGTAGCGTCCTGCCTGCCGCATGCACCAAACAGGAGTGTAGTCTGTTTCTTCTCCCCAGGCTGCTCGCAGGAAGGTGTCATTCTTAAGCTCCGGAAAACTCTGAGGTCTGGGGATCAGGAGGAGGGAAGGCAGGTCTCAGTAAACTAGGCTGGGGTTGGGCGGGGGTTGGGCAGGGCTTGGGTTCTAAAAGCGGATACAGTCCATCCAGCACGGCTATCTGCCTTCTCCAGACCAGCCACCAAGCTGCGCCTCCCCGCCGATTCCGCCCTCTCTCTGCCTTCCGAGGCCCTGACCCTGACCTGGTAAGTAGCGTCCTGCCTGCCGCATGCACCAAACAGGAGTGTAGTCTGTTTCTTCTCCCCAGGCTGCTCGCAGGAAGGTGTCATTCTTAAGCTCCGGAAAACTCTGAGGTCTGGGGATCAGGAGGAGGGAAGGCAGGTCTCAGTAAACTAGGCTGGGGTTGGGCGGGGGTTGGGCAGGGCTTGGGTTCTAAAAGCGGATACAGTCCATCCAGCACGGCTATCTGCCTTCTCCAGACCAGCCACCAAGCTGCGCCTCCCCGCCGATTCCGCCCTCTCTCTGCCTATCAGGTGGTGTACAGAACTAGAAGGGCCGTGCTGGGGCCTTTACCCTACGCATAGTCCCAGTTTCCCCAGGCTCAAAGCCACTGGAAGGACTAGGAGAGTGGGGGTGAGGAGACGAAAACTCACTCAGGAGAATTGGTCGGGGGAGAGGATGTCTCTAGAACAAGGGTATCCATGGGCTAGTTCCAGGGCTGGAAGGTTTTGGGGCTGAAAAATCTCCCGGCGGGGGCGGATAGTCATGGGGGGGATCAGAGATGAAAGTCCGAAATGGGGATCTTAGTTGAGGATTAGAAAGTCCAGGGGGCGTCTCCTAAATTAAGGTCTGGGGTACGCAGTCCAGCTAGGTAGTCCCTGGGATGAATATTTTAAGAATCCATGGTTGGAGGATTTGGAATCCCAGCGACTTGGGTTTTCCGGGCTGGAGAAGAAGGGTATAGGAACAGATTCCTAGGCTGGAAGGTTCAGGTCAGAAGCCCCTATGTCCACACTGCGTGGTGGTCCAGAGAACTCACCTAGACTCTTTCGCTTCCATGATAAGCTGTCTGCATGTATTCACTTTATCTTGTAGTAGTATGACAGCATACAGATAGCTTGGAGAAATCAGAAGAGAGGCACTGTGTTCCCAACTTACTTAGGAGAAAAAAGTGGAAAACTCTCAAAATTACATGGGATTATTTATTTTTTGATACCTTTATTTGATAACTATATCAAAACAAAGTTTCCACCCAAGTGTCCATCAACAAATGAATGGATAAACAAAATGTAGTGTATTTATACAGTGGAACATTATTCAGCCATAAAAACAAAGTTCTGATACGCAACAACATTGTTGTAACATTATGCTGAGTGAAATAAGACAGACACAAATGACAAATACTGTTATCATTCCACTTATATGAAATATCTAGAATAGGCAAATTCATAGAGGCAAAAAGCAGATTACAGCTTTAGTAGATTAGTCCCCAGGGACTAGCAAGTGGGGACAATGAGGAGTTATTGCTTAAGGATACAGAGTTTCCTGTTTGGGGTGATGAAAAAGTTTTGGAAATAGATAATTGTACACTTAAAAAAAAACTGTCAAGATTGCAAATTTTGTTATATGTATTATTTACTATTAAAATTAATGTCATATTTTAAAAACTGATTTGTACACTTTAAATTTGTACACTTTATATGGTATGGTTACATCTCTGTAAACTTTTCAATAAACAAGGGTGGGGGTGGGACAAAGTTTCCTTTTCCTCCTTGATTGTACATCACTAGACAGCATATTAAAAAGCAGAGAGATTACTTTGCCAACAAAGGTCCGTCTAGTCAAGGCTATGGTTTTCCCAGTGGTCATGTATGGACATGAGAGTTGGACTGTGAAGAAAGCTGAGCACCGAAGAATTGATGCTTTTGAAGTGTGGTGTTGGAGAAGACTCTTGAGCGTCCCTTGGACTGCAAGGAGATCCAACCAGTCCATTCTGAAGGAGATCAGTCCTGGGTGTTCATTGGAAGGACTGACGCTGAAGCTGAAGCTCCAATACTTTGGCCACCTCACGCGAAGAGTTGACTCATTGGAAAAGACCCTGATGCTGGCCTCCCAGCATCAGGAGGAGATGGGGCAGGAGCATTGGGGGCAGGAGGAGAAGGGGACGACAGAGGATTAGATGGCTGGATGGCATCACCGACTCAATAGACATGAGTTTGGGTGAACTCCGGGAGTTGGTGATGGACAGGGAGGCTTGGCGTGCTGCAGTCCATGGGGTCGCAGGGAGTCGGACATGACTGAACGACTGAACTGAACAACTTCTGTACACGATTTGTTTGTTTTTGCCTCCTCTCTTCCCACGTTGGCCTTTCCTCTCATTTGGTTTAGAATTACTGGGAGAAACTGGATAATGATCCCCAGTGCCCTGGGGTTAGGAGTAACCACCAGGAACAAGTCTAAATGACTCAAGAGTCCTGTCAGCAGCCAGCCTGGGGAGGGATCATTTTACCAAACATTTTAGTCACACTGCTCCTAGGATGGGAAGCCTGACAGGATAGCTAACAGATTCTTAAAGATTCAGCTGGTTGTAGTGAGACTCACTGGGAGCAGGGAAGCTCCAGAAGGTCGAAGGAATAGCGTTTCGGGGTCGATAGGATGGATAGTGGCTTAAAGGAGAGTAGTAGCAATGTGGGTAAGTGGTAGTAGCAATGAGAATGGAGTGAGGAGACTATCAGGTAGAAACTTCGGAACTTGGGTCTGGCTGAGCGGAAGGCACAGAAATAGGTAACAGGATTTAGTATCCAAGTACACAGGACAATACGGCGCCACATGAGGCGCGCTTAGTCCAGAACTTACGGCGAAGGCTGGTCGAGGGCGGGGCTGAAGGTGGTGGGAAGCTGGGTCTGCTGGTTCGGCCGAATCTCCTGCGCCCGGATCGCCCCCGGGCTTCCCTGGGCCACAGCGCCATGGCTGG
The DNA here is from genome assembly GCA_006408695.1 of Aepyceros melampus. NCBI lineage: Eukaryota > Metazoa > Chordata > Mammalia > Artiodactyla > Bovidae > Aepyceros > Aepyceros melampus. Next base: position 147,043 of record SJXQ01011043.1, on the reverse strand, counting down.
CCCGGGTCCGAGCGCGGCGCTAGAGTCCCCGCGACAGCTGCTGGGCCGTGTACGCTTTCTGGCGGAGGCAGCGAAGAGCCTCCGTGCCGGGCGGCCGCTGCCGGCGGCGCTAGCTTTCGTGCCGCGCGAGGTGCTCTACAAGCTTTACAAGGACCCGGCGGGACCGTCGCGCGTGCTGCTGCCGGTGTGGGAGGCGGAAGGCCTGGGGCTGCGTGTGGGAGCCGCGGGCCCGGCCCCCGGTACCGGCTCCGGGGCCCTCCGCGCGGCCCGCGACAGCATCGAGCTGCGGCGCGGCGCCTGCGTGCGCACCACAGGCGAAGAGCTGTGCAACGGCCACGGGCTCTGGGTGAAGCTGACCAAGGTGCAAAAGACCCCGGGACCAGGGAAGCCCCTGGCTGTTCCCCTCCCCCATATCGAGCTGACTTAGCGTCCGGTGCCCTTCGCCCTGGGCTGGGCAGGGCGGGCCGCTGGCAGTTCCCTGACGGCTGTCCTCGTCTGGTGCGTCCCGGCAGGAGCAGCTGGCGGAACACCTGGGCGACTGCGGGCTGGACGAAGGCTGGCTCCTGGTGTGCCGCCCGGCCGAGGGCGGGGCCCGCCTGGTACCCATCGACACTCCAGACCACCTCCAGCGGCAGCAGCAGCTCTTCGGGGTGGACTACCGCCCGGTGCTCAGGTCCTGCGCTGGGAGGGGTGGGGCTTGCTGGCCAACTGCCAGGCTCTAGACTGGCACAGCCCGGGCGGTGTGATCTGATAGGATTGACAGCAAAAAGGGCGGGACTAAAGGGAGCTGGGGTGGGGCTTCTGGAGTCGTGGTTTAGAGGAGCCAGAGCGCTGGAGAAGGCTCCAGGGTCTTCGGCCCCCCGCTGAGGTCTCCATATCTTGTCCCCCATTCTCTGCGCACAGATGGGAACAGGTGGTGGACTTGACATACTCGCATCGCCTGGGATCAAGGCCTCAGCCGGCCGAGGCATACACTGAAGCTGTACAAAGGCTACTGTGAGTAAGCTGGGATGGGCTGGGGAGGAAGGAGCTCCAGGTCTGGGCCCGACCTAATTAGGGACTTGGGGTCGCTTAGCTATGTGCCCCCGACGTGGACCTACGAGTGCGACGAGGACCTGATCCACTTCTTGTACGACCACCTGGGCAAGGAGGATGAGAACCTGGGTAGCGTGAAGCAGTATGTGGAGAGCATAGACGTTTCCTCCTACACGGTGGGTGCTGGGACTCCTCCCACCCCAAGCAAAATACAGTAACATCCTGCTAGATTCGGAACTCTTACCTCTAAGCCACAGCCAAACCTGAATCCCCACAGGCCAGACTCAGCCCACCCCCCAGTCTTGAAAGTCCTATAGGAATCCCTGAATACTTGCACCCTTACCAGATGGATTTCCAGGTCAGCTCCACTATGCTTTCTCTCTTGTGCTCCCTGGCCCATCCGCCTGTCCACCCTCCCCAGGAGGAGTTCAATGTGTCCTGCCTGACAGACAGCAACGCGGACACCTACTGGGAGAGCGACGGGTCCCAGTGCCAGCACTGGGTGCGGCTGACCATGAAGAAGGGCACCATTGTCAAGTGAGTGGGCTCTGAGCACAGCAGGGTGGGTGAGCCACGTGCCTGCGAGCATAAAGACACATGTGCACCCTCTGAACCCTCAGGAAACTGCTGCTCACGGTGGACACCACAGATGACAACTTTATGCCTAAGCGGGTGGTGGTCTATGGGGGTGAAGGGGACAACCTGAAGAAGCTGAGTGACGTGAGCATTGACGAGTGAGTGAACTAATCTGGGCTGGGAGGTGGGCCTGATCCTGGCAGCAGGATCTGGCCCAGCTTGCAGGCATAAGGTGGACTGTGACCCCAGCATCCCCTGAAGACGAGGGGTTTCCAAAGTTCCTCATGTTCATCCCCTCAGGACCTTGATCGGGGATGTCTGTGTCCTGGAGGACATGACGGTCCACCTGCCAATCATCGAGATCCGCATCGTCGAGTGCCGAGGTGGGGCTTAAGGCCATAAGGAGGGAAAGGGAGCCCCAGCACGTAGATGGGGGTTAGCTGGCAGTGAGTGTGGAGGGAAGGAGATGGACTTGGAGTTGGGATAAAGGTGACAGCTGAACTAACGCCAAGATCTGAAGCTTTGGGGCCCAAGCCAACAGGATGGTGCAGGGTATAGGCCTGCCTATTCAAGCCATAGAAGTGCTTGGGCTCACCTGGAAGAGGAATGGAGTCGTGACCTTCAGGCATCCCCATATTACAGTGGTGGACAGAGGAACTAGCACAGAATATAATCATCAGAATCGGGTGACAGAGGGGACCCCAAAGGTCCCGAGTTTCTAGGGGCTAAGGGTGACAGAAGGCTGAGCGTTGAAGAGCCGTTCTCAGGTTCCGGGGCCAAAGAGGCAGCAGGCGCCGTAAGTGTGCTCACTCTGACTCTTCCCCCAGATGACGGGATTGATGTGCGTCTGCGAGGGGTCAAGATCAAGTCTTCTAGACAGCGAGAATTAGGGCTAAATGCAGACCTGTTTCAGCCCACCAATCTCGTGCGATACCCACGCCTAGAAGGCACTGACCCGGAAGTACTGTACCGCAGAGCTGTTCTCCTGCAGAGGTGGCTGTGGTCCTGGACCAGTTAGTCCTTCCCCGCACGCCCCATCCTGAGCCTTTTGTCTGTGTGGAAGAGGTCTTACATTGTATGCTATTCCACTTCAAGAGGCAGAGAGCCCCTGGGCCCTGCCTTCTCCTGTCCCTGTGTGTTGGGGGTGGTGAGAGGGTCTTGCATCTATGACTTCAGCCACAACTGTCTTTACCCAACCTCCCCAGATTCATAAGATCCTAGACAGCGTCCTGCACCACCTGGTACCGGCCTGGGACCACACGCTGGGCACCTTTAGTGAGATTAAGGTGAGCCTGACTCACTCAGTGCTGGTCTTGGCAGTGGGCACCCCTTTCTGCAGTTGTTCATGCTTCATCAGAAAGTTCTTAGATCTACTCTAGACCTAGACTTTTGCTAGGCTCTGGGAACATAGCAAGAAAGCCAGACACAAATAATCAAAATTTAGTGTTTAGGGTCCTATTTCCCAGAGAGTATGTGAAATACACAGAGCTTGGGGAGGAGAGGTGACAGCATGGACAGGGCAGGCTGTATGAAAGGTGCCCACTGGGAGTTCCTAGCTGCTCAGGATGACTTGAGAGAAGCATAGCCATAGATGTGAGTGTGACATGCGATGAGGCAGGAGGAGGTGGGCAGGAGGCTGGCCCTTGAAGGCGAGGGCACCAGGGCCAGACTTTGTTCCTGGTCAGTGGAGCCACTGGGAAGTTTTTATGTAAGGTAACGACAAAGTTGGGTTTTAGAAAGCTTCCCCTGGTGGCTGGACTAAGGGAGAGACTGAAAGCAAGGACCAGGGATAGAGTAGGCTTGAACTGGCCCCGTGGGGTTGGAACAGAGGAATGTTCCAGGGCCTGGACAGAGGCTGACTGCCTGCCGGCCCCGCTCTGGCCACCTCTCCCCACCAGCAAGTGAAGCAGTTCCTGCTGCTGTCACGCCAGCGGCCAGGCCTGGTGGCCCAGTGCCTGCGTGACTCAGAGAGCAGCAAGCCCAGCTTCATGCCACGTCTGTACATCAACCGGCGCCTCGCCATGGAACACCGTGCCTGCCCCTTACGAGATCCCGCCTGCAAGAATGCTGTCTTCACTCAGGTCTGGACCACCTGGGGTCAGAGCAAGGGCGGGTCAGCGGGGGGACTAGGGGGCACTGGGCCAGGAGGGACCTGAGCAAGGTCTTTGGGCAAGAGTGGGGCCACGTCTCAGACCCTCCCTCAACTCCCTCCCCTTCTCCCCGGTCCCAGGTT
>SJXQ01011043.1:36755-143035 GCA_006408695.1 Aepyceros melampus | reverse complement strand
CTCAAGCCCTCTGACAAGTATGAAAAGCCCCTGGACTACAGGTATGGCTTGGGGGCAGGGGACCACACATGGACGCATGTCCACCCACACTGGCTCTGGACCCCTCTGTAGCCCCTACTCCTGGGTGGACCCTGGGCTGGGGGTCGCCCTGCGCCCTAGCCCGGTGTAGTGATAGAGACTCCCCTCCTTGCAGGTGGCCCATGCGCTACGACCAGTGGTGGGAGTGTAAGTTCATTGCGGAAGGCATCATTGACCAAGGTGAGGCCTGGAGGGCCAGCAGCGAGAGTCCTGCCGCATCGAGAGCGGCTGGGGCATCCGGGGTGACCAGCTAAGCAGATAGGGCACTTGCTTCTTACCCCATCACAGGGGCTGGGGCTCTTGTGTGCCTCAACTGAGAGCATCTGTCTGTCCTTTCAGGAGGTGGTTTCCGGGACAGCTTGGCAGACATGTCAGAAGAACTGTGCCCTAGCTCGGCAGACACCCCTGTGCCTCTGCCCTTCTTTGTACGAACGGCCAACCAGGTAAGCCCCCACCCCTACCTCCCAAGTTGTTTCTGCTCTTCTGTCTCTGCAAACCTCCCAGGTGCCAGACTAAGCTGGAGAAGGAGCAGGGAGAGACTGAACTGCCCGGGGCAGCTTCTAGGCAGCAGGGAAGGAGCCATTGTATGTTCAGAGGGCTCCTTCAGGGCCCTTCCATGGAAGGTGTTCAGGGAAGTCGTGGAAGCATCTCGGGTAACGCAGGAGGGTCCATTACAGGCCATGCTGACAGTTCTGTCTCGGGGGCAGGGCAATGGCACAGGCGAGGCCCGGGACATGTATGTGCCCAACCCCTCCTGCCGGGACTTTGCCAAGTATGAGTGGATCGGACAGCTGATGGGGGCTGCCCTTCGGGGTAAGGAGTTCCTGGTGAGTAGCCTAATCTGCACCCCACCAGCTTAGTACTGGCGCTTGGAAAGAAGAGCCAGCCAAACCCGGGCAGTTCAGGGTGCGAAGACAACAGTGTTTGTCCCACAGGTCCTGGCTCTGCCGGGTTTTGTGTGGAAGCAGCTCTCTGGTGAGGAGGTGAGCTGGAGCAAGGACTTCCCAGCTGTGGACTCTGTGCTGGTGAGTTAGGGCCTGGACCGGGTTTCTCTGCCCAGCTGTCAAGCTTGTTGCACCCCTAGGCTGTCCTGAACCTTCTTGTACCACATGTGTTTCCCCTCTCCCACCCCATGTACTCCCATAGCTTCAATTCCTGTCACTGTTTTGGTGACCCTGAAAGGATTACTTATCTCTGGACCCAGCCTCTCTGCTAAGCAGAGGGCTATATATGTATTTACCTACTGGACTTCTCTCGCAAGGGGCACCTTGGGTTCACACACTCTTCATCCTCTCCCTCTAGGGCTCCCTCGCACAGTGGCACCACCACCCACCCCTCCCCTTGCCAAGCCCCTCAGGGTCATTCTTCACTCTTCTTTCTCCCTCACCTCCCACATTCTGTCACATCTGCCTTTGGAATCTGCCCACCTCTCCCATCTCACTTCTGTCCCTCGGGTTTAGTCACCTTCCTTCCTGATCCAGCCACTGATTGCAGATCTGGTGATCATGTCCCCCTTCTTACCCATCTGGTCTCCATAACCCCTTCAATGGGCCACCCTGGGCTTAGGATAAAATGCAGAGTCTGAAAAGGCTGTACGTGACTCCTGTATCTCTGGACACTTGCCCAGTTAGGTTCCTCAGGCCTTTTGCTCTTTCCACCTATTTTTAAGATGTTCTCTCTCCTGACTTCCTGGTGGCCCAGCCAATCCTTTGGGTCTCATCTTAGATGCCACTTACCCCAGGACACCTGCCCTGATCTCTGTGGCTGGTTAGGTGTTATCTGGATGCTGGGCTTCACAGCCTGTCTACTAATGCTCTCACTGCCTGCATAACAACCGCCTTGCCTGGCTGCCTCCCCTACTTTCCTGTGAGCTTCTTGAGAAAAAATGAGACTATCTCCACAATGAAAAGCTGACCTTCCTGCCTCTCTTCAACCCCCAGGTGAAGCTCTTGGAAGTGATGGAAGGAATGGACAAGGAGACATTTGAGTTCAAGTTTGGGAAGGAGCTAACATTCACCACCGTGCTGAGTGACCAGCAGGTGGTGGAGCTGATCCCTGGGGGCTCAGGCATCGTGGTGGGATACGAGGACCGTTCCCGTTTCATCCAACTGGTGCAGAAGGCACGGCTAGAAGAGAGCAAGGAGCAGGTACTACCCAGAGGCCAGTGGAACAGAGGGCTGTGGATGCTCCCAGGAGCCAGAGCCCAGCCTGAGGGGCCACCAGAACCCAACCCCAAGAGCTCTGGCCCCCACCACCCCTCTGCCCCACATTCCTGCTGATCTGTGGGGCACAGAGATACTTATCTCTGTGAGTGGAGGCCAGGTGTCCCCACCACACCCAGAGCTGGGAGTTGTGCCGTCTTCTCCAGCCAGGCCTTCTCCCTTCTCCCCAGGTGGCAGCCATGCAGGCAGGTCTGCTGAAGGTGGTGCCACAGGCTGTGCTGGACTTGCTGACGTGGCAAGAATTGGAGAAGAAGGTGTGCGGGGACCCAGAGGTCACTGTGGATGCCCTGCGCAAGCTCAGTGAGTGTGGGGCCGGGCAGCACAGTCCCAGGGTGGGGCTTAAGGACCTAAGAATGAATTCTGTGTGGCTTTGCCCCACCAGCCCGGTTTGAGGACTTCGAGCCATCTGACACCCGGGTGCAGTATTTCTGGGAGGCACTGAACAACTTCACCAACGGTCAGTGGAGACGGCAGAGGACTGCCTGGGTTCAGACTCCCCTCCTGGGATACAGAGATGGGGGAGGTGGTCGAGTTTCCTCCACCAGCACATGGGCACTGATTTCCTCCTCCTCTGTCAGAGGACCGGAGCCGCTTCCTGCGCTTTGTCACCGGCCGCAGCCGTCTGCCGGCACGGATCTACATCTACCCAGACAAGCTGGGGTGAGAGCCGATGGGGAGGGGAGGTCTAGTCGGAAGAGCCTGTGGCTGGCCTTTGCCCTCCGCCACACACACATTACCCCGTCAGACCGCTGCCTTGTGCCCCTCCAATTCTTCCTCATCTCTGGTCCCTCCACATCCCCAGCTATGAGACCACAGACGCGCTGCCCGAGTCTTCCACCTGCTCCAGCACCCTCTTCCTGCCGCACTATGCCAGGTGGGTTCCCTAAGTTCCAGCCTGGGGAGTGGGGCATCAGGGAAATTTGACATCCTAGGGTGGAGGAGGGCTTCAGGGTACAAATTGGAGGCCCAGAGCCCCTGATCACGATGGAGGAGCTATACCTGGTGCTGAACAACTCCCTGCCCCCCGCAGCGCCAAGGTGTGTGAGGAGAAGCTCCGATACGCTGCCTACAACTGTGTGGCCATTGACACCGACATGAGCCTTGGGAGGAGTGAGTCGGCGCCAGGGGGCAGTCGCGGGCCTGCAGGACTGCGCCTGCGCTGGTCCCATGGGGTCTCCCCCTGAGCACCCAGGGCAGAGACAGCTTCCCTGGACCAGCGCAGTCTGAGCAGAAAACGCCAGTGCACTGCACCCCTGGGTGCGGTTGAAGTGGGAGCAGCGGGTTGACACTGGTGGCCCAGCCCCACAGACCCTCAAGCCCTACACGTGCTCGGGTTTGCTTCCAGAGCTATTTCACCTCTTGTGAGAGGAATCTTCCACAAGCCCAGCACAAGCTGCCAGGCCTGAGCTACTTGAAGGGGGCCTTCTTCTAGCTCCCCACCTCATGGACTTTGTTTCAGTTTTCAGTTCCTTTTTTTTTTTCCCTCCATATTTTTCTCTGGTTTCAGCCTGAACTAAAAATTTGTGGGGGCGGGGTGGGGGGATGGAGGCTCCTACCCCAACAAATCTCCAGGGATGGATACGGAGTGATGGCCATCCTCCTTGGTCACCTGAACCAAGAATAAAGCAACAATTGAACACCCTCACCCTCACATACTGGTCTTTTCCGCCTCTCCCTCCATCCCCAAGGTGTGAGCTCCAACTTTCTTTCTCCACCTCAGTACCGACTGGCAAAGTGCCACCACTGTCCCTGACTCAGAACATATAGCTACTCAACATTAAACCTCTACTACTACTGCTGCTGCTGCCAGGTCGCTTCAGTCGTGTCCGACTCTGTACGACCCCATAGACGGCAGCCCACCAAGCTCCCCGGCCCTGGGATTCTCCAGGCAAGAACACTGGAGAGGGTTGCCTTTTCCTTCACCAATGCGTGAAGGTGAAAAGTCAAAGGGAAGTCTCTCAGTCTTGTCCGACTCTTCGCGACCCCATGGACTGCAGCCCACCAGGCTCCTCCATCCATGGGATTTTACAGGCGAGAGTGCGGGAGTGGAGTGCCATCGCCTTCACTACTACTGCTACTACCCGCTATTCACTTCTGCAACACCTGGCTCCCTGTCTGCTGTCTTGCCCTCCAAGACCTTGCCCAGGTTAAGGCCAGATATGTCCTCTCTGAAATCTTCAATAGCTCCTCTTTCAGTCCAGTTCAGTCACTCAGTCGTGTCCAACTCTTTGCGACGCCATGAATCACAGCACGCCAGGCCTCCCTGTCTATCACCATCTCCTGGAGTTCACTCAAACTCACATCCATTGAGTTGGTGATGCCATCCAGCCATCTCATCCTCTGTCATCCCCTTTTCCTCCTGCCTCCAATCTCTCCCAGCATCAGAGTCTTTTCCAATGAGTCAACTCTTTGCATGAGGTAGCCAAAGTAGTGAAGTTTCAGCTTTAGCATCATTCCTTCCAAAGAACACCCAGGACTGATCTCCTTTAGGATGGACTGGTTGGATCTCCTTGCAGTCCAAAGGACTCTCAAGAGTCTTCTCCAACACCACACTTCAAAAGCATCAATTCTTCGGCCCTCAGCTTTCTTCACAGTCCAACTCTCACATTCATACATGACCACAGGAAAAACCATATCCTCGACTAGATGGGCCTTTGTTGGCAAAGTAATGTCTCTGCTTTTGAATATGCTATCTAGGTTGGTCATAACTTTCCTTCCAAGGAGTAAGTGTCTTTTAATTTCATGGCTGCAAGCACCATCTGCAGTGATTTCAGAGCCCAAAAAAATGAAGTCTGACACTGTTTCCACTGTTTTGCCATCTATTTCCCATGAAGTGATTGGACCAGATGCCATGATCTTCGTTTTCTAAATGTTGAGCTTTAAGCCAACTTTTCCCCTCTCTTTCACTTTCATCAAGAGGCTTTTGAGTTCCTCTTCACTTTCTGCCATAAGGGTGGTGTCATCTGCATATCTGAGGTTATTGATATTTCTCCTGGCAATCTTGATTCCAGCTTGTACTTCCAGCCCAGCGTTTCTCGTTATGTGCTCCGCATAAAATTTAAATAAGCAGAGTAACAATATACAGCCTTGACGTACTCCTTTTCCTATTTGGAACCAGTCTGTTGTTCCATGTCCAGTTCTAACTGTTGCTTCTTGACCTGCATATAGGTTTCTCAAGAGGCAGGTTAAGTAGTGGTATTCCCATCTCTTTCAGAATTCTCCACAGTTTATTGTGATCCATACAATCAAACGCTTTGGCATAGTCAATAAAGCAGAAATAGATGTTTTTCTGGAACTCACTTGCTTTTTCCATGATCCAGCGGATGTTGGCAATTTGATCTCTGGTTCCTCTGCCTTTTCTAAAACCAGCTTGAACATCTGGAAGTTCACAGTTCAGGTATTGCTTAAGTCTGGCTTGGAGAATTTTGAGCATTACTTTACTAGCGTGTGAGATGAGTGCAATTGTGTGGTAGTTTGAGCATTCTTTGGCATTGCCTTTCTTTGGGATTGGAGTGAAAACTGACCTTTTCCAGTCCTGTGGCCACTGCTGAGTTTTCCAAATTTGCTGGCATATTGAGTGCAGCACTTTCACAGCATCATCTTTCAGGATTTGAAATAGCTCCACTGGAATTCCATCACTTCCACTAGCTTTGTTTGTAGTGATGCTTTCTAAGGCCCACTTGACTTCACATTCCAGGATGTCTGGCTCTAGGTGAGTGATCATACCATCATGATTATGAAGGGATGGAGCCAAAGCAAAAACAATATCCAGTTGTGGATGTGACTGGTGATAGAAGCAAGGTCCGATGCTGTAAAGAGCAATATTGCACAGGAACCTGGAATGTTAGGTCCGTGAATCAAGGCAAATTGGAAGTGGTCAAACAGGAGATGATAAGAGTGAATATCGACATTCTAGGAATCAGCGAACTAAAATGGACTGGAATGGGTGAATTTAACTCAGATGCCCATTATATCTACTACTGCAGGTGGGAATCCCTTAGAAGAAATGGAGTAGCCATCATGGTCAACAAAAGAGTCTGAAATGCAGTACTTGGATGCAATCTCAAAAACAACAGAATGATCTCTGTTCGTTTCCAAGGCAAACCATTCAATATCACAGTAATCCAAGTCTATGCCCCAACCAGTGCTGATGAAGCTGAAGTTGAACAGTTCTATGAAGACCTACAAGACCTTTTAGAACACCCAAAAAAAGATGTTCTTTTCATTATAGGGGACTGGAATGCAAAAGTAGGAAGTAGGAAGCTCCTCTTTACCCAACTTTAAAACAAAACGTAAACAAAACTAAACAAAAACTTTAAACCTCCTCCTAGGTTTTATGCATGTCCAGCCCCAGCCTTTTCTCCCTTAAGAGCTTCCATGACACTCCATCCAAGAAGCTCTTGCACATGGAAAAGTTGAATAAAGGGATGAATTCATTCCGACAGAGTATGTTTATTGGGCTCCTGAGGGATGTTAAAGAAGATTGTTCCAGGACTTAGGGGTCCTGCCAGGAGCCAAGGAGACATGTGTCAAGTGGGAGCGGTAGGGCTTCTCAGCGCAAACATGAAATCTGGAGCTGAGAAGGGAAATGAGTCCTCTGCCCAGAAGCAGGAATAAAGCTGGCCTGGTGTCTTCTGGGATGGATGTGGTGATGTGGAGGGTGGGAGTCCGCCTTCAGGAATCAAGTGGGCAGAAGAATCTGACATCCTAGAGGACTCAGCTTGCAAGTCAGGAAGTGACAGAAGAGGCAGCAGCGTGGCTACCCACCCCCACGCCGCCTCCAGGAACCACACAGCTAAGGTGCAGTCTCAGAACAAGTACCCCTACCCACACACACTCCGAGAGATCCCGCCATATGGATGCAGTCCGCACAGGGGGCCGTCGTCCCCAAGCACGGTCCCCAGAGAAGTCGCCCTCTCCCACCGCTTCCCCAAGACGCCCTCTAGGGCGCGCCCCGACGCCGCCCTGCGAGAAAACTGCCCTTGGGCTCCGAGATCCGCCGCGCTCCCCATCCCGGGGTGAGTGCAACCTCCAGACCACCACTCCGTAATTTGGAATCTGATGCTCCAGATGAGCCTGCTTGGCCCTGCGGCTTCCCGACCCCTACGCCTTGGGTGGTCCGCCGGAGACTGGCCCCCCTTCCTCCTGCAGTCTCTTTCTGCCGGAGGCGCTGGAGCCTCCCAGAGAAGTCGCCCTCTCCCACCGCTTCCCCAAGACGCCCTCTAGGGCGCGCCCCGACGCCGCCCTGCGAGAAAACTGCCCTTGGGCTCCGAGATCCGCCGCGCTCCCCATCCCGGGGAGAGTGCAACCTCCAGACCACCACTCCGTAATTTGGAATCCGATGCTCCAGATGAGCCTGCTTGGCCCTGCGGCTTCCCGACCCCTACGCCTTGGGTGGTCCGCCGGAGACTGGCCCCCCTTCCTCCTGCAGTCTCTTTCTGCCGGAGGCGCTGGAGCCGGAGAGGCAGCTACTCCCGCCCAGCTCCGCGCTTCCCGGCAAGCTCCCGTCGCCTCGTCCCTCAACCCGGGATTCTCTCCTTCCCCTTCTCTGTTCTTCAGGGAAAGGCCTGGCCAGCACGGGCCTGCCAGAGGTAGTCTGTTTCTGGTACTGGCCACAGGAAGGGCTTTCCAGGTAGTTCAGTGGTCAAGAATCCAAACGGCTTCCCAAGGGACTCCGCGGTAAAGGATCCGCCTGCCAATGCAGGAGATGCAGTGACGCGGGTTCGATCCCTAGGTTGTCAAGATGCCCTGAAGGAGGAAATGGCAACCCACTCCAGTATTCTCGCCTGGGAAAGCCTATGGACAGGAGAGCCTGGAAATCTACAGACAGGGGACCTAAGAATCAGGCACGACTGAGCAAGCCATCTGCCACACAAGCCTTTGATCTGTCTTTTACGAAATTGGACTCACATTGTGTATTTTGTAACTTGCTTTTCATTCATTCATTTATTCATTCAGTGAATGCCTGGAGCAGCAATGTCAGGAGCCAGGCTGGCTACAGTGGGTAAAATGGTTAAACAGATCATTTTTGTCATCTTGGGATTTTGCCTTTAAGGGTGTGGCCAGTGCCCGCTCAGTCATGTCCTACTTTTTTTGCGATCCCATGGACTGTAACCGGGTATGCTCCTCTGTCCATGGCATTTTTCAGGCAAGAATACTGGAGTGGGTTGCCATGCCCTCCTCCAGGGGATCTTCCCCACCCAGGGATGGAACCTGCCTCACCTGTGTCTCCTGGATTGGGAGGAGGACTCTTTACCACTAGCACCTCCTGGCAAGCCCAAAGAGACATTTATTAAACAGATAATCACATAAATAACAGGCGTCCCAGGTGACACTAGTGGTAAAGAATTCGCCTGCCCTTGCAAGAGACTCCGTGGGAACCGTGGGTGGGGAAGATCCCCTGGAGGAGGAAATGGCAGCCCTCTCCAGGATTCTTGCCTGGGAAATTCCATGGACAGAGGAGCCTGGCGGGTTACAGCCCACGGAGTAGCAAGGAGTTGGACATGACTGAGCACACACACATAAACAACATTTAATAACATTCATGTAAGAGCTCCAGAGAAGTGAAGGATTTCATTAGAAGACAGAATCAGATGATTCTAACCAAAGTGGCTCAGCGGGGACTTACCTGGTGGTCCAGTGCTTGAGAATCTGCCTGCCAATACAGGAGACGGAAATTGGATCCCTGGTCCAGGAATGATCCCGCATGCCCCGAAGCAACTAAGCTGGAGCAGCAACTAGGGAAGGCCCACACAGCAAAGAAGAGGCCATGCGCTGTAACCAAGACCAAGTGCTGCCAAAAATCCCACGGAGTAGCAAGGAGTTGGACACGACTGAGCACGCACACATAAACAACATTTAATAACATTCATGTAAGAGCTCCAGAGAAGTGAAGGATTTCATTAGAAGACAGGATCAGATGATTCTAACCAAAGTGGCTCAGCGGGGACTTACCTGGTGGTCCAGTGCTTGAGAATCTGCCTGCCAATACAGGAGACGGAAATTGGATCCCTGGTCCAGGAATGATCCCGCATGCCCCGAAGCAACTAAGCTGGAGCAGCAACTAGGGAAGGCCCACACAGCAAAGAAGAGGCCATGCGCTGTAACCAAGACCAAGTGCTGCCAAAAATAATAAATCATTTTTTTAAAAGAATAGGAAATGTTTAAAAAAAAAAAAAGAATAGGAAATGGGAATACCAAAGAATTAAAAAAAAAAAAAAGGCAGCTCAGAGAAATACTAAATCCTTAGGGAGAATAACGGTACAAAAACCAACCGAGAAGCATGTTGAGTCCTGTGTTACTGGAGTATGAAGGGAAGAAAGTGATGAGACTAGCCTCGGAGGCTTTTAGAGGGTTTTACGTTGAGCAGCCATGAGAGGGTTCAGCAAAAGAGTGACATGATTAGATTGCTTTTGGCAGCCCCGTAGAGAATGAGTTGAGAGGGAGAGACTACAGGCAAGGAGGAATCCAAGCAGGAAATAATGGTCGCTGGAACAAGGGTGATACTCATTTTCACCATTATTTTTATTGGCTGCATTGTATTACAAGGCATTTCATAACTTTTATTCATTTCAAACCCTCAACAGACGGACATTAAGGTTGTTTACAAATTTTCTGTATTAAAAACTATAAGTGTTATAATAAACATCCTCATGCATATATCCTTGCATACCTATTTATTTTCTTAGAATAACTTCCTAAAATTGCTTCATCAAACTGCTGAATTGCCCTCTAGGAAGGATGTATCAATTTTCACTCCCATTAGTGTCTATTTCCTAAACTCTTACCAACTCTGGGCATTGAATTTAACACACAGAAAATTGTATGATTGTTATTTTAATTTGCACTGCTTTGGTTATTTACAGCATTGAGCAATTATTTTTCTTCTTAGGAACTGCTCTTTATTTTCACCCATTTTCTATTCTTTAGACTAGATTCATTATTCTTTTCTTATTGATTTATAACAGTCTTTGTGTAGTACTAAAATAATAAGCACAGCAAGGCAGTGTGCTAAGTGCTGTACATGCATTATCTTGTTTTATCTTCTCAACAACTCTGTGAAGTAAGTACTATTATTATACTCATCTCCAGATAAGAAATCTGGCATGCATGCTCAGTTGTGTCTGACTCTTTGCAAGCCCATGGACTGTGGCCCACCAGGCTTCTCTGTCCATGGGACTTTTCAGGCAAGAATACTGGAATGGGTCGTCATTTCTTCTTCCAGGGGATTTCCCTGACCCTGGGATCGAACCCACATCTCCTGCATCGTTAGGCAGACTCTTTACCACTGAGCCTTCTGGGAAACTCAAGCAAAGATTAATTAACTTGCCCAGGGTAGGTAGTAAGTAATGAATTTAGGATTTGGATGACGGTCTGCCAGCTCCAAAGCCTGCTGACATGGTAACTAAGGCACTGTGTCCTGAATATTAACCGCTTTGTTGTGTCAGGTGTTATAAATATGTCTTCTCAGCCTGTTCTTTGCCATTTAATTTCATATATGTTCTTTTCTAATATACAAACTTTAAAATTTTTATGAATTAAGTACTTCCCTGGTGGTCCAAACCTTCTCAGGTGGCGCATTGGGTAAAGAACCTGCCAGCAATGCATGAGACTCAGGAGATGTGGGTTCAATCCCTGGGTGGGGAAGATCTCCTGGAAAAGGAAAAGGCAACCCACTGCAATATTCTTGCCTGGAAAATTCTACGGACAGGGTAGCCTAGTGGGCTACAGTACTTAGCATCGGAAAGAGTCGGATACGACTGAGCGACTAAGCACACACACACTGGTGGTCCAGTGGCTAAGACTCCGTGCTCTTAATGCAAAGGGATCTGGGTTCAATCCTGGTCAGGGAACTACATAGATGCCACACGCTACAACTAAGAGTTCATGTACCACAACTACAGTCAGTTTGAATTTCACATCTGCCATCATCACTTCTCATTTATTAGCTACACTTTCATTTTGTTGGCCAATTCTCAATTATCCTTTTTTTTTTTTAATGTCACATGGGTTTATCACTGGGAGACAAGAAATTAACACAATTACAGTCTTTGCTGTCTGTGAATGAACTGAATAAGAGATATGCAGTGACTAATCACCAACAGACTTTAAAAGTGACATAGGGACTTCCCTGGTGGTCCCGTGGCTGAGACTCCATGCTCCTGATGCAGGAGCCCAGGTTTGGTCCCTGGTCAGGGAACTAGCTCCCACAAGCTGTAACTAAAGTTTCACATGATGCAACTAAAGATCCCATGTGCTGCTATTAAGACCCAATGTAGCCACATAAATACATATTTTATTTAAAATTTTTAATTAACAATACATTGTCTACCTATCTTTAAAAAATTTTAAGTGACATGATTGTTTTCTCATGATGCACATCCATCATTATCCAAGTTGATTCTGACAATTTTTTATATTATTCTCCTCTCCATTTATGGAGGAGAGAATTCTTGGAGGAATTTATTCCATTTCTACTGATGTTGCCTGTTCCTTTTGTATTTATTTCTAAATTTATTAGATAGAAAGTTGTGGACAGATTTAAATGAGACACAGTTCCCACATTTCAGTAACTTCTGTAAAACGCTAAAACTTTATGCTGTCAATATGGTGTTCTCTCCCTCCTCCTGACCCTCCTCCCTGCCTAACTTTTTTCATTTTCCCAAAGTACTTATCACTTTTTAATATATGGCACTGTTTACTGATTTATTATATAAACTTCTTTTTTATTTATCTTGCCTCTCCCGGCTAAGATGAAGGCTGGATCCTTTTTTGTTCACTAATATATCCTAAAAGCCCAAAACTATTCTCAGCACATAGTAGTCATTCAACAAATAGCTGTTAAATATATAAACTGTGGCCCAAAACTGTACTTTGCAATTTAAAAACAAGGAAAATCAGATATCTGAAGGTTTTTCCAATAAAGGAAGAAAATTAAAATTGATTAAATCACTTGTTTTTAAAGTGATCAGTTTAGAGCATAAATATCCAGATTCTGACCTTCAAAACCACCAACAATGAAAATTCTATGTGCTTGAAAGGAAATATTGAACTCCTAATTAACAAAGGTTCTTTCCAAGCTGTATATAAACACTGTAGCATCATTTGCTCTCTAACTTATCATGAATCTATTAGGAAACTGCTGGGCTTAGGTACAAAAATAAAGCACAAATATTTTAGGACCTGAAATTGTTTGCCAAAGTAGAGTTTCTCTTTCCATTTTTATCCTTCACTCAGCACTCTAAAAATAATAATTCCCTGTCCCAGTGACATGTCCTCAGCCAGATGGAGTAGATGAATATTGTGATATGGCCAGTAAATTCCCAAAGAGAGATTTCTTGCAGACTGTGGGAAGACTATTTCTGAGCCAAGGCCCAACTTTTGAAAAGTTTCTTTTGTCTCCCACAGTTCAAAGAGAACTTAGAGCTTGACCTTCTTAAACTATTTCCCTACCACATACAGACACATACACACAAACATCCTTTGGGGGAAGAAATGTGAACAGGAAGGAAACAAACATAGGGAACAGCTTGTATTCAATAATCACTCATTAAACACTTCCCATGTGATCAATAATTAAAAGTAAATAAAAGTAAATGAAAAGTAAACAATAAGAGTGAGGCTAGGCAGGAGGGCTAATAATTAAGATTAACTTAGTGAAAAGAAATGTTTAGAAGAGGTGTTGTCAGTGGTCCAGGCCCTCAGCCCAGTTTTCATACTATCAAATGGGATGACAAGGGAAAATTTATGAGAAATTTCTAATTCGCCCAATTATTATTTACTTAACATGTCCCAGATTCTGTCTAAGATCTGCAGAGACCTCTCTCTCCCAGTGTAATACAGAAAACATGAAAAAGGAGAATGACAGTCCTTTGTGGTGAGTGCCTCATGTAAGAACTAGGAGCAGTGGGAGCCAGCAAGAAGTCCACGAAGCAGCAATTCTTAAAATATGCTCCATGGACCTCAGCAATTCCCCGAGACTTTTTTAGGGGGTCTATAGAGTTAACATTACTTTCATAATAATACTGAAACACTGCCTCTTTCACTGTATTGATATTTGCACTGATCATGCAAAAGCAATGCTGGATAAAACTGCTGGTGCTTTAGCATCAATCAGAGCAGTGATGCCAAACCGTATTAATAGTTACTGTATTCTTCACTGCCGCAGGCTTACCATAAAAAAATTTAAAAATAATCAAACAAAGTAAGTTCTACTTAAGAATGTCTTTGGTGAGGCAATAAAATAATTTTATTAAATCTTTGTCCTTGAGCATACGTCTTTTTAATATTCTATGTGATGAAATGGGAAGTACACGTGTAACACTTCTGTGCATACAAAATAAGCATGATGACTGTCTCCAGGAAACTCGTGCCATTGTTTCGTTCGTGAACTACTGCTTTTTTCACTGAACACTGTTGTTTTCTTGAAAGAACAACTGACAAACGACAAAATTTATCAAGATGAGTGAAGGAAGCCTGTCATTTCAAGGAAACCACTAACAACGATGATATCTGAGCTTTCAAGAGAAAATAAGAAGTTTGGGAAACTTGTCCCAAGATTGCCAGCATTCTTAAGGACTTTGTCTGTCTATCTATTTATTTGTTGGCTGTTCTGGGTCTTCATTGCTGCACACAGGCAGGCTTTCTCTAGTTGCAGAGACTGAGGGCTATTCTTCGTTGTGGTACACGGGCTTCTCGTTGTGGTGGCTTCTCTTGTTGCAGAGCACAGGCTCTAGAGGCACAGGCTTCAGTAGCTGTGGAGCACGGGCCTAGCTGCTCCATGCCATGTGGAATCTTCCTGGACCAGGGATCAAACCCCTGCCCCCTGCACTGGCAGGCAGATTCTTATCCACTGTACCACCACAGAAGTCTCCATTAAGGACTTTTGTAATAATTGGTGGTGATATTACAAGTGTGATTTAACAAATATTGTATAATGAGTCAACATTGGGAAGATCTTCATAATTTAGTGAATCAATATTTTACAAATGAGCAATGCATCAAGTTGCAAAATCATGCATGGGTAAAATACCTATTCAAAATGCAAGTACTATAACAGAGTACAAAATGTTCATTGATACAAATGATTCTATATCACAACTAATCATTAACAAACTACCATTTCTTGAGTTTAGTGTGTAGTACTGAAGAACACTCACAATTATTTGACAAAGACTATTAAAATCTCTTTCTTTTTTCTGATGTATCTGTGTGAGGTCAGGTTTTCATCACCCCAAACAATATACCACAATTGATGGGAAAATTCAGCTGTTCTCTATTAAGCCAGACATTAATGAGGTTTGCAAAAGAAAGATGAAACCATTGCATCTTCTCACTAAATGTTTTCTTTTGAAAACATAGTTGTTTTCAGTAAAGTGTTACTGTTACCATGTAATGGTTTTGTTTCTATTTTTTCTGAATTAATGTTTTTAAAGTTTCTCAGTTTGAATTTTTAATGTGGTTGGTATTGACAGATTCAGCCTATACAAACAAAAGCTCTTTGAAGCTTCCGATAATTTTTAAGACTGTAGAGTCCAGAAACCAAAACATACTGCTCCAAGGAAATAATTTAAAGTGAGTTTAAATTGAAGTAATCCTTCAACTACTTTCTTCAACTAGAGGAGAAAGTCCTCCAATTCCCTGAAAACATTTGCTAATTTAAACATGAGCATTTAAAATGGATGCCAGATACGAGGTTGAATGCTGTTCTTACCTCATAACTAGTTCTGACCTCAAAACCATGCTGTAATTCCCAAGGCTTCTACTTGCTTGAGCTAATACCAAAGAGAGAAAGAATTTTGCTACAGAAGGAGATGGTAATCAAGTTTCAGGTCTCCTGTGGCCAAAGCAGTCACTCCATGGCTCCCTTTACCAACTCAGTGTTTAGAGCTAAGTAATTTTCCAATAACTCATCACCAGCATTCTAAAGTAAAGAGAGGCAGGGCACAGATAGGCTAGTTTTATGGATGTGGCCATAGGACTTTTTTTTTTCCAGTATGTTCTAGGCTGAGCTCCTACTCTTCTGGCTGAAAGTTGGGGAAAAATTACAAGTCCTGTCTTTCTCGCTGATTGTTGTAGTCCCACTCTCTAGGATCTCAGACACTGGTTGGCACATATTAGGCATGCAATAAATATTATTGAATGAAGTCAAATTCCTTTATTTTTACTGCAGAAGTTAGACTCCGCTTCCTAACTGGCAGGGAGCTAAGGTAACTAAAGTTTTAACAGATGGATAGAGGACTTCCCTGGTGGTCCAGTGGTTAAGAATCCGCCTGCCAATGCAGGGAACATGGGTTTGATCCCTGGCTGGGGAAGATTCCACGTGGCACTGAGCAGCTAAGCCTGTGTGCCACAACTGCTAAAGCCCTCGTGCCTCAGAGCCTATGCTCTGCAACAGGAGAAGCCACCCAAGAAGCCTGTGCAGGACAAGGAAGAGCAGCCCCACTCACCCAACCAGGGAAAGCCCTTGCGCAGCAACGGAGATCCAGTGCAGCCAAAAATAAAACAGACACATTTTTTTGTAATTAAAGAAATATTATTAAAAAGAGATGGATAGAAAAAGAGGAAGCTTCCAAAAGAGAGAACGACCATTGTTCCTGTTATTCAATGTAGTTTACGGAATCCCCTGGTGGTCCAGTGGTTAGGACTCCATGCTTTCACTGCCAAGACTTGGGTTCAATTCCTGGTTGAGGAACTAAGATCACTTGAGCTCAGTAGCATGGCCCAAAAAACAGAAACCATACAACCCGTACCCAAAACCAGATAATTCAGCTTAACAATCTGCCTTAAAAATGTACTGTTTAAAACAAAAAAGAATTATTTTATTGTTATCTCACAATTGTTGGAGTCTAGACTCAGCTGTTTGGGTTCTCTCATCCGGATGTTGCAGCTTCTTAACTGGTCTCTGGAAGCAGAGATTCTATTATCAAAACAGCAACCGCAGTGATCCTTTAAAGCCTGTTATAGCGCCGCTCCTCTGCACAAGTCAAGGTCCTCACAATGTCTACAAGACGCACAGGATCTGAATTCTCCACCTTCTCCCCCGTTGCCTCTCTGGCTTCCTCTGCCGTCATCCACTCTCTCCCAGCTCACTTTTCTTCAGCTCTGTTGGCGTCTTTGTTGTTCTCTGAAGTTGCCTTCTCTCTCCAAGGCCTTTGCACTTGCTGGCTAGTCTTCTTGGAAGGCTCTTAGCCAAGATATTCATTTGACTCACTCTCTCCAAGCCACTGTTCAGTATCACCATCACAGTGCTGCTAAGTCGCTTCAGTCGTGTCTGACTCTGGGCAACCTTATGCACTGCAGACCGCCAGGCTCCTCTGTCCATGGGGTTTTCCAGACAAGGATACTGGAGTGGGTTGCTATGCCCTCCTCCAGGGGATTTTCCCCACCATTACAGTGAGATCTTCCCGAATCCCACACTCTCGACCAACTTTTGATGGCTAAAGGTGGATGTTTTCCATACCATAATAATCTGGTTCAGAAAGCCAACGTTGAGTGGCCACATTAGACCTCACTGGACATAGAAAACCTTGGCAATCCTTGGTGATTTCTCCACTGGTCAGCCCTAAACCGCAGCTCCCAATGAGTTGTCCTTCCGCAGAGTGGTAGTAGGGACCAGGTCCTAAAAGGAGAATTGCCTGAAGGAAGAGACTGTGACTAGTTCCCCTGCAGCGTGAGGGACGCTCAGTAGGCGTTGGTAATTTGTGAATGAATGAAAAGGCTCCGGCGGCCCCGCCTCCTCTACTCCTCCCCTCCTCCCCGCGAGGCCCTTCTCGGCTGTCATCTATTATTCGGTGCTCGTTTTCTTCTCTGCGGGCCTGCCCAGCGCGTCCCATCGATCTGCCCGGCTATCGTGCGCCTGCGCCTTTTGGCTGTCAGTCGGCGGCGGCGTGGGGAGCGCGGGGAGCGCTGGGAACCGTGGCGGCGCGTGGGGACCTGAGGTAAAGCTGCGGCTTCTGCGCTGCCAGGCCGCGCCGAGCTGGCTGGCGGGGGGAGCCGCGCGGTGGAGGCCGCCGAGCCTCACTTCACCGGAGGGAGGCGGGCTCCTCAAGCCTGGTAGAGGAGGGCCCGAGGGGGTTGCAGGGGTGCAGAGCCCGAGTCGCCGGCTCGAGTGCCTCCCGGACCTGGCCGCGGAGCCAAGTGGCCGAACTAAAAGGAAGCTCGAGGAGCATCCGAGCCAGCCACCTTGTGCAAAAGTTGAGGAAATTTGAGTTTCAGGGAGGGGAGAATCTGCTAGAAGTCACAGCGAGTGAGCACCGGACGCCCTGCGCACAGTGCCTGATCCTTTCCATTAAAAGTCCTTCGTTCTTTTATTCTGTTTCTGGTTATTTTAGGTGCAAGATACAAATACGAAGAGCAATACAATAAAGTCTGGCTGAGAGATCAGTTGTGATTCGGGGTTTTTATCAGTTTACAAAGGGAGAAGGCAACGAGGGCTGTATTGGAGACAGGTTGAAGATGCCATGAACACCCTCTCTAAAGCCTGAGTGGCTAGTTTTTGCCTTGATTCCCATCGCTCAGAGTCGTGGCAGTGGCACTGAGACATTTGTCAGGCTGCCTGGTATCAGTATGTTCATGATTATCACCCAGAGCCTCATTGAGAGCAGGAGCCTCAGATCCCAGTGACCTGGGTTCTAATGTCCCTTCTGCAATGTTTGATCTTGATGCTTAGTCTGGGTTGTTGTGAGGTTCACAGGTGCTCATTCCACAGGTACTGACTGACTGCCTGGCATCTGAGCGGAATTATGTCAGGTACTGGGGATACAACGATGACAGTCAAGGAACTCACAGGAAATAGACATTTAAACAGGCAGATGGACTTCCCTGGCAGTACAGTGGTTGAGACTCCACACTTCCAATGCAGGGGCAGTGGGTTCCATCCCCGGGGGTGGGTTGGGGGAGAGGGGAGTAAAATCCCACATGCCATACTTGTGGCAGCCAAGAAATAATAAAAATTAAAACAAATGGGCAGTGAATCGTGAAAGGTAGAATGATCTTATATAGTAGAATGGAAGCCTTTAAGGAGAAAAGAGTTACTTCTCTGAGAGGGTGGGAAGGGATAAGAATGTCTTTATACACAAGGTGGTTCTTCAACTGAGTCTCTAAAGTTTAATTGGTGATTACATACTGGACACAGGAGAAAGGCAACTAAGAATAGTGATACAGGGACCAGAATTATGCAACAGCATGGTTCACCTGGTTCCATGACCAAAACTTATATAATGCTTGTTGTTGTTTTGTGTGCTTTACTTGGGTTAACTTATTTAATATTTATAACAACTCTGTGAAGTAGAAACTAATTTTCCTTACCTTAGAAGATTAAGAAAATGGAGGCTTGGGAAAGGTATGTAGCTTGCCCTGGATCATACAGCTAATTCATGGTAGAGCTAGAATTAAAATCCAGGCAGTCTGGTTAAAGGGCCTGTGAACCTAACCACCAGGCTCTTTGCTAGAAACTGAGGACACTGAGTTTTAAATGTCAGGCCCCTGGTTACCTCACTTGTAAGTGACAGAACCAGAACTCAAACTCAGGTCTTTTAACTCTTAAGGATCCAGTGTTAATACTTTACATAGTAACATCAGATGTTATGAGATTTATATAATGCCAGATTGATGTTAAATACCAATCTGAGGCAGTGCCTGCTGGAATTGAAAGTACCATATCTTTACGTTGTAGATGTTGTGTAAGAGCCTTTACTTTGTCCTGGGGTGTATGGGGTGTGTGTGTGTTGCAGTTTAGATACTGATGTGAGAAGCCCAGGACTGATCAAAATTATGATAAAGGAGCAACATTATTTACCAGCTTGGTGTTAAATACATTTTTGTTTCCAGAGCATTGAATTTCACTTTGTTTTTAAAAGGTTATCATTTGCTGTAAGTCAAATAGTACTTTTATTTTAAATCAGTAAGGATTTGTGAGCTTTTAATGTGCCTCTCTTCTGTGGTAGCAGCTGTAAAGAGATTTTTTTGAATGTCAAACAGTTTCATTTATCACCTTAAGTCTGAAAAAAACAAATTACTTGGTTTGTTTCTGTAATTGGGCTCTGCAAACCTAGGTTAAGATACAAGCCTACATTTGAGTTTATAATGTTATATTTCAAGTTGGGGGTAATGAAAAAATGGGAGCAGGTGGCTGAATTAATAGAAGCATCTTAAGTCATTTCATACTTTTCAGAGATCTAATGTGCTTGTCTTTGTGCTGTTAATTCTAGTCAGAAGTTTAAAATTTTTTTTCAGGAAATACAAATTCACATATCAGAAACCAACTTGATAAACTCTTACTCCTTTAAGAGTCAGCTCAAGCATTACTTTCCTATAAAACCTTCCCTGTCTTTTCTAGGAAGACTTAGGTATCACTGTCACTGTATATGCCTACTGCACCTTAGAGATATCCCTGCCGTGGCATTAATGATGTTGTATTGTAATTTACTGCATTTGTCTTCACTTAATTGTCAACAACTCAAGAGCAAGAGCCAGATTTTTGTTTTATTCATTTCCCCTCTCTAGCCCAGGCTGGAAATGAGAGTATGTATTAGTAAGAGAATAGGATAAATGTGATGTTTATACTGTGGCTAAGGAGTCTTTCTTATTCTGGTTATTGGAGTTGGAAATTACATGTTTGTCATAAGTGAATGTCAATAACCTAAATAAAAATAAGATTAATACTGTGTGTGCATTGATTTTTTACATTTTCCTCTTGGTTTTCTCTGTGATTACAGTTTTTAAAAATGGAATTTCAAGCAGTTGTAATGGCAGTTGGAGGGGGATCGCGAATGACAGACCTGACTTCCAGTATTCCCAAACCTCTGCTTCCAGTCGGCAACAAACCTTTAATTTGGTACCCACTGAACCTGCTTGAGCGTGTTGGATTTGAAGGTGAGTTATGGCAATGAGATATACTCACAAAACTTTTAGGGTTCTTCATCCCAGTAATTTGTCAGCTTTATGAGGGTGAGAGAAATGAATGGAAGAAGACTAGGACTCAATGTTGGCTGGAGACAGGCCTCTTTAAATTAGAAACTTTGGAGTACTCTATTGCTAGCGAAAAAAGTTGAGAAGATAGTGCTAAGTGTTCCTTTATTTTAGAGCTGGTCTCCACAGTGATCCAAGATAACCCTGGAAGAATATCAGAACATAATATGAGAACGACCATATGCCTCATAGTATTTACTGAGAACCTGCATGTGCCCGGTAGTATATTCAACACTGGAGTACAGAATTGAAAAGGTTAACTCAGGCCCTGATTTCTAGAACCTTAAAGTCTAGTGGAGAGATAAACACATGTAAACAGATTATCATTGTGTAATGCGATAAATGTTATAACAGAGGCACATTATAAGTGCTTGTTATTAATATAAGGAAGATACTGTTTGAACTTGAGAGATTCAGAGAAGACTTTACAGAGTAGCTGACCCTTGAATTGACTCTTGAAAACTAGATTAACATTCTGACCAATGTGGAAGAAGTATTCCATACAGAAGTAGTAAATTTTGCAGAGATAGAGTCATGATCAGCACATATTCTCGCAACTACTTTTTTCTTTTTTTTTTTTTAATAACTACTTTTCATTTTATGTGGCTGTAATATCAGTGTGTATTCCCTGGTGGCTCAGTGGTAAAGAATCTTCTTGGCAATGCAGGAGATGCAGGTTTGATCCCTTGGTCGGGAAGATCCCCTGGAGAAGGAAATGGCAACCTAATCCAGTATTCGCTTGGGAAATCCCATGGACAGAGGAGCCTGGTGGGCTACAGTCCATGGGGTTGACAAAGAATCAGACATGACTTAGTGACTAAACAACAACAGCAATATCGAGCGTAAGAGGGAATAAGTGTAATGAGAGAAATAAACAGGCATAATACTATGAGGGGCCTTGTGTTCCATGTTGAGGAATTTAGATTTTTTTTTTTTCTTGAAAGCAGTGGGAAATCAGAGAAGAGCCTTTTTTGGGGGGCTGTGCCACAAGGCGTGTGGGATCCTAGTTCCCTAACCAGGGATCAAACCCATGCCCTCAGCAGTGGAAGCACAAGGAAGTTCTGAAAGGCTTATTAAACTGAAGTTTAATAGGTTAAATTCATGTTTTCGCTACTCTTAAGTCCTTTGTATCTTTATATAAATTTGAGAATCAGCTTATCAATTTCTACAAAAATAGTTGCTAGAATTTTGATTAAGACTGAATTGAATCAGTAGATCAGTAGGAAGAGAATTCACATCTTAACAGTATTGAGTCTTCTGATTGAGGAGCATGGTATATCTCTCCTTTTATTTAGGCCTTTTGTAATTTCTCTCAACTAAAACAACTACTTTATAGTTTTCAGTGTATAGGACTTATACATATTATATTTATTTGTTCAGTTCAGTTCAGTCGCTCAGTTGTGTCTGACTCTTTGCGACCGCATGAACCGCAGCACACCAGGCCTCCCTGTCCATCACCGACACCCGGAGTTCACCCAGACCCATGTGCATCAAGTTGATAATGCCATCCAACCAGCTCATCCTCTGTCATCCCCTTCTCCTCCTGCCCCCAATCCCTCCCAGCATCAGGGTCTTTTCCAATGAGTCAGCTCTTCGCATCAGGTGGCCAAAGTGTTGGAGTTTCAGCTTCAGCATCAGTCCTTACAATGAACACCCAGGGCTGATCTCCTTTACGATGGACTGGTTGGATCTCCTCACAGTCCAAGGGACTCTCAAGAGTCTTCTCCAACACCACACTTCAAAAGCATCAATTCTTTGGCCCTCAGATTTCTTTATAGTCCAACTCTCACATCTATATATGACCACTGGAAAAACCATAGCCTTGACTGGACGGACCTTTGTTGGCAAGGTAGTGTCTCTGCTTTTGAATATGCTGTCTAGGTTGGTCATAACTTTCCTTCCAAGGAGCAAGCGTCTTTTAATTTCATGGCTGCAATCACCATCTGCAGTGATTTTGGAGCCCAAAAAGATAAAGTCTGACACTGGTTCCA
The DNA here is from genome assembly GCA_006408695.1 of Aepyceros melampus. Classification (NCBI taxonomy): domain Eukaryota; kingdom Metazoa; phylum Chordata; class Mammalia; order Artiodactyla; family Bovidae; genus Aepyceros; species Aepyceros melampus. Next base: position 120,774 of record SJXQ01011043.1, on the reverse strand, counting down.
CTGTTTCCCCAGCTATCTGCCATGAAGTGATGGGACTGGATGCCATGATCTTAGTTTTCTGAATGTTGAGCTTTGAGCCAACTTTTTCACTCTCCACTTTCACTTACATCAAGAGGCTTTTGAGTTCTTCTTCACTTTCTGCCATAAGAGTGGTGTTATCTGCATATCTGAGGTTATTGATATTTCTCCCAGCAATCTTGATTCCAGCTTTTGCTTCTTCCAGCCCAGTGTTTCTCATGATGTACTCTGCATGATTCACATATTGCTAAAGCCTGACTCAGAGAATTTTGAGCATTACTTTACTAGCGTGTGAGATGAGTGCAGTAGTTTGACCATTCTTTGGCATTGCCTTTCTTTGAGATTGGAATGAAAACTGACCTTTTCTGGTCCTGTGGCCTTTGCTGAGTTTTCCAAATTTGCTGGCATATTGAGTGTAGATGTGTATAAGAGACAGCTGATAGATAGAGTGCCTGATGAATGTGATTTTGGAGCCCAAAAAGATAAAGTCTGACACTGGTTCCACTGTTTCCCCAGCTATCTGCCATGAAGTGATGGGACTGGATGCCATGATCTTAGTTTTCTGAATGTTGAGCTTTGAGCCAACTTTTTCACTCTCCACTTTCACTTGCATCAAGAGGCTTTTGAGTTCTTCTTCACTTTCTGCCATAAGAGTGGTGTTATCTGCATATCTGAGGTTATTGATATTTCTCCCAGCAATCTTGATTCCAGCTTTTGCTTCTTCCAGCCCAGTGTTTCTCATGATGTACTCTGCATGATTCACATATTGCTAAAGCCTGACTCAGAGAATTTTGAGCATTACTTTACTAGCGTGTGAGATGAGTGCAGTAGTTTGACCATTCTTTGGCATTGCCTTTCTTTGAGATTGGAATGAAAACTGACCTTTTCCAGTCCTGTGGCCACTGCTGAGTTTTCCAAATTTGCTGGCATATCAAGTGCAGCTCTTTCACAGCGTCATCTTTCAGGATTTGAAATAGCTCAACTGGTATTCCATCACCTCCACTAGCTTTGTTCGTAGTGATGCTTTCTAAGGTCCACTTGACTTCTCATTCCAGGATATCTGGCTCTAGGTGAGTGACCACACCATCGTGATTATCTGGGTTGTGAAGATCTTTTTTGTACAGTTCTTCTGTGTATTCTTGCCACCTCTTCTTACTATCTTCTGCTTCTGTTAGGTCCCTACCATTTCTGTCCTTTATTGTGCCCATCTTTGCATGAAATGTTCCCTTAGTATCTCTGATTTTCTTGAAGAGATCTCCAGTCTTTCCCATTCTATTGTTTTCCTCTACTTCTTTGCATTGATCGCTGAGGAAGGCTTTCTTATCTCTCCTTGCTATTCTTTGGAACTCTGCATTCAAATGGGTTTATCTTTCCTTTTCTCCTTTGCTTTTCGCCTCTTTTCTTTTCACAGCTATTTGTAAAGCCTCCTCAGACAGCCATTTTGCTTTTTTGCATTTCTTTTTCTTGGGGATGGTCTTGATTCCTGTCTCCTGTACAGTGTCATGAACCTCCGTCTATAGTTCATCAGGCACTCTGTCTATCAGATCTAGTCCCTTAAATCTATTGCTCACTTCCACTGTATAGTCATTAGGGATTTGATTTAGGTCATACCTGATTGGTCTAGTGGTTTTCTCCACTTTCTTCAATTTTAGTCTGAATTTGACAATAAGGCGTTCATGATCTGAGCCACAGTCAGCTCCCAGTCTTGTTTTTGCTGACTGTATAGAGATTCTCCATCTTTGGCTACAAAGAATATAATCAATCTGATTTCATTGTCAACCCTCTGGTGATGTCCATGTGTAGAGTCTTCTCTTGTGTTATTGGAAGAGGGTGTTATCATAAATGGTAATTATTCCAATTTTCAGAAAATTTGTTGCCAGTACATAAAAACATAGCTTTTTTATGCTGCCCTGTATCCTACAACTTTGCTAAATACACTTATTATTAATTCTGGCAGCCTTTTGTGGATTCCTTATGATTTTTTACAATTTTACCTAATTGACATTTATAGAACATGCCACCTAGTAAAGCAGAATGCACAATTCTTTTCAAATGCTAAGAACTTTTACCAAGATAGACTGTATTTTTTGAAATAAAACAGGTCTCAATAAATCTTTGAAGATTAATATAAACTATATTCTCTAACCACAGTAGAGTTATAGTAGAAATCAATAACATAGAGGTATCAAGAGAATCCCTAAGTATTTGGGAATCAAACCACATATTTGTACATAACCCAAAGAAGAAACCACAAAGGAAATTTAGAAAACAATTTTATTAGAGTATAGTTGATTTATAGTATCGTATTAGTTTCAGGTGTACTTTACCAAGATAGACTGTATTTTTTGAAATAAAACAGGTCTCAATAAATCTTTGAAGATTAATATAAACTATATTCTCTAACCACAGTAGAGTTACAGTAGAAATCAATAACATAGAGGTATCAAGAGAATCCCTAAGTATTTGGGAATCAAACCACATATTTGTACATAACCCAAAGAAGAAACCACAAAGGAAATTTAGAAAACAATTTTATTAGAGTATAGTTGATTTATAGTATCGTATTAGTTTCAGGTGTACAGCAAAGAGAATCAGTTATACAAACACATATATCCACTCTTTCTTTAGACTCTTTTCCCATATAGGCCATTGCAGAGTATTGAGTAGAGTTCCCTGTGCTATACAGTAGGTTCTTATTCAGTTCAGTTCAGTTCATTCAGTTGCTCAGTCGTGTCCGACTCCTTGCGACCCCATGAATCGCAGCACACCAGGCCTCCCTGTCCATCACCAACTCCCGGAGTTCACTCAGACTCACATCCATCGAGTCTGTGATGCCATCCAGCCATCTCATCCTCTGTCGTCCCCTTTTCCTCTTGCCTCCAATCCCTCCCAGCATCAGAGTCTTTTCCAATGAGTCAACTCTTCGCATCAGGTGGCCAAAGTATTGGAGTTTCAGCTTTAGCATCATTCCTTCTTATTAGTTACCTATTTTATATAGTAGTGTTTCTACGTCAATCCAAAACTTCCAATTTATCCCTTCCCCCCCTTGTCCCCTGGTAGCCATAAGTTTGTTTTCTACATCTGTGGCTCTGCTTCTATACAGACTTCATTTGTACCCTTTTTTTTTTAGATTCCACATATAAGCAATATCATATGATGTTTATCTTTCTGTGTCTTACATGAGACTTACATGACTCAGTGTAACAGTCTTTAGGTCCATCCACGTTGCTACAGATGGCATTATTTTGTTCTTTTTTATGGGTGAGTAATATTCCACCAAGTATATATATGACATCTTCTTTATCTGTTTCTCTGTTGATGGACATTTAGGTTGCTTCCATGTCCTGGCTATTGTAAATAGTGCTGCAGTGAACATCGGGGTGCATTTTTTTTGTGTGTGTGTATCTTTTTGAATTGTGGTTTTCTCTGGGTATATGCCTAGGAGTGGGATTGCTGGGTCATATGATAGTTTCAATTTTGATTTTTTTAAGGAACCTCCATACTGTTCTCCATGGTGGCTGTACTAATTTACATTCCCAACAACAGCGTAAGAGGGTTCCCTTTCCTCCGTACCCTCTCTAGCATTTATTGTTTTTAGATTTTTTGGGGGTGATGGCCATTCTGACCAGTGTAAGGTGATAGCTCATTGTAGTTTTCATTTACATTTCTCTAATAATTAGTGATGTTGATCATCTTTTCTTATGCTTTTTGGCCATCTGACCACAAGGGGAATTAGAAATGTTTTTAACTTACTGAAAAGGAGAATTCAATATTTTCAAATTTGAGGGATGTAGCTAAAGCAATGTTTAGAGAAAATTTTATAACATTAAGTTCTCTATTAGAAAAGAAATGTCTCAAATTATCATTTAAGTTTGTACTTTGACAAACTGGAAAAAGAGAAGCAAATGAAACTCAAGTAGAAAGGAGATTAAAATGATAACAATAGCAGTAAGTGAAATAGCAGCCAAAAGCATTAGAGAAAATCAGTAAAACCAAGAGATGATTCTTTAAAAAAATATATCAATAGAATTGTTAAATCTTTAGTTAGACTGATCAAAAACAGGAGAGAAATTATTAATAACAGGAATGAAAGATGAAACATCACCACAAATCCTACAGACATTAAAAGTTAATAAGCAAGAGAGTTCCTTGGTGGTCTAATGGTTATGATTCTGCGCTTTCACTGCTGTGGCCCAGGTTCAATCCCTGGTGGGGAATTGAGATCCTATAGCCATGCAGCACAGCCAAAACAAACAAACAAACAAAAAAGATAATAAGCAAATGTGAACAACTTTATGGTAATAAATTTGAAATATAGATTTTTAAAAAAAACTGCTTTGGCAGCTGTATGAAGAATTAGTATGAGGGGGTCAAGACTATAAGCAAGGAGATGAGTTAAGAGATTGATACAAAAGTCCATGCTAATAGCAAAGAGGGCCTGAACTAAGGCGTTAGTGCTAAGGATGGCGAAGAAGGCCCATTTGGGAAAGTTGTTGATTCATGGGGAGAGGTAGTGGAAAGAAAGGGACGAGTTCCTTCTACTTTCTGCTTAGGTAAGTAACTAAGTGGATGGTGATATCAGTAATAGGAGAGGACATGTAAGACAATGAACAGGTTTGAGCGAAGACAGTGAGTTTGGCTTTGGCTACAATGAGTTTGAGGTGTCCTTTAGTTAGATATAGCAGATTAGAATACCAGATGGAGGTGGTGCCAGATGCTGGGCCCTAGGCTTATGATCCAGTGTTTATTCCAGTCATACTTCTTGAGACAGACCCATGAACAGTTCTTTACAATGGTCTCTATGATATTGACATTGAGATGTGTTTTAGAAAAGATTTTCTTTTTAGTACTCAATATCACAGGTGAATGACACATCTTAATACACTTTTAAATATACTGCTTTCCTTTAATAAGTTCTTATGACTTTGTCATCTATCACTTTTTTTTTTCCTCTTGCTATATATCTTTAGTTATATTTGGGGATAGTTTTTTGTGGCATATTAAATGCCTATTATATAGAAAATTCCTTCTGAATGAGGCTAACTCAGAATTTGGAGAATGACTCCTAAACATGATGTTCTGTAGTTGATCTATAAACTCTTTGTTCATTCTGTTCATATAGTTCATTATTTTAGGAAGTTCATAGCCCTGCTTAGCATTAGTCTCTCCATAATGAATAGCAAGGAGAGATAAGAAAGCCTCCTAAGTAATCAATGTAAATAAATAGAGGAAAACAATAGAATAGGAAAGACTAGAGATCTCTTCAAGAAAATGAAGAGATACCAAGGGAACATTTCATGCAAAGATGGGCACAATTAAGGACAGAAATGGTATGGACCTAACAGAAGCAGAAGATATTAAGAAGACGTAGCAAAAATACACAGAACTATACAAAAAAAATCTTAATGACCCAGATAATCATAATGGTGTAATCACTCACCTACAGACAGACATCCTAGAGTGTGAATTCAAAGCTTAGGAAGCATCACTATGAACAAAGCTAGTGGAGGTGATGGAATTCCAGGTGAGCTATTTCAAATCCTAAAAGATGATGCTGTTAAAGTGCTGCTCAATATGCCAGCAAATCTGGAAAACTCAGCAGTGGCCACAGGACTGGAAAAGGTCAGTTTTCATTATAATCCCAAAGAAGGGCAATGCCAAAGGGCAGTTGTGCCAATACCGCACAATTGCACTCATTTCACATGCTAGCAAAGTAATGCTCAAAATTCTCCAAGATAGGCTTCAACAGTACATGAACGGTGAACTTCCAGATGTTCAAGCGGTTTTAGAAAAGGCAGAGGAACCAGAGATCAAATTTCCAACATCTGTTGGATCATCAAAAAAGCAAGAGAGTTCCAGAAAAACATCTACTTCTGCTTCATTGACTATGCTAAAGCATTTAACAGTATGGATCACAACAAACTGTGGGAAATTCTTAAAGAGATGGGAATATCAGACCACGTTACCTGCCTCCCAAGAAATCTGTATTCAGGTCAAGAAGCAACAGTTAGTACTGGACATAGAACAATGGACTGATTCAAAATTGGGGAAAGGAATATATCAAGGCTGTATATTGTTGTCCTGCTTATTTAACTTCTATGCAGAGTACATCATGCGAAATGCGGGGCTGGATGAAGCACAAGCTGGAATCAAGATTGCCGGGAAAAGTAACAATAACCTCAGATATGTAGATAACACCACCCTTATGGCAGAAAGCGAAGAGGAACTAAAGAGCCTCTTGATGAAAGTGAAAGAAGAGAGTGAAAAAGCTGGCTTAAAACTCAGCATTCAAAAACAAAGATCATGGCATGTGGTCACTTGTGGCAAGTAGATGGGGAAACTGACAGACTATTTTCTTGGGCTCCAAAATCACTGTAGATGGTGACTGCAACCATGAAATTCAAAAATTCTTGCTCCTTGGAAGAAAAGCTGTGACAAACCTAGACAACATATTAAAAAGCAGAGACATTACTTTGCTGATAAAGGTCCTTCTGGTCAAAGATATGGTTTTCCCAGTAGTCATGTATGGATGTGAGAGTTGGACTGTAAAGAAGGCTGAGTGGGGAAGAATTGATGCTTTTGAACTGAGGTGTTGGAGAAGACTCCTGAGAGTCCCTTGGACTGCAGGGAGATCCAACCAGTCCATCCTAAAGGAAATAAGTCCTAAATATTCATTGGAAGGACTGATGCTGAAGCTGAAGCTCCAATACTTTGGCCACCTGATGTGAAGAACTGACTCTTTGGAAAAGACCCTGATGCTAGGAAAGATTGAAGCCAGGAGGAGCAGGGGATGACAAAGGATGGATGGCTGGATGGCATCACTGACTCAATGGACATGAGTTTGAGCAAGCTCCATGAGATGGTGATGGACAGGGAAGCCTGGTTTGCTGCAGTCCATGGAGTTGAAAAGAGTCAGACATGACTGGGTGCATGAACTGAGCTGACTGGTCCAATTATGAGACTGACTGTCCCATGTTTATAGTTAATTTCCTTCACTCGACCTAAAATCTCTCCACTCTGTGGAAATGTCACCTTCTTGAAACAACAAACAGTGTCAGTCACCCTGTCCTCTATGTTTTCATCACACTTCGTTTTTCTATCTCAGTACCTTTTAAGGTCTGCTTTATGCTGTAGTTAGTGGCATGTTAGACTAATCTTCCTGAGAGCAGGTACTGTGGCTAATTCATTTCTGTAATATCAGCATTTTACATATGGTATATACTAAACTGGACTTGAGTTCATCATGGTCTGCCTTAAAAGCCATCCCTTCCATGAAGCCTTCCTTAACCATTTTCATGTCTAAAATTTCACGTTTCTTAAGAATAGGAGCCATGCTTAGTTCATTTCTGAATTCTCAGTGTCTGTTTGGCCTTTACGTATTAAATATAATTGTATTTGTTGGTTGAATGAGTGAGTTAATGACTGAAAGAAAGCTAAGTGGGAAAAGGAAGAAAGAAGGAAGGAAGATTAAATGAAATGAAAAGGAAAAAAAGAAAAGAAAGTGAAAAAAAGAATGATTATAGTGAAAGGGAGAAGTAATTGAGCACTATCATGAAACACATGTATCAATAACCTTAGATATGCAAATGACACCACCCTTATGGCAGAAAGTGAAGAGGAACTCAAAAGCCTCTTGATGAAAGTGAAAGAGGAGAGTGAAAAAGTTGGCTTAAAGCTCAACATTCAGAAAACGAAGATCATGGCATCTGGTCCCATCACTTCATGGGAAATAGATGAGGAAACAGTAGAAACAGTGTCAGACTTAATTTTTTTGGGCTCCAAAGTCACTGCAGATGTGACTGCAGCCATGAAATTAAAAGACGCTACTCCTTAGAAGGAAAGTTATGACCAACCTAGCTAGCATTTTGAAAAGCAGAGACATTACTTTGCCAACAAAGGTCCGTCTAGTCAAGGCTATGGTTTTTCCTGTGGTCATGTATGGATGTGAGAGTTGGACTGTGAAGAAAGCTGAGTGCCGGAGAATTGATGCTTTTGAAGTGTGGTGTTGGAGAAGACTCTTGAGAGTCCCTTGGACTGCAAGGAGAGCCAACCAGTCCATTGTGAAGGAGATCAGCTCTGGGATTTCTTCGGAAGGAATGATGCTAAAGCTGAAACTCCAGTACTTTGGCCACTGCATGCGAAGAGTTGACTCATTGGAAAGACTCTGATGCTGGGAGGGATTGGGGGCAGGAGGAAAAGAGGATGACAGAGGATGAGATGGCTGGATGGCATCACGGACTCGATGGATGTGAGTCTGAGTGAACTCCGGGAGTTGGTGATGAATGGGAAGGCCTGGCGTGCTGCGATTCATGGGGTCGCAAAGAGCCGATCATGACTGAGCAACTGAACTGAACTGAACTGAACTGATGAAACACATATAGAAATTGTTACACTTTAGAGATGCTAAAATCTAATCTTCAGATATATGCAACACATGTTATATTGCAGTGGATTACATTACCCTGCCAAAGATCCATGACAGAACCCCAAGTTTTTGTTAATTGATGGCTATATGGATAAGGTGAAGGCATCTATTACATGGAAATTGTCTGTTACTGAATTCATTATGATCATCAGTGAAACACTAATAACCATCTGATGGGAAGTGGTGATAGCTCTTTCTTTGTAGTGAAGAAAGTTTTAAAATGTGATCTAGGATTTCCCTGGTGGTCCAGTAGTTAAGACTCCATGCCTCCAATGCAGGGGGTACAGGTTCAATCCCTGGTCAGGGGAACTGAGATCCCACATGCAGCATGGCGTGACCAAAAATTAAAACTAGAATAAAATATAATCTCATTGGTATATGGTTTAATAAGTGCTCTTTTGCATTCTTTATGTCAGGAAGAATATAATAACATGTTTCATCTTAGATCTCTTGCTTACTGGTTTTATGTACCCAGAACAAAGTCACTTCATATCTTTTAGTCCAAGTTTCCTCATTTGTAAAATGAAGGAATTTTTACAAATTTTTAATAATTTACTGTAAGAATTAATTGAGAAGATGCATGTAAAGTGTGTTGCAATATCTCAGTAATATTAGCTGTCATTACTAAATCTAGAAACAGACCAAATCTAATTGAAGTAGTGAAGCCATTTTCTAAAAGAATGAGAGTTTTTGCACTTTTCCTTCCTTTTTTTTCATGCTATAGAAGTCATTGTCATTACAACCAAGGATGTCCAAAAGGCTTTGTGTGCAGACTTCAACAAGATGAAAATGAAGCTAGATATTGTGTGTATTCCTGATGAAGCTGACATGGGAACTGCGGATTCTCTGCGCCACGTATATCAGAAACTTAAGGTGAAAAACTGTTTATTGATTTTTTTTGTTTATTTGTTGAAAATAAATATCATCTTATGTTTTCCTAATGCATTGCAGTTTACAATGTGTTTTAAAAAATATATTCTAGTACCCCATATTTTGTTGCCCATGTTTCAGCTGCTGTTTAGTTTGGTTACTAGTAAAGATTTAGACACTCAGTTGTCACAGTCACTAGTTTCCAGTATTTTTCAGTCATAATGCATCTTTATAAAAAAGATACATTTCTAATGTACTTAAAAAGATTCCATTTATATAAAGTTCATGAATAAGCAAAACTTATGTATAGTAGGGGCTTTCCTGGTGGCTCAGCTGATGAAGAATCTGCCTGCAGTGTGGGAGACCTGGGTTCAATCCTTGGGTTGGGCAGATCCCCTGGAGAAGGGAAAGGCTACCCACTCCACTATTCTGGCCTGGAGATTCCACAGACTGTATAGTCCACGGGGCGTCAAAGAGTTGGACATGACTGAGCGACTTTCACTTTCATTTTCATGTGTAGTAATAGAAATGAAACCACCAGTTGACTCTGCAGATGGGAGATTGAGTGGAAAGAATAGGAAGAAACTTTCAAAAATTTCGGCTCCTTCACATGATCGTATTTGAAAGTTTAGTCTCCTTTGATTAAGCAGCTAACATGAGCGGGCTTCCCTGGTGGCTCAGTGGTAAAGAATCCGCCTTCCAATGCAGGAAACACAGGTTTGATCTCTGATCTGGGAAGATCCCACATGCCTCAGGGTAACTAAGCCCAGGCGCCATATCTTTTGAGCCTGTGCTTGAGAGTCTGGGAGCCGCAACTACTGAACCCACGTGTTGCAGCTCCTGAAGCCCCCACGCACTAGAGCCCATGCTCCACAGCAAGAGAAGTCACCACAATGAGAAGCCTGAGTACCTCAACTAGGGAGTAGCCCCCGCTTGCTGCAACTAGAGAAAAGACTGTGTAGCAGTGAAGACCCAGCAGAGCCAAAAATAAATAAATAATAAATTATTTTTAAAATTATATAACAAGTAAATAAAAATTAAAAAAAATTATATAGCGAGCCTATGGATATGAGGATGCGGTCTCCCCCGTGGTTTGTGGCACATAAACTGAGAAAGATCCACTGTTGACTATTCTAAAATTAATGTCCTTTGGAAAAAATTCATTCTGATAATGTTGCCATCTTATTTGAGTTGGGGAGCAAAATTTCTCCTACTATTCCTGGTGATTGCAAACAGATATATTAATATTTTCTGCCTATCTATGCACCAAAGAGCAAAAAATTAATGCAGATATTTACATGGCCTTTGCCTTCCTTTCTGTGCGTGCTCAGTTGAGTCTAGCTCTTTGCAACCCTGTGGATTGTAGCCAGTTTTTTATTCTTGTCCAGGCAAGAATGCAGGAGAGGGTTGCCATTTCCTACTCCAAGGCATCTTCCCAACCCAGGAACTAAGCCCTCATCTCTTGAGTCTCCTGCATTGGCAGGCAGATTCTTTTACCACCGAGCCACAGGGTAGCTGTATACACAGTGCCCATTTACTGTGTATAAATGTATTTTGCATTCATAAAATACATTTATAAATACACAGATATTAAGTAAATACACAGATATTAAGTATATAGTTTGATGAGTTTTGACAATTATATACACTCAGATTGTGCTGTGGCTCAGTCACTCAACGTGTACAACTGTTTGTGACCCCATGGACTGTAGTCCACCAGGCTCCTCTGTCCATGGGGATTCTCCAGGCAAGAATACTAGAGTGGGTTGCCATGCCCTCCTCCAGGAGATCTTCCCAACCCAGAGATCAAACCCAGATTTCCCACATTGCAGGTGGATTCTTTACCATCTGAGCCACTAGATTATCATTATCCAAATCTAGAATATTTTCATCACCTCTCACAGTTCCTTTGTGCTTCATTTTAGTTAATCCCCCACCTTTAAAGTCAACTGCTATTCTGATTTCTGTCTCCATATGTTATTTTGCCTGTTCGTGAACTACATATAAATGAAATCATATAATTTTATTTATATTTTGGTTTCTTTTGTTCAACATAGTATTTTTCAAATTCATATTATTACTGGTATAACTAGTTCTTATTTATTGCTGAGTAGTATTCCATTGAATAAGAATACCACTGTTTACCCATTTTTCTGTTGATGGTCATTTGCATTGTTTCAAAATTTTAGATATTATGAATAAAGCTGTTATGAACATTGTTCTGCAGATCTTTTTGTAAAAATATTATAATTTGAAAAAAATTACATTATAGTTTGTAGGATTTACTGTATTGAGAAGTGCCAAATAGTTTTCTAAGTGGTTGTACATTTTATACTTATGTCAGCAGTGTATAAGAATTGCATTTGCTTCACATTTTCATCAACACTTGGTACTGTCAGTCTTTTTAATTTTAACCATTCTAGTGGGTATTACATAACACTATCTCATTGTGGTTTTAATTTGCATGTCCCTGATAATAATGATGCTGATCACATTTTCATGTGATTATTGACTGTTTGTATATCTTCATGAAATGTCTATAAAGACATTTGCCTTTTTTTTTTCAGTTGTTTGCCTTTTATAGATTATAGAAATTCTTTGTATATTATAGATACAAGCTTTTGTCAGATATGTGTTGTGAATATTTTCTGCCAGTCTCTGGCTTGCCTTTTTATATTCTTAATGGTGACTTTGATGGCCAAAAGTCTTAAATGTTGATGAAATCCAAATTACCAATTTTTTCTTTTATGGTTAGCACTTTTTTTTATTTTGCCATACCATGAGGCATGCTGGATCTTAGTTCCCCAACCAGGAATTGAACCTGTGCCCCCTGCAGTGGAAGCATGGAGTCTTAGCCACTGAACTGCCAGCAAAGTCCCCTGTGGTTGATGTTTTTTGTATCCTAAGAAATCTTTGCTTACCCTAAGCTTAAAAAGATACTCTTTTGTGTTTACATCTAAAAATGTTATAGGAATAAATGTTTACTTTTTTCTGTATGAATATTCAGTTGTTCTTGCATCATTTATTAAAAAGGCTTTCCTTTCCCCATTGAGTTGCTCTGATGCCTTAGTTGAAAATCAGCTGACTGATTATGTGTGTGCTATTTCTGTTCTGTCTTCTTTGTTCCATTGGTCTGTTTGTCTTGTCTCTGCTTCCATACTACATTTAATAAAGTCTGGATTATCTTAACTTTATAAAGTTGGTCTTGAAATCAGGTACTATAAATCTGCCAACTTTGTTCCTTTTCCTTAAGATTGCCTTGATTATTCTAAGTCCTTTGTATTTCCACATAAATTTTAGAATTAGTTTTTAGCCAGGAAAACGCTTTCTGGGATTTTGATTGGCATTGCACTGAATCTTTTGGTCATTTTGGGGGAGAATTGACAACTTAATATTGAGTCTTCCAATCCTTGGGCATCTACTTATTTAGATTGCCTGTAATTTCTCTCAGTAGTGTTTTTTAAAATAATTTTCAGTATAGAGGTTTTGAGCATCTTTCAGTAATTTTATTCCTATTTCATCAGTTTGATAATATTGTAACTAGTACTTTTCATTCTATTTTCTAATTGTTTATTACTTGTATATAGCCACACAGCTGGTTTTTATGTATTAGCTTTGTGCCCCATGACTTTCTTAAATTTAGATTCTTTAAGATTGTCTATATACAGCATGTTGCTTGCAAATAAAAACAGTATTACATCTTCCTTTTTAATCTTAATGCCTTTCATTTCTTTTTATTGTCTTATTTCCCTGGTCAGGGCTTCCAGAAGTTCAGTGTGTATAGACATTTCCTTTTACTTTTTGGCCTTCCTTTGTCTTTCTGTGCTTTCATACAAGTAGATTTTGGTGCTTCTGATCAGAAGGGAGATCTCTAATACTATCATGTTGGGTGTGTGGCTTTCTTGAGTACAGTTTCTTATTTAGGGACGAAATGGAGGATTTCGCTAGGATAATGAGAAGAGAAGTGTGTTCTTTCACAGGGTTAGATGCCAGGTTTACCAAGAAGCTTAGAGTGTTTAGTGGTCTTCCCAGGAGCTGTTTTAGTTATTATCTAAAAGTTTAGTATGGAGGTATAAACTAGACTCTCTATTCCCTAATCTATAAATCTTAGAAATGTTATTTTTGCCCTAGCCTGGAACTGGAGATCCTGGGAGATCCATGCAGATGAGTTCCTATAACCCTTAGAGGCTTGAGAAATAATAGGGGCAACTATTAGTAAATAGGAGAGGCATGAGGTAAAGAGTAAGGTAACTGCCAGAAGGACATTTTATTCCCAAGCTACTACCTCTTCTTAGGGTTTTGATCACTTCTTATTTTAGGGCTCTTCCTTATCCCTGAGATCAGAATCCTCAGTAACTCATTCTGCTGCTGCTGCTAAGTCACTTCAGTCGTGTCCGACTCTGTGTGACCCCATAGACGGCAGCCCACCAGGCTCCCCCGTCCCTGGGATTCTCCAGGCAAGAACACTGGAGTGGGTTGCCATTTCCTTCTCCAGTGCATGAAAGTGAAAAGTGAAAGGGAAGTCACTCAGTCGTGTTCGACTCTTCACGACCCCATGGACTGTAGCCTACCAGGCTCCTCCATCCATGGGATTTTCCAGGCGACAATGCTGGAGGTGGGTGCCATTGCCTTCTCTGTTAACTCATTCTTCATGGTCTCATTCTTTTCCTTCCTTACTCCTGTTTCCACATCATTTACACAGCATCCTTTACCTGTAATCCTACCTCTGAGCTTTCTTAAGCTGTGACTTTGACTAACAGGTCTCTGCCCTCTTTGCTGTCTCTGCTTGGTTTCTCTTGTACCAGTGACTCCTGAAATCCTGGCTTCGTCACATCAGCTTGCATTCCGACCTCGAGTAGAAGGCAACAGAACTGACCTGTGGAGGAACATAAGTAGCCTCCTGAATAACCATTAAGAACAAAGTCAGACTTGAGCCAAAATTCAGAACTGTCTGTTTGGGATCAATGTGAACTTGTAGGAAGTGCAATGGAAATACATATAAACAGTTGAAGAGTTGAGACAGCCTGAGGAGGCAGTTGTTTGCTAAGGGATGACAAGTAGCTCCTTAAAGGAGAAAGTAACACCTCCAGCTGTGCTGTGGTTTAAAAGCAGTGCTTCTTTGAGCCAAGTTGTATCTCTTCCCTTTTGCCCACAAGAAAGAAGTGAGAAAGTGAAGTCGCTCAGTCATTTCTGACTCTTTGCAACCAACCCAATGGACTGTAGCCCACCAGGCTTCTCCGTCCATGGAATTTTCCAGACAAGAGTACTGGAGTGGGTTGTCATTTCCTTCTCCAGGGGATCTTCCCAACCCAGGGATTGAACCCGGGTCTCCCGCGTTCCAGGCAGATGCTTTACGATCTGAGCCACCAGGGAAGCGTAAAAGGTGACTTCCTAAACATTGATTCTTTTTCAGTAAGATTTTGGTAGAAAAGAATATTGCCTTTGAGTTTTGAGTTAATTAGCTTTTGGTTCTTTTATTTTTACCCACTTCCTACAGACTGAGTTCCTCAAATATTACTGTGAGATTATCCCATGTGGTTTCTGCTTTTCTCAGAGAAAGACCACAGTAGTATATTAGCTTTATTTGGCTTCTTTGTTTAAAATGTATTTTACCATTTTAATTTACCATCTTTGTCATTTGCATTGCATTTGCTAAATGTATATGCTTAAAGATTATTGGAAGTGACATCATATCTGCTATGTTGTATTCTTTCAACATATTTCATTTGGTTTTATCCTTGTAGCATTCTTTTCTACTTCATTTTACCTTATCTCATCATACAATTTCACTGATTTACTGGCTTATCACTTTTTATTTCAGCTGCCCAAACCTCGTTCTTTGACTTATCAAAGGAGATTATTGGCTCATTCATTCTCCCAGGCCCTGGGTGAGTGAGCTCCATTTTAATAACTGGTGCTGATAATATAAAAGTACTTAGATTTTATTTTATTTTTATTTTATTTTATTTCATAGTAGTGTTTCATATTTATCAGACTGCCGAAGGATTCAGTCTTACCTATGTCTGAACAAACTTTGTCCTACTATTTCTGGTGACTGCAAACAGATGTATTAATATTTTCAACCTACCTGTACACTAAAGAACAAAAAATTCAGATATGTACATGACCTTTTGCTTCCTTTGTGGGCGTGCTCAGTAGTGTCTGACTTTTTGCACTCCTGTGGACCGTAGCCCTCCAGGTTCCTCTGTCCATGGAATTCTTCAGGCAAGAATACTGGAGTGGGTTGCCATGCCCTCTTCCAAGGGATCTTCCTGACTTGGGGATTGAACCTGCATCTCTTATGTCTCCTGCATTGGCAGACAGGTTCTTTACCACTAGCGCCACCTGGGACAGTACAGTATCATTAACCATAGTCACCAAGTTGTACATTGCATCTCCATGACTTACTTTATAACTGGAAGTTTGTACCTTTTGGCTCCCTTTGCCTATTTCGCTTACCTCCCACCACTGACCTCTGGCAACTACTAGTCTGTTCTTTGTAACTATGAACTTGGCTTTGTTGTTGTTTATTTGTTTTTAGATTCCATGTATAGGTAAGATTATATGGTGTTTGTCTTTAACTGTTTGACTTATTTCAGTTAGCATGTGCCTTTAAGTTCCATCCCTGTTGTTGCAAATGCCAAGATTTCACTATTTTTAATGGCTGAATAATATTCCGTTTGTGCATATACTACATTTTCTTTATCACTCATTTGTCCGTGGACACAGGTTGCTTACACATCTTGGCACTTGTATATATGCTGCAGTGAACATTGGCTAACTTCCTTCTCTTTTTCAGTATTTTCTTGTAAACTGGAGTTTGGATCTAAATTTTAATTAGATTCAGTGTCAACTTTTTTTGACAATAATACTTCATGTGTTTACTTCATATTGCTTTATATTCAGAAATGAAATCAGATATTTATTTTAAAAGCCTTGATTTTGATTATGACGTCAGTCTTAATAAAGGGGTTAAAAAAAACAGCCCAAACGGTTTCTTTTTGTGGAACATGTTTATGGACTACAATCTAGGCTCTAGGAGAAATAGAGGCTTTTAAATTTTATTGAAATTGATTTTTCAGTTTTTCTTTTATGGTTTGTGATTTCTGGTTTTTGCTTTAGAAATTATTCCCTATTTTAACATCTTAAAAGAGATTTTCTTAAAATTTCATATAAAAGTTTAATTTTGCTTCTTACATTTCAGGCTCTAATTCACTTAGAATTTCTCCATTTATTTTAGTCTTTTAAAATATATCCCAATAAAGTTTTATAATTTTCTTCATAAAAACCTTACATATCTTTTTTTAAGTTTGTTCCTAGATTGTGTTTTCATACTCTTTTTTTTGTTAGTATATATATTGTATATGCAAATAATATACATATATATATATAAAATTTATAGAGTCAAATAGTTACAAGACTTAGAGTAAATAACAAAGGTCTCCTACACTGTCCTTCCTTGTTTATTAGTCTTACTCTTCAGAAGCAACTGCTTTCAGCTATTCTTTTTTTCCTTCTGATAATGCCCTCAATATTTCTAAATACCATATTTATACTGCTGTTTTCTTTAAGTTTTAGATATTATCTATTGTAATTCCACTATGGAGAGTAAGGATTTGACGCATTTAGCACCTTGTCTGCCCTTTCTCCATGTACATAAGCTCCCCCTTTCCTAATCTCCCAATATTTGTTCGTTCGTTCGTTCAGTCGCTCAGTCGTGTCCGACTCTTTGCAACCCCATGAATCGCAGCACGCCANCAAAAGTCAACAAGCAATAAATGCTGGAGAGGGTGTGGAGAAAAGGGAACCCTCTTACACTGTTGGTGGGAATGCAAATTAGTACAGCCACTATGGAGAACAGTGTGGAGATTCCTTAAAAAATTGCAAATAGAACTGCCTTATGATTCATCAATCCCACTGCTGGGCATACACACCGAGGAAACCAGAACTGAAAGAGACACGTGTACCCCAATGTTCACTGCATCACTGTTTATAATAGCCAGGACATGGAAGCAACCTAGATGTCCATCAGCCAATGAATGGATAAGAAAGCTGTGGTACATATACCACAGCCATTAAAAAGAATACATTTGAATCAGTTTTAATGAGGTGGATGACGCTGGAGCTGATTATACAGAGTGAAGTAAGCCAGAAAGAAAAACACCAATACAGTATACTTACACATATATATGGAATTTAGAATGATGGTAATGATAAACCTGTACGCAAGACAGCAAAAGAGACACAGATGTATAGAAAGGATGCAGGATGCTTGGGACTGATGCACGGGGATAATCCAGAGAGAGGGTGTGGGGCGGGAGGGTGGAGGTGGGAGTCGGGATTGGGAGTTCATGTACACTCGTGTCTGATCCATGTTGATGTGTAGCAAAACGAATACAGTATTGTAAAGCAAAACAAACTAAAAAATAAAAATTAATTAAAGAAAAAAAAAGAATAAGAGAAAATTTAATTGATTAAATTATGGCTGAACACTTTCCTAACCTGGGAAAGAAACTGACATTCAAATCCAAGATGACTGGAGACTTCCAAACATGATGAATAACACATTATAATTAAATGTTGCATGTTAAGAACAAGGAGAGGATCTTGAATGCAACAAGACAGGTAAAAAACAAACTTGTTACATACCAAGGAACTTCCAAAGGATTATCAGTAGATTTTTTCAGCAGAAACATTATAGGCCAAAAGAGAGTAGAACAATGTACTCAAATTATTGAAAGAAAAACAAAAACAACAACAACAACAACAAAAAAAAAACCCTGTAAACCAAAAATGCTCCAAACAACAAAGTTATTTGTTAGAATTGAACAGAGAATGAGTTTTCTAGAGAAATAAGAACTAAAGGAGTTCATCACTGCAGACCAGCCTTTAGAGAAATGTTAAGGGGATTTCTTTAAGGTAAAATGAAAAGGTACTAATTAGTAACAAGAAAACATATAATACCATAAATCTCACTGAAGAGGTTAAGTATTTAGTACATATCAAGATAATATAATGTAAAGTTGATGAGTTAATCAATTATAAAGCTATTATGAAAGTTAACAAATATAGTAAGAATAACTACAATAATTTGTTAATGGACCTACAAGATAAAAAGATGCAAATTGTGACATCAGAAAATAAAACTTGAGGGCTGGAGGGGTGAAAATGTAGAGCTTTAGAATATGTTTAACCTTAAAGGGTGATTGATTTGAAATACTGTTATTTAATTTTATGTAAACTTCTTGGTAATCAAAAAAACAAAACAAAACCCTATATTAGAGATATAAAAGAAAAAAGAATTCTAAACTTTACACAATAGAATATCATCAAATCACAAAGGGAAAGAACAGAGAAGAATAAAGGAACACAGGAATTACAAAATATTCAGGAAACAATTAACAAAATGGCAATAAGGTAATACCCATCAATAATTACTTTAAATGTAATTGGACTATATTCTTCAATCAAGAGACTTAGAGTGGCTTGTGGATAAAAACAACAACAACATGACCCACCTGTATGGTACCTACAAGACATGAACTTCAAACCTAAAGATACACATAGGCTGAAAGTTATAGGATGTAAAATTATATTCCATACAAATGGAAACCAAAAGAAACCTGGGGTAGTAATACTTATATGAAACAAATGACCTCAAGACAAAGATTGTAATAGGAGGCAAAGAAGGTCATTATATAATGATAAAGCAGTCAACCCTATAAGAGGATATAACATTTGTAAATACTTCTGCACTCCACTCTGTCAGGCTTCTCTAATGGCTCAGATGGTAAAGCATCCACCTACAATGCAGGAGACCTGGGTTCAATCCCTGGGTTGGGAAGATCCCCTGGAGAAAGAAACAGCAATCCACTCGAGTATTCTTGCCTGGAAAATCCCATGGACGGAGGAGTCTGGTGGGCTACCGTCCATTGGGTAACAAAGAGTCAGACATGACTGAATGTCTTCATTTTCACTTTCACTTTCTGCAGTCAACATGGGAATACCTAAATATATAAGGAAAAGATTATACACCTAAACAGAGAAAAAGAGAGCAATCTAGTAACAAAAGTGAAATTTAATAACTAACTTTTTATCAATGGATAGATCTTCCAGACAGAAAATCATCAGGGAAACATTGGCCTTAAGTGACATATTAGGCCAGACAGACTTAACAGGTTTATATGGAATAGTCCATCCAAAAGCAAAATAATATATAATCTTCTCAAGTGCACATGAAACATTATCCAGGGTAGATCACATGCAGGCCACAAAACAAGTCTTAATAAATTTAAGAAGACTGAAATTATATCAAGTACCTTTCCTACCACAGTGGTATGAAGTTGCAGCTAGAAATCAATACAGGAAAAAAAAAAAAGCAAATTAACCAGTATGTAGATATTAAACAACATGATACTAACCACTCAGTGATTCAAATAAATCAAAAAAGAAATTTAAAAAATACCTTAAAAATGGAAACACATCATACCCCAAATTGTGATATGCATCATACTTCAATGAACTGGAAAAAGAGGAAGATATAAAGTCCAAAGTCAGTAGAAGAAAGAAAATAACAAAGGCCAGAGGGGAAATAAACATAAAAAAGAGACCAAAACACAGTAGAAAATATCAGAAACCATGTACTAGTTTTTGAAAAGAAAAATCAAACCCAACAAATCTTTAGATATGATTACCAAGAAAATAAGAGAGGGGACTCAAATAAAATCAGAAATAAAAGAGGAGACTTGCAGCCACTATCATAGAAATAGAAAGGACCATAAAAGAATAGTATAAATGTATACCAACAAATTAGACAACTTAGAGGAAATAAATTCCTAGAAATAAAACCTGCCAAGACCAAATCTTAAAGTGGAAACCTGAATAAACTGATTAGTAATATGGACATTGTATCAGTAATTAAAAACCACCTAAAATACAAAAGACCAGGACCAGACAACTTCACTGGTGAATTTTACCAAACATTCAAAGAGAATTAAAAACAATTCTTCTCTCTCTCTCTCTCTTTTTTTTTTCCCCAAAAAATAGCATAGGAGGGACCACTTCCAAACACATTTTATGAGAAAGCATTAGAAGAAAATAAAATTACAGGTCACTATCCCTTATGAACTTAGATTTGAAAATACTAAAAAAAATAAAAAAAAATAGTAAAACAAATTCAACAGTACAATAAAATCACACATACCATGATTAAATGACATTTATTCCAGGATTTAAAAATGGAATAATATACACAAATCAATGTGAGAAATCAGATTAATAAAATAAGAATAAAATTCATATGATCATCTAAATAAATATAGGAAAACAGCATTTGACAAACGTTAATATCCATTTATAACAAAAACTCTCAATGAAGTGGTTTTAGAGGGAACATGTCCAACATAATAAAGGCCAAATATAACAAACCTATAGCTAACATCATACTCAATGGTGATAATTTGAAAACATTTCCTCTAAGATAAGGAACTGACAAGAATAGACACTCTTGCCACTTAACATAGTTTGAGAAGTTCTAGCCAGAGGAACTAGGAAAGACAAAGAAATAAAGAGAACCAATTGGAAAGAATAAAGTAAAACCATCACCATTTGCAGATAATATAATACTATATAGAAATCTCTAAGAATTTGACCAAAACACTATAAGAACGGATAACCAAATTCAATAAAGTTGTGCTGTGCTAAATTGCTTCAGTTGTATCTGACCCTTCGTGACACTATAGACCATAGGCCACCAGACTCCTCTCTATATGGGGTCCTCCAGCAAGAATACTGGAGTGGGCTGCTGTGCCCTTCCTCCATGGGATCTTCCCAACCCAGGGATTGAGCCTGCAATTCTTACATCTCCTGTTGCAGGATACAATATAAATTTCTACATATTACTTTTTTCTATACACCAACAATGAACTATTAGAAAAAAATTAAGAAACATTTCCCATTGACATTTCCATAAAAAAAAATCCTAGGAATATATTTAACAAAGGAGGTAAAAAAGAGCTGTACCCTAAACTATAAGAGATTGAAGAAAAATTGAAGAAGTAACAAAAAAATGGAAAGATATTCCATGACCATGGTTGGAAGAATTAATATTGTTAAACTGCCCATATAGCAATATACAGATTCAACCCAATCCTTACTAGAAGTCCAGAGGTATTTTTTTTTAAATAAATAACTGTAAAATTTGTATGGGATTATGAAACACCCTAAATATCCAAAGCAACCCTAAGAAAGTGAACAGTACCATAAAGTTTTGAATACTGTAACTCTATGTTCCTCCTTGGAAGGAAAGTTATGACCAACCTAGACAGAATATTCAAAAGCAGAGACATTACTTTGCCAACAAAGGTCCTAGTCAAGGGTATGATTTTTCCAGTGGTCATGTATGGATGTGACAGATGGACTTAAATAAAGCTGAGCACCAAAGAATGATGCTTTTGAGCTGTGGTGTTGGTGAAGACTCTTGAGAGTCCCTTGAACTGCACGGAGATCCAACAAGTCCATCCTAAAGGAGATCAGTTCTGAGTGTTCATTGGAATGACTGATGTTGAAGCTGAAACTCCAATACTTTGGCCACCTGATGCAAAGAGCTGACTCACTGCAAAAGACCCTGATGCTGGGAAAGATTGAGGGCAGGAGGAGAAGGGGATGACAGAGGACAAGATGGTTGGATGGCATCACTGAATCGATGGACATGGGTTTGGGTGGACTCTGGGAGTTGGTGATGGACAGGGAGGCCTGGCGTGCTGCAGTTCGTGGGGTCACAAAAAGTTGGACACGACTTAGCGACTGAACTGAACTAACTGTATGTTATTGTCTGAAGGCAAGAAGCAGTATTCTCCAATTCTATTCTTTCTCAAGATTCCCTTGCCTGTCCAGGGTCTTCTGTGTTTCCATACAAATCTAAATATTTTTGTTCTGGTTTTGTGAAAAATCCCATTGCTATTTTGACTGCATTTAATCTGAAGACTGCCTTAAGTAGTACGATCATTTGAACAATACTGATTCTTACAGTCCAAGAACATGGCATATCTTTTCATCAGTTTGTGTCATCTGAAATTTCTTTCACCATCATCTTACAGTTTTCAGAGTATAGGCCTCTGCCTCCTCAGTCATTTTTCATTCCTAGTATTTTCTTTTTTTCAATATGATATTAAATGGGATTGTTTTCTTAATTTCCCTGTCTGATATTCCATTGTTAGTGTACAGAAATACAACAGTTTTTTTAATATATTAATTTTGTATTCTGCAACTGTACCATATTCATTGATGAGTTTTAGTAGTATGGTGGTACTGGGCTTCCATGGTGGTTCAGTGAGAAAGAATCTTCCTGCCAATGTGAAAGATATGGGTTCAATCTCTAGGTCAGAAAGATCCCCTGGAGAAGGAAATGGCAACCCATTCCTGTATTCTTACCTGAGAAATCTATGGGCAGAGGAGCCTGGTGGGTTACATCCCATGGGGTCACAAAAGAGTTGATTATATGGCACCCCACTCCAGTACTCTTGCCTGGAAAATCCCATGGATGGAAAAGCCTGGTAGGCTACAGTCCATGGGGTCGCTAAGAGTCGGACATGACTGAACGACCTCACTTTCACTTTTCACTTTCATGCATTGGAGAAGGAAATGGCAACCCACTCCAATGTTCTTGCCTGGAGAATCCCAGGGACAGGGGAGCCTGGTGGGCTGTTGTCTATGGGGTCGCACAGAGTCGGACACGACTGAAGCGACTTAGCAGCAGCAGCAGCGACTAAGCAACAACAACTGAAACAAAATTAAACACATAGATCAGTGGAACAGTATAGAAAATCCAGAAATAAGCCTAACTACTTATGGTCAATTCATTCATGAGAAAGGAGGCAAAAAGACATCTCTGTTGAATGAGTGGTACTTAGAAAACTGGAAAACTACATGTAAAAGAATAAATGAGAACATTTTCTAATACCATATATGAAAAGAAACTCAAAATTGATTAAAGACCTAAATGTAAGATCTGATATTTTAAAACTCATAAAGGAAAATATAGGCAGAACAGTCTTTGACATAAATAATAGTAATATTTGCTCTGGGTATGTCTCCTAAGGTAAAGGAAATAAAAGCAAAAATTAAAAAATGGGATCTAATTTAACTTAAAATCTTTTGCACAGTGAAGGAAACCATAACAAAATGAAAAGGCAAATTACTGAATAGGAGAACATATTTGAAAATAAAGTGAAATAAGAAATTCACATCTAAAATATATAAACTCATACAACTCAACATCAAAAAATTAATTAAAAATAGCAGAAGAGCTGCACAGGCATTTTTCCAATGAGAAAATGCTATGGCCAATAGGCACAGAAGGGATGCTCAACATTGCCAATCATCAAGGATATGCAAATCAAAACCACAATGATATGTCACCTAACACAGGTAACAACGGCTACCATCAAAAAGGTCTACAAATAACAATGTTGGTGAGAATCTGGAAGAAAGGGTTTCCTTACACACTTCTGGTAAGGTGTAAATTGGTGCAACCACTGTGAAAAACAGTATAGACGTTTCTAAAAAGCTAAATGTGGAACTACCATAGGATCCAACAACTCCAGTCCTCGGTATATATCTGAAAAAGTCCCACTAATTCAAAAAGCTAAATGCATCCGGTGTTCATAGTAGCATTATCTGCAGTTTCTAAGACATGGAAACAATCTAAGTGTTCATCAATCAGTGAATGGATAAAGAAGATGGGCTATGCATATACAGTGGAATACCACTTGGTCATAAAAGATAAAGAAACTTTGTCATTTGAGCAACATAGATTGACTTGAAGGACATTATGCTAAGTGAAATGTCAGACAGAAAGATTAATACTAAATGATATGACTTATATGTGGAATCTAAAAAATTCAACAAACTAATAAATATAACATAAAAGAAGCAGAAAGTAAAGTCGCTCAGTCGGGTCTGACTCTTTGCGACCCCATGGACTGTAGCCTACCAGGCTTCTCAGTCCATGGGATTTTCCAGGCAAGAGTACTGGAGTGGGTTGCCATTCCCTTCTCCAGGGGATCTTCCTGACCCAGGGATTGAACCTGGGTCTCCTACATTGTAGGCAGATGCTCTGAGCCACCAGGGAAGCCGAAAAGAAGCAGATTCATAGACAAAGAGAAGAAACCAGTGGTTACCAGGAGGGGAGAGGGGCAATATAAGGATAGGGGAATGGAAAGTACAAACTATTGTGTACAAGAGAAGCTCAATGATGCATTGTACATTGTGAGGAATCTAGCCAATATTTTCTAATAGCTGAAAATGGAAAGTAACTTTTAAAATTGAACAAAATAAATATTTAAAAAGGCAATCAGCCATGAATATAATTAGAACTTAAAAAATAAGATTAATAAAAGTTACCAAAAAAAAAAAAAAACACTCATTTGCTGCTGTTATTCACAAATGACATGCATTGGTTGCATGATCTTGGAAAGACCTCTTTCCTTTTACTAAATGGGATTGATAATAAATGGTGGAATGGATTCATTGAGGTAATATACGTGAATGTGCTGTAGAATGTTATACCACACAGTTGGCTCCTATGAAGATTGCACATTTTTTTTAGTATGTTATATGTGCCAGACACACTGATGCTGCTATTGCTGGTAAGTTGCTTCAGTCGTGTCCAACTCTGTGCAACCCCATAGGCAGCAGCCCACCAGGCTCTCCTGTTTCTGGGATTCTCCAGACAAGAACACTGGAGTGGGTTGCCATTTACTTCTCCAATACATGAAAAATTGATAATAAATGGTGGAATGGATTCATTGAGGTAATATACGTGAATGTGCTGTAGAATGTTATACCACACAGTTGGCTCCTATGAAGATTGCACATTTTTTTTAGTATGTTATATGTGCCAGACACACTGATGCTGCTATTGCTGGTAAGTTGCTTCAGTCGTGTCCAACTCTGTGCAACCCCATAGGCAGCAGCCCACCAGGCTCTCCTGTTTCTGGGATTCTCCAGACAAGAACACTGGAGTGGGTTGCCATTTACTTCTCCAATACATGAAAGTAAAAAGTGAAAGTGAAGTTGTGTCTGACTCTTAGCGACTCCATTGGACTGCAGCCTACCAGGGTCCTCTGTCCATGGGATTTTCCAGGCAAGAGTACTGGAGTGGGATGCCATTGCCTTCTCCTGCCAGACACACTACTAAGTACCTTATAAATACTAATTCAGTCAATCCTCATATATACTTTATTATGAAATAAATCCTACTATTATCATCTTGACTTATAGATTAAGAATGTAAGGTAAAGTGAAGTTAAATAGCATTATTGTTGTTCAGCTGCTCAGATGTGTCTGATTCTTTGCAGCTCCATGAACTGCAGCATGCCAGGGTTCCCTGTCCTTCACCATTAAAACCACATGACTAGGAAGTAGTGTCATATTTGGAAAATAATGGCCTCATTCTAGGAAATTCTAATTCTTGGCTAAAACTCCACCTCTCTAACTTACCTTTCACCTATGAGATATAAACTCTATGAGGAAAAAGAAAGATAACAAAGCTGAATGCATCACGCTTCTTGAACTCAAACTCCACTACAAAGTACAGTAATCAAATAGTACAGTATTAGCATAAAACATATAGATAGGTCAATAGAAGACAATAGAGAGTTCAGGGAAAAAAAAACCCACATATATTGTCAATCAACTAATGACAAAAGAGCCAATAATATCAGTGGTGAAAAGACAATTTCTTCAATTAATGATGTTAAGAAAACTGGACAGCCACTTATAAAACAAACTGGACTACTCTCTAGATAGCATATTGAAAAGCAGAGACACTACTTTGCCAACAAAGGTCCACCTAGTCAAGGCCATGGTTTTTCCAGTGGTCATGTATGAATGTGAGAGTTGGACTGTGAAGAAAGCTGAGCACTGAAGAATCGATGGTTTTGAACTGTGGTGTTGGAGAAGACTCTTGAGAGTCCCTTGGACTGCAAGGAGATCCAACCAGTCCATTCTGAAGGAGATCAACCCTGGGATTTTGGAAGGAATGATGCTAAAGCTGAAACTCCAGTACTTTGGCCACCTCATGCGAAGAGTTGACTCATGGGAAAAGACTCTAATGCTGGGAGGGATTGGGGGCAGGAGGAGAAAGGGATGACAGAGGATGAGATGGCTGGATGGCATCACCAACTCAATGGACATGGATTTGGGTGAACTCTGGGAGTTGGTGATGGATAGGGAGGCCCGGAATGCTGTGATTCATGGGGTCACAAAGAGTTGGACACGACTGAGCGACTGAACTGAACTGAACTGAACTCTCTTATACCATATACAAAAATTAACTCAAATGAATTGAAGAACTGAATGTAAGATCTGAATTCCTAAAACTCCTAGAGGAAAATATGAATGTTAAGCTAGTTGATTTAGGTTTGGTGATTTGTTTTGGGATTTGATATAAAAAGCAAGGGCAACAAAAGCCAAAACAAACAATTGTGACAATATTAAACTAATTAGTTTCTGCATGGCAAAGAAAACCGTTAACAAAATAAAAATACAATCAATGAATGGAAGAAAATATTTGCAAATCATATATTTGATAATAAGTTAATATCCAAATATACAAACTCATACAGCTCAAGATCAAAATAAAACAATTTGACTAAAATTGGGCAGAGGTTCTTAATAGACATTTTTCCAAAGAAGAAATATAAATGGCTAGGCTTATGGATACTTGAGAAGATTCAGTGTCCTAATTATCAGGGAAATGAAAATCAGAATCACAGTGAGATATTACCTCATACTTATTAGAATGGCTACTATTAAAAAGACAACTGAGAAGTTTTGGAAGGTATATGGAGAAAAAAAAACACAACTGTTTGGCACTGTTGGTGATAATGAAACTTGGTGCAGCCATTATAGAAAACAGAATGCAGATTTTTCAAAAAAAACTGGGTAGTTGTCCAAAGGAAACAAAAACAAAAACTTGAAAAGTTATATGAACCCCCATGTTTACTGCACCATTATTTATAGTACTCAAGACATGGGAGTAGCTTAAGTGTCTATCAATGAATGAATGAATGGATAAAAAAGATAGGACATCACACACACACACACACACACACACACACACCCCACAATGGGATATTATACAGCCATAAAAAGGAAAGAAATCTTGCCATTTATGACAACATGCATGGACCTTGAAGGCATTATGGTAGGTGAAATAAGTTAAACAGAGAAACAGTATAGGATCTCATTTATATGTAAAAGCTAAAAACAGATGAACCAGTAAACAGATTCCAAACTCACAAATAATGCAAATTGGTGATTTCCAGAGGAATATGGTAGGTGGTGGACTAAGTGGATAAAGAACGACCAAAGGTACAAACTCTTTTTTATATAGTAAATTATTAATGGTGATGTAATGCACAGTATAGTGACTACAGTTAACAATCCTGTATTATATATTTTAAAGCTGCTAAGACAGCAATCTTAAAAGTTCTCACAAGGAAAAAAAAATTGTTTATGGTGATGGATGTTAACCAGTCATATTGTGGTAATTATTTCTCCAGTATATACAAAATCAAGTCAAAAAGTTATACATCTGAAACTGATACAATTTTATGTCAACTGTATCTCAATAAAAAAGTCATCACTAAGCCAAATGATTATTCCACACATGAAGCACAAGTTTTTCTACTTAAGAAAAAAGAATTTTAGAGCATACTTGAAAATTTTTAGATAAATATACACTTTAATAGGTTTTGACTCGTCTAGAACAAAGTACTAGGATAATTCTCTAGATTAAGGTATTTTATATCACAATATGAAAAGTTAACTTGCTCAAGGGGAGCACCCACTTGAGAGGGTGTCCACTTTGTAGGACAAAAATTTCAAAGTTGAAGCCAGTTTTTTTTTACATAGGAAATGCAATGTTTGGAATTTTATAATCTATATGCATGATATTTTGAAAAAATAAGTGGTCAATTTGTCATAATGTTCTTCCCTGGTGGCTCAGAGCTTAGAGTGTCTGCCTGGAATGCAGGAGACCCAGGTTCGATCCCTGGATTGGGAAGATTCCCTGGAGAAGGAAAAGGCAATCCACTCCAGTACTCTCGCCTGGAGAATCCCATGGAGGGAGGAGCCTGGTAGGCTACAGTCCACAGGGTTGCAAACAGTCGAACACGACTGAGCGACTTCACTTTCACTTTCTATTCAAAGAGCCATTTGTGGAAAAAATGCTGTTATATGGATGTTGTTCCCTTGGTATCTCTAATTTTCTTGAAGAGATCTCTAGTCTTTCCCTTTCTGTTCTATTCCTCTATTTCTTTGCATTGATCGCTGAAGAAGGCTTTCTTATTTCTTCTTGCTATTCTTTGGAACTCTGCATTCAGATGCTTATATCTTTCCTTTTCTCCTTTGCTTTTCACTTCTCTTCTTTTCACAGCTATTTGTAAGGCCTCCCCAGACAGCCATTTTGCTTTTTTGCATTTCTTTGCCATGGGGATGGTCTTGATCCCTGTCTCCTGTACAATGTTAAGAACCTCATTCCATAGTTCATCAGGCACTCTATCAGATCTAGACTCTGAAAACTAGTTCTCACTTCCACTGTATAATCATAAGGGATTTGAGTTAGGTCATACCTGAATGGTCTAGTGGTGTTGCCCACTTTCTTCAATTTAAGTCTGAATTTGGCAATCAGGAGTTCATGATTTGAGCCACAGTCAGCTACTGGTCTTGTCTTTGTTGACTGTATAGAGCTTCTCCATTTTTGCCTGAAAAGAATATAATCAATCTGATTTTGGTGTTGACCATCTGGTGATGTCCATGTGTAGAGTCTTCTCTTGTGTTGTTGGAAGAGGGTGTTTGCTATGACCAGTGCATTTTCTTGGCAAAATTCTATTAGTCTTTGGCCTGCTTCATTCTGCATTCCAAGGCCAAATTTGCCTGTTACTCCAGCTGTTTCTTGACTTCTTACTTTTGCATTCCAGTCCCCTATGATGAAAAGGACATCTTTTTTTTTGGGTGTTTGTTCTAAAAGATCTTGTAGGTCTTCATAAAACCGTTCAACTTCAGCTTCTTCAGCATTACTGGTTGGGGCATAGATTTGGATAATTGTGATATTGAATGGTTTGCCTTGGAGATGAACAGAGATCATTCTGTCGTTNCGCATTCCAAGGCCAAATTTGCCTGTTACTCCAGGTGTTTCTTGACTTCCTACTTTTGCATTCCAGTCCCCTATAATGAAAAGGACATCTTTTTTGGGTGTTAGTTCTAAAAGATCTTGTAGGTCTTCATAAAACCGTTCAACTTCAGCTTCTTCAGCATTACTGGTTGGGGCATAGATTTGGATAATTGTGATATTGAATGGTTTGCCTTGGAGACGAACAGAGATCATTCTGTCGTTCTTGAGATTGCATCCAAGTACTGCATTTCAGACTCTTTTGTTGACCATGATGGCTACTGCATTTCTTCTGAGGGATTCCTGCCCGCAGTAGTAGATATAATGGTCATCTGAGTTAAATTAATCAATTCCAGTCCATTTTAGTTCGCTGATTCCTAGAATGTCGACGTTCACCCTTGCCATCTCTTGTTTGACCACTTCCAATTTGCCTTGATTCATGGACCTGACATTCCAGGTTCCTATGCAATACTGCTCTTTACAGCATCGGATCTTGCTTCTATCACCAGTCACATCCATAACTGGTTATTGGTTTTGCTTTGGCTCTATCCCTTTATTCTGTCTGGAGTTATTTCTCCACTGATCTCCAGTAGCATATTGGGCACCTACTGACCTGGGGAGTTTCTCTTTTGGTATCCTGTCATTTTGCCTTTTCATACTGTTCATGGGGTTCTCAAGGCAAGAATACTGAAGTGGCTTGCCATTCCCTTCTTCAGTGGACCACATTCTTGTAATAGCTTGTAATGGAAAAGAATCTTAAGAATATATATATATATATATATGAACTGAATTTATATATAAATACATCTTAATATTATTTATATATATATAAATAAATCTTAAGAATATTTTTTATATATACGTGTATATATAAGCCAAATCTTTGTTCCCATTTTATAGGTGAGTAAAGTAGGGCTCATAGAGGTTGAATAACTTTCCTACACTTCAGGTAGATTGAAAGACTGTACATTAGGTGCCAAAGTCTACTGCTAAGTCGCTTCAGTCGTGTCCGACTCTGTGCAACCTCTTAGATGATAGACGGCAGCCCACCAGGTTCCCCCGTCCCTGGGATTCTCCAGGCAAGAATACCGGAGTGGGTTGCATTTCCCTCTCCAATTCATGAAAGTGAAAAGTGAAAATGAAGTCACTTAGTCGTGTCCGACTCCTAGTGACCCCATGGACTGCAGCCTACCAGGCTTCTCTGTCCATGGGATTTGCCCGGCAAGAGTACTGGAGTGAGTTGCCATTGCCTTCTCCTTAGTGCATTGACTAATTGAGGGATTAATAGGATCATGTCTGCTGGGTACAGTCAGATGGCACTTATCTCCTCGGAAATTGAACTTTTATTTGAGAGTGCAGTACTGGAGTGGCTTAAGAACATGGTGGGATTCCCAGATGGCTCAGTGGTAAAGAATCCACCTGCCAGGACAGGAGATGCACGTTTGATCCCTGGGTCAGGAAGACCCCCTGGAGGAGAAAAGGGCAACTGACTCCAGTATTCTTTCCAGGGAAATCCCATGGGCAGAGAAGCCTGACAGGCTACAGTCCCTGGGTTCCCAAACAATCGACATGACTGGGCAACTGAGCACAGAGTTACAGTACTGTGTGCCCTCCAGAGGAAACTGCTTAGCTCTGCTTATTGATGCTTTCTAATTGATTCTTGTAGGAAGAATAGGAATTTGTGATGGTGTGGAGATGAGGAAAGGTAGATGTTACTAGTATGAAGGAGCTAGAATAGCTCCGGAAAAAAAAACATGAAAATATTGGTAGATTTTCTTGAGGAATTACTATGAAACTGAGATATGAGGGGATATTTTTACCTCCAAGTTGTGTAATCTGAAGGCCTCACCCAGTGTTGAGCATATACCTTTAAAACTTATACTCAAGTCTGTGTTTTTTTGAGATATACTAAAAAATAAACCATATCAATGAAACAACTTAATTGGTACTCTTTTTTTTTCTTTCTGGGTTGCTGCTGTTCAGTCACTAAGTCATGTCTGACTCTGTGACCCCTGGACTACAGCACCAGACTGCCCTGTCCTTCACTATAGCTCAGAGTTTTCTCATACTCGTGTCCATAGAGCCAGTCATACTATACAACTATCTCATCCTCTGTCACCCCCTTCTCCTCCTGCCTTCAGTCTTTCCCAGCATCAGGGTCTTTCCCATCTGATGCTCTTTGCATCAGATGGCCAAACTATTAGAGCTTCAGCTTCAGTATCAGTCTTTCCAATGAATATTCAGGGTTGATTTCCTTTAGGATTGACTGATTTGACCTTGCAGTTCAAGGGACTGCACCACAATTCAAAAGCATCAATTTTTTGGTGTTCGGCCCTTCTTGATGGTCCAACTGTCACATCCATACATGACTACTGGAAAAACCATAGCTTTGACTCTACAGACCTTTGTTGGCAAGGTGATGTCTCTGCTTTTTAAATATGCTGTCTAGATTTGTCATAGCTTTCCTTCCAAAGAGCAAGCATCTTTTAATTTCATGGCTGCAGTTACTGTCTGTATTAATTTTGGAACCCAAAAAGATAAAATATGTCACTGTTTCCAGTTTTCCCCCTCCTGTTTGCCATGATGTGTGGGACTGGATGTCATGATCTTAGTTTTTTGAATGTTGAGTTTTAAGCCAGCTTTTTCACTCTTCCTGGATGGCAGCCTCAATTATATCCACTTAAGGTTAATTTGATCTTTTTTTTTTTAAGTTGAACAATTTGGAAGAGAACAGAAAAGCAGATGAGAGTGAGAAGCAACAGTGATCTGCTTTGTATTAACAGCTGATTATTCACACAAGATTTCTCTCTGCAGCCAGTTGAGCACTTTTAGGGATAATTAAATTGGCTAAATGAGTATA
Organism: Aepyceros melampus; assembly: GCA_006408695.1. Classification (NCBI taxonomy): domain Eukaryota; kingdom Metazoa; phylum Chordata; class Mammalia; order Artiodactyla; family Bovidae; genus Aepyceros; species Aepyceros melampus. The sequence goes on along the minus strand of SJXQ01011043.1, from coordinate 88,425 downwards.
TTTGAGAAATTAATTAATTTACTTCTGTTCTTAGAGACTACTCTAAAGTAGGGGGTTAGTTTATTGGCTAAATATCAGGATGTAAGTTTCATTTTCTGTGGAGTTACCTAGAACATTTTCTCTGAAGATTGCAAGGGAAATCTTTCATATTTACTGTGTGTCTGGCCTGTGTTTCTGATCCCTACAGCCACCTTGATAGGTAGATGGTGTTACTCCGTTCTGCAGTTGAGCTTAAATACTTACTTAAATACTTACTCAGAGAGCTTAAATAACCTGCTCCAAATCCCATCCCTGGTTAGATGCTGAGCCAGAGCTAGAACCCAGTCCTGGATTTTGAGATGCATTTGTGCATTTCAGATGCCCATGCTTTTTTTACTTTATCGTGTAGTCCAAAAGTCTACTTTAGACTTTTGGCTTTAGAACAAGTTCAGTGGTCTGGTATTTTTCAGAATTATATTTTCCTCTTCTTTTTGTGTGGTTGATAGTTATTTTTGTATATAGAACTCTTTTAAAGTATGTGATTTAGTGTAGAACTCTTAAATATTTTTATGTAAAACATTAAAAATTAGCAAATCTCCTACCAAGACTCAGGGAACTATGTTGTCTTCCAAGAGTGCTGCTTTTGTTCCTTGATATCTTTCTAAAGTGGAGGGAGACCTAGTGTTGTAGGGAAGTTTTCTGTCCTGTTTAGAGCCATATGAGCAAGAAGCCTGGATCTTCTTGCGCAGGAGGAGCACTGTCTCTTGTGAGAAGTAAGGATTCAGTCTCTGATCACCACATAAAGCAAAGCTGGCTGAGTCCTTGGACACTGAGCCTGACTTACATTAGATGCTCCTCTGATTGTCTGAAGTAATTAGGCTTTGGTGCCATTTTTGTGCTTTAGAAACAATGCTGCCATTCCTTAAGTACATGTTTTGAGAACAGGTTAGTGAAGTATATTTGAGAGGCCTCAGCAGACTAAATCCACAGTGGCGTTCTATAACCTGTGGTTAAAGCACTTGTATTGCAGATCTCATGGCTTCCTTTAATTTAGAGATTGTGGAGCTGATAATTTTCTATTTAATCTAGACAGGAGTCTTTCTGTGGCCTCAGGCAAGCCTCCTTTACCCTCTGCCTCAGTTTCACAACCAAGAAAATAGGGATAATAATACCAACACACTAGTTAGAGGTTTAGTTATTTAAGTCCTTTGATGTCAGAAAAGAACTATTGTTATATGTCTTATGAAACACCTAGCATGCTACAACAAAGAACAAACTATGCTGATGAAATCCCCATTGGAGAGATAGCTTATTAGAAAGATTGAGCGTATGTGCTATTTTTAGATGTTCAAAAAGCTAAATGCAAGTTGTTTTCAGTGGAGTGTTTGATGTCTGTAATAAATTATAAATCTCTGTCATTCTTTCCTGGAACCTTTCATTTTGCTCAGGGATTTGTTTTTGGCAGATTTTTATCTTCTTGAAAAGAATGAGTACAATTTGGTCAGGGCTCAACTTGCCTGAAGACTTTTAAGTGGCAACTTTCCTTCTTATGACTGCTTTGGTGGGCTGAGGTTGCCTGGGAGGGCCTCAGTATATCCCCAAATATGCCTTTGCTGAACCTACTGGTGGCATAGTGAAAAGCCCAGGAGTTATAACAAAAACAAGTTTAAAAGTTAATTGAGAGAATTTTTGAACATTTTTTCCCATTCCCCACCCCTACTCTGGGAAATCTCGATGGAGCTTTTCTTTTGACTGTAGTAATTTAGTATATGTATCCACAAGCTTGAAATGTTTCATCTTATCCTTGTTGGAACTCTGGTCTATAGGATAGGATTTTGCAGCCCTGTACCACATTCAGTAGCCGGAAAAAACTTGCAAGTTCTGTGTGAGCTTGATTCCTTTGAGTCTCTTTCCTTCTACTGGAAAACTTTCATGGAATGAGGGCTGTAGGGTAGGAGGGAACTGTGATAATTAGCTCTCGATACCTTGGGTGACAAGTAGCCCACATGGCTTAGGTTTTTTGAAACTCTTGGTAGGACCACTTGTCCTGCTCTGAATCATAAGGTAACCATAGCCTGACCAGTGAAATGGACCCATGTGTACAGTCTGTGGGAAGTCAGTAAGCATTCTGTAAGCATGACCAGAATTCATTTGAAGTAGCCTGTAGCTACCTAACCTTTTTTCAGCTCTTACCTTAGGTATCATCCTTTCCAACAAGCTTTCCCTAGCTTTCTATTTCTAAGGCTGGATTAGCTGCCATTTTTCTGTAATCATAGAGAGAATTTAAATTATCTGTTACAGCATCATCTCCCTTCACTAGACTGTGGAATAAGAACCATATCTGGACTTCTCAGAGAGGCCCAGAGAAGATGTTCAGTATTTGTTAATGAATAACAGACAGAGAGGTAAGCTCTTCGTAAACATTTGGAACAAGCTTCTTACTCCTTTAATACAGACACAGATGTATATGTGAGCCTAAGTGTGAGTGGATGAGATTCAGTGATTATAGACCAAAGGGATCATAACACTGGCTGCTTGGCGTTCACTTTATTTACATCTGTAAGTTCCCACCAAGCCTTAAGTTTACTGACGTTGCTAGGCCTCTATCCCAAGCAAGTTATCCCAGAGGGAGGGTTATTTTATTTTATTAGAGTGGCATAGTGAAAAGAATACAAACTTTCAAAGGAAATCCAAAAAAGAGGATATATGTATATGTATAGCTGATTCACTTTGCTATATGGCAGAAATTACACAATATTGTAAAGCAACTGCACTCCAATAAAAATTAATTTGAAAAAAGAATGATGAGGACTATAACTTCAAAACAAATTTTATGAAAACTTTACTGTAAAAAAAAATACATAAGAGCATATTAAATTTTCACATTGCATAATACATGTGGGTACTGTGTGGAATCCAGAACCTTTGCTACCTCTCATCACTTGACTTTAGTAGTTTTCATGTTTGACTTCTTTCTGTAGTAAAACAAGGTTTAACCCAGAACACTGTAGGTACCCACATTACAGTACTTACCATACAGTACTTTAATTTTGCTTACATGCCTCCCTTCCCCACTGGATTGTGAGCTCCTGGTGGGTAGGGTTGGCATCTTGCTCACCTCTCTTCTTTCAGAGAAAAGTATCTAATGAAAGCAGGAAAGCAATATGCCTGGTCACATTAGGGATTCAATATGTGTATGTTTTTTGAATTAATAGGATATTTTAAAATGAGACATTAGAGATAGTGCAGTTATTGGTAGTGCCAAGGAATAGAGTATGACAAAATGGTTGAGTGAAGTGGAGAAGAAAATAATCAGCAGTGAGGTCAAGGAACCCTAACAATGAGGATGTTGACATTTTACTGAGGTGATAAAAGAAGGAATGAAAGGAAGATAGTTTTAAAGTCTTTCAAAAAAAAATACTTAGTATTTCTAGCTCAGAGTTTGTTCCTAAAAATATTAGTGCCCTGCCTGCCTCTTTTCATAGCCTTTTCCATAAAGGTAATCACATCCTCTTCTTTTAGCTACTTATTTTGGTATTCACCCATGTATCTCTAAATAACATGCTTAAGTTGTTACTTTTGATTATAGACACTATTTATTGATTCCCTGTTATGAAGCATGAGGATTTTGCTCCTTCTAATATAGTTATGGGCTTCCCTAGTGGCTCCGTGGTAAAGAAACCGCTTGCCAGTGCAGGAAGTGTGGGTTCCTGGGTCAGAAAGATCCCTGCAGAAGGAAATGGCAACCCACTCCAGTATTCTTGCCTGGGAAATCCCATGGACAGAGGAACCTGGCAGGCTACAGTTCATGGGGTCACAAAAGATTCAGACATGACTTAGAGACTAAACAACAACAACAATATAGTTATATTGTAATTTTAGAAGATAAATATTTAGTGTTTATTTGACTATGTAGTTTAACCATGTATACTGTTGAGCCTTGTAGTCATCTACAGTTTTTTTCCTTTACCATACCTTTTTTTTTTTTTTTTTGAAGTGTGGGTTCTGGGTCAGAAAGATCCCTGCAGAAGGAAATGGCAACCCACTCCAGTATTCTTGCCTGGGAAATCCCATGGACAGAGGAACCTGGCAGGCTACAGTTCATGGGGTCACAAAAGATTCAGACATGACTTAGAGACTAAACAACAACAACAATATAGTTATATTGTAATTTTAGAAGATAAATATTTAGTGTTTATTTGACTATGTAGTTTAACCATGTATACTGTTGAGCCTTGTAGTCATCTACAGTTTTTTTCCTTTCCCATACCTTTTTTTTTTTTTTTTTTTTGCCTGAAGGGTAATTATCATAGCTTGTCCTTTCCCAAGCTTCATTTTCTGTGAACTTTCTTTTGCCACACCATGGGGCATGCCATTCCCTGACCCATTCCCCATGCTTTGGGAGTGCAGAGTCTTTAACTGCTGGACCACCAAGGAAGTCCTTCTATGCACTTACTGATTAACCCCAACCTTTTTACTAGTTGTCTAACCATCTAGGATATTTAGACTCCTTCACTATTCTATCAATTTCATCTTCCTAAAGAAGTCTCTCCCAGAGTAGTAGTGATTGCCTTCCATGCCTGGTGCTCAGCTGTCATTCTATCATCTCCCTTCATCATCATGAGGATTTACTTTGCCTCTTTTCTTCAGTTTCCTGGAATCCTTATTTTCCTTTTTCTTGGTGTACTCCCCTTGTTTTCTGAAAAACTTACTAGTGCTTCCTGAAAAAATTTGTTTTGGAGCTAATTTTTTTGAGATTTTGCCAGCCTGAAAAATCTGTTTATTCTACCCTCATACTTGATTGATAAGTTTGACAAGGTATAGAATTCTCAGTTGAAAAGCTGATCCTTAAGAATTTTGAAGACTTTGATCCATTGTCTTTACCTTCCAGTGTTGTTAAGTCTTAAAGTTTTATCATTACTAACCTTTTAAATCTGATCACTTATTTCTCTGGAAATTTGTATCATCTTCTCTTTGTCCTGAACGTTCTGAAATTTCATGATGATGTACTTTCATGTGAATCTGTTTATCCAGGTGGCCCTCCTCTCAGTGAAACTGTTCAACTTGGATTTTCATGTCCTTCAGTTTAGGGGACCTTTAAAACATCATTTTATTGATGAGGCTTATGTGTTGTTTTGTTTTTTTTTTCCTGTTCTTTTTTTCTGGAAACCTACTATTCTGATAATGGATCTCTTAGACTGGTACTCTAATTTTCTTATCTATTCTCTTATGTCTTCCATTTCTTTATCTTTTTCTCAAGTTTTGTGTGTGGATGGGGCATGTTGACTGAGCTTCACTGTAGGGTAATATGGTAATGTGGCTGAGGTGTTTCAGGAGAATCTCTTATATTTGTATTTTTAGGTTTTTTCCTCTTAGACTAGTCAGATTTCCCAGAGAGAACTATTAAGTTCTGCTGCCTGAAAGGTGAAGACATGAGGGTCAGGACTGGGATTGGGGCAAGGAGGGGAACTGGGTGTCTGAGAATCCTGTATACATTCTTTTTTTTTTTTTTGGATCTATCATTTTATTTATTTATTTTTTTAATTTTTATTTTTACTTTATTTTACTTTACAGTACTGTATTGGTTTTGTCATACATTGACATGAATCCATCTCGGGTGTACATGAGTTCCCAATCTCCCTCCTTTTCTCTAAGGTACATCCCCTCTCCCTACTGCCAGTTGTGATTATGCTACCCCAGTCCAGATATCCTCTATTTTATTCTCTTCAGCCATCTGCCATGGTGAGACCCATGCAATAGTTGGATTGCAGAATAGAAAAGAGGGATCTTTCAAAGGACCTGTTTAATTTTAACTTCTCCCTTCCTAGCTATACATTCATATCAGTTTCTGAGCCCTTTGGGGAGTCTGGTATAAACTGACTTGCTTCTCAGTTTTCCTACAACTGACTTGAGTCATTTTTTTCAATATTGTCTCCTCTCCCATTTTCCTGTTTTTTCTGTGGTTGTGCCCATTTAAAAAATTTTATTACTACTATTTCATTGATATTTTGAGAAAGGAAATTATAGTTGTGCTTTTTCAATCTATCATTTTACTTTAAAATTTTCACAGTATCTAAAGAAGAAGAGGTGACAAGGGAGTTCCATAGCTGCAACATGGAGGGATACATGATTTTGTCTGTTGTCATTTGCTTCATGTCATGAACTGGGGTAATGGAGTGAGAGAAACAGCCTGGAAATGATAATGTGTAAGGAGTTTGCCTATTCCCCTCTGGGCCCTTTGGTTGGAGGACAGTATGCAGAACAGAGAAAACATCCTAAAAATTCCTTTGGTGCTTTTATAATTATGAGTGATAGACTCTTAGGACCTTAGAATTAAAAAAGGTTTATAAAGACATCTAATCTAATCTTTTACCCTTCACAAGAATCATTTCGTGACTATTTCCCATGGAGATTATGCTATGCTTTGTTTGAAAACCTTCAATGGGTATTTCTCATGAGGTTCTAGATACTAGAACGTTTCTGTAATGTTGAACTCATCAGTGCTCCTCTTGTTGTGTTTTGTTTTTTTGGCCCCATCATGTGGCATGAGGGATCCCTAAGTTCTTCTCTTTTCCTGTTTAAGGATTGCTAGGTCTCATGATTTTCAGACCCATCAGCATCCCTGTAACTTCCTTTGATGTCTCCGATTTGTCAGCCTCTTTTAAAATGTTATGTTCAGAAATGTGGTCTGAACAGTGACAGTGGTATTATTTACATCCTGTGATTTGGAGGTCATTATTATGAGCAATTTATTAATTTTTTATTTAAGTATCATTAATTGACTTACAGTATTATATTAGTTTCATGTTGTATGACATAATGATTTGATATTTTTATACATTACAAAATGATCACAGATTTCTTAATTTCAAAGAAGCAAAGTCTTACAATCATACAGTACTTTACAGTTTTCAAGTATCTTGTAATTTAACCTATCTTGAGAAATGCTGGACTGGAAGAAACACAAGCTGAAATCAAGATTGCCGGGAGAAATATCAATAACCTCAGATATGCAGATGACACCACCCTTATGGCAGAAAGTGAAGAGGAACTCAAAAGCCTCTTGATGAAAGTGAAAGTGGAGAGTGAAAAAGTTGGCTTAAAGCTCAACATTCAGGAAATAAAGATTATGACATCCAGTCCCGTCACTTCATGGGAAATAGATGGGGAAACAGTGGAAACAGTGTCAGACTTTATTTTTTTGGGCTCCAAAATCTCTGCAGATGATGACCGCAGCCATGAAATTAAAAGACGCTAACTCCTTGGAAGAAAAGTTGTGACCAACCTAGATAGCATATTCAAAAGCAGAGACATTACTTTGCCAACTAAGGTCCTTCTAGTCAAGGCTATGGAACTGTGGTGTTGGAGAAGACTGTTTAGAGTCCCTTGAACTGCACGGAGATACAACCAGTCCATTCTGAAGGAGATCAACCCTGGGATTTCTTTGGAAGGAATAATGCTGAAGCTAAGACTCCAGTACTCTGGCCACCTGATGCGAAGAGTTGACTCATTGGAAAAGACTCTGATGCTGGGAGGGATTAGGGGCAGGAGGAGAAGGGGACGACAGAGAGTGAGATGGCTGGATGGCATCACGGACTCTATGGACGTGAGTCTGAGTGAACTCCGGGAGTTGGTGATAGACGGAGAGGCCTGGCGTGCTGTGATTCATGGGGTCACAAAGAGTCGGACACGACTGAGCGACTGAACTGAACTAGTTTTTTTATCAACTGTGATTTAGTGTTAAGTAGCAAGATGCCTGACCGAATTTAAATGTAACGTAGGTATGTATAAAGAAGTAGATTCATTAGCACCACATCTATTTTTAGGGGATGTGTGTGTATTTTGGAAGGCAATATGATGGCAAAGGTGCAGATCACATAGTATTTCTGTGCCTACTTTTTGTCTATAAAATGAGTTTAACTATTTTGATACTTTAGAATTATGTGAATTTAGAATTAAATTCAAATACATGTAAAAGCTTTGTAAATGGTAAAATGCTGTCCAATTTTAAGTTACTTGTTTTTGCCATCAACTTAGAGATAACATAGCCTTAGAGAACCAACTGAACTGATGATGGTAGCAGGTAGACTGTAATTAGTTTCCAAGCTGGAATCTTTATGGATCAGAATTCTAAAAGTATGTGATTCATCAGGCTATTGCTAAAAAGGTTTTCAGAAACACATGTTTTAATGATTGAACTTGGATGGTAACATCTCTTTAACCAGAATGGTTAGCTTGTTATGGATTTTTGTACCTAATTGACTTCTCTGATTAACTGAGAATTGCCATACATGGATTATTACTTTGGAATTAATTCAAGCTTTTTATTTTAATTGAGTATATTTCAATTGATATAAATATTGTATAGGTTATAGGCATACAGTTGGTTAGATAGCATCACCACCTCAATGGATATGAATTTGAGCAAACTCCAGGAGATAGTACAGGACAGGAAAAATCTCATGTGCTGCAGTCATGGGGTCACAAAGAGTGGGTCACAACGACTGAACACACCACACACATAGTGATTCACAGTTTTTAAAGGTTATACTCTATAGTTATTATAAATATTTATTATATTCCCCATGTTGTACACAAAGAATTCATTTGGTGAGCCTCAAAATTACACTTAACATGAGTTAATCTTTCATGAAGATTCCCAAAGTGAACTTTAAGGTCGCCACTATTATTAATGCCACTGAACCCAGAACATGTTTCTAGATAAAGAATTGCTAATAGCTTGACCCTGGTAATCATACAGTTTTGTGCTATGAAGGGCTTCAAAGTTGGTGCAGGCTTTTATCTTATAAATGAGGAAACTGAGGCTCAAGAGGGAATGACTTATTCAAAGTCACATGTGTAATTAATAGGAAAAGCAAACATGTCTAATCTTAGAAGTTACTTTTTGGGGATGATAAAATTCTGATTTTAGTTTCTTTTTTGTTGTTGTTTGTTTAAACTTGATAGTTGTTTGTTTCTCATATTGTTATAAATCCTCCTCTTTCACAACCCTCTGCTGATCTGAAGCAGTGAGGTAGGGAACAAATCTGCTGCCTCCAAAGAAAAGGCAGAGATGTCTGAAAGGAAAGGAAAAAGGAAAAAACTTTTAGGTTTCTAAGTAAACTGGGCACTTTCTATGTCATATACTTCAGGGTAAAACTAATATTCAAGTTACAGGCAGAAAATATGTAATGTAATTGTAAGAGCATACTCTGTGGTCTTGAAATGGAGCAGTGATACATTTATCCTGTGGCATATGTGTGTCTGACACAAAGAAAAAGAATGAAGTTATTTATTATAAATTCAGAATAATAAATAATTTCAAAGTGAAAGTTTGAGAAAATAAAAAGCCTTTGTTATTTCTCTATTGATATCAGTACATTTGGAGATTAAAATTAAATTGTAGATATCTAAATCCTGGAAGAGATGTAATCAGCATTTTTATGTAGAACTCATTTAACAGAAATTAACACACTCTCAGTTAGTTTTTAGCTTCGCATAGGAAAGATGAGTAGAATTCTTCCATTTGTTCTTAACCTGAAGAGGAAAACTTATTGTAGAAAGGTGAATGAACTAAAAATATTATAACTGTAAATGTTGAACCTGCATTTAAAAATTATAAATCTGGCATATCACCCTCTAGCCATGCTGTCCAGGACAATGGCATCTGATTTCTTTCCTTTCAGATATCTCTGCCTTTTCTTTGGAGGCAGCAGATTCGCCCCCTACTTCATTGCTTCAGGAAGCTGCCAAGTTACCTCTGTGATCCCTGCCCTAACTCCAAATAGTCACAAGTTCTACAGAGGACACTCAGCTCTGTCAGAAAGTATGCTGTTTCTAAACATCTAAATTGGATGTTCTAATCTTTGAGTCAGTTTAAACAAGTAGAAGGAAGTAACAAGAAGATTGCCAGTATTTACTGATGCTTTTGTTTGCTAGTAGCAGGTTGAATTCTGAGGATACAAAGATATAAGAGCTCCTTATGAAGATCAAAATCTAGATGGATAAAAAACAGCTTAATGATTTAAGGTCAGTAATGGATCAGAAAAGAGTTTATCTCTAGATGAGACAATATATTGACTCTTTGTTTTCCAGTAACTATGGTAAAACCAGAATCTTGATGTGGTAGAAAGAGAGAATTAGGAATGCATTCTTGGCAGTTTACTCTAGCAAATTAACATTAACTATGTGGAGGGGGAATTGTGGGAGAGAAACTGGCTAATTAGGTAGGTGGAGTCACATTTTGAAGAAAAGACTGATGCTGGGAGGGATTGGGGGCAGGAGGAAAAGAGGACAACAGAGGATGAGATGGCTAGATGGCATCACCAACTCGATGGACTCCCACCAACTCTGGGAGATGGTGATGGACAGGGAGGCCTGGTGTGCTGCGATTCATGGGGTTGCAAAGAGTCAGACACGACTGAGCAACTGAACTGAACTGAACTGAATGTCATGCTAAGGAATTTGAACTTAATCCTGTAGAGCGATGATTTCCAAAATAGAGTGTTCTCAGAGCCAGAGGGTGTGCAGGATGGAGTCCCAGAGGAAAATATTAGAATCTCTAGTTCTTATTTTCTTGGGCTCTAAAGTCACTGCAGACGGTGACTGTAGCCATGAAATTAAAAGATGCTTGCTCTTTGGAAGAAAAGTGATTACAAACCTAGACAGCATATTGAAAAGCAGAGACATCATTTTGCCGACAAAGGCCTGTATAGTCAAAGCCATGGTTTTTCTAGTTAGTCATGTACAGATGTGAGAATTGCACCATAAAGAGGCTGAGTGCCAAAGAATTGATGCTTTTGAACAGTGGTGCTGGAGAAGACTTGAGAGTCCCTTGGACAGCAAGGAGATCAAATCAGACAATCCTAAAGGAATCAACCCTGAATATTCATTAAAGGACTGATGCTGAACTTGAAGCTCCACTACTTTGGCCACCTGATGTGAAGAGCCAGCTCATTGAAAAAGACCCTGATGCTGGGAAAGTTTGAAGGCAGGAAGAGAAGGGGACGATAGAGGATGAGATGGTTGGATGGCATCACTGATACAACTGACATGAATTTGAGCAAACTCCAGGAGATGGTGAAGAACAAGGAAGCCTGGCGTGCTGCAGTCCATGGGGTTGCAAAGAGTTGGACATGACTTAGAGACTAAACACAACAACTAGTTCTTTTAATTTTATTTCTTCTTTTAAAAGTATCTGTTTTTTATATGTTATAGAAAGAGTATATTCTATCATTTATAGTGATTTGTGTGTTTTTTAATAAATTAAAGTGAGAATAAATGGATAAGTATTTATCTTTTTGTTTGGAGAACACTTCTTTAGGGCAAGAATACATAGAAGAACTGTACAAAAAAGATCCTCATGACCAAGATAATCACCATGGTGTGATCACTCACCTAGAGCCAGACATCCTGGAATGTGAAGTCAAGTGGGCCTTAGAAAGCATCACTATAAACAAAACTCGTGGAGGTGATGGAATTCCAGTTGAGCTATTTCAAATCCTAAAAGATGATGCTATGAGAGTGCTGCACTCAATATGTCAGCAAATTTGGAAAACTCAGCAGTGGCCACAGGACTGGAAAAGGTCAGTTTTCATTCCAATCCCAAAGAAAAGCAATGCCAAAGAATGCTCAAACAACCACACAATTGCACTCATCTCACAAGCTAGTAAAGTAATGCTCACAAATTCTCCAAGCCAGGCTTCAACAGTATGTGAACCGTGAACTTCCAGATGTTCAAGCTGGTTTTAGAAAAGGCAGAGGAACCATAGATCAAATTACCAACATCCACTGGATCATGGAAAAAGCAAGAGAGTTCCAGAAAAACATCTATTTCTGCTTTATTGATTATGTCAAAGCCTTTGACTGTGTGAATCACAGTAAACTATGGAAAATCTTAAAGAGATGGAAATACCAGGCCACCTGACCTGCCTCTTGAGAATTCTATATACGTCAGGAGGCAACAGTTAGAACTGGACATGAAACAACAGACTGGTTCCAAATAGGAAAAGGAGTATGTCAAGGCTGTATATTGTCACCCTGCTTATTTAACTTATATGCAGAGTACATCATGAGAAATGCTGGGCTGGATGAAGCACAAGCTGGAATCAGGATTGCTGGGAGAATACGCAGATGACACCACCCTTATGGCAGAAAGTGAAGAAGAACTAGCGAGCCACCTGATGAAAGTGAAAGAGGAGAGTGAAAAATTTGGCTTAAAGTTCAACATTCAGAAAGCTAAGATCATGACATCTGGTCCCATCACTTCATGGGAAATAGATGGGGAAACAGTGGCTGACTTTATTTTGGGGAGTTCCAAAATCACTGCAGATGGTGACTGCAGCCATTAAATTAAAAAACTCTTACTCCTTGGAAGGAAAGTTGTGACCAACCTAGACAGCATATTAAAAAGTGGAGGCATTACTTTGCCAACAAAGGTCCGTCTAGTCAAAGCTATGGTTTTTCTGATAGTCATGTATGGATGTGAGAGTTGGACTGTAAAGAAAACTGAGCACTGAAGAATTGATGCTTTTGAAGTGTAGTGTTGGAGAAGACTCTTGAGAGTCCCTTGGACTGCAAGGAGACCCAACCAGTCCATCCTAAAGAAGATCAGTCCTGGATTTTCATTGGAAGGACTGATGTTGAAGCTGAAACTCCAATACTTTGGCCACCAGATGCGAAGAGCTGACTCATTTGAAAAGACCCTGATGCTGGGAAAGATTAAGGGCAGGAGGAAAAGGGGATGACAGAGGCTGAGATGGTTAGATGGCATCACCAACTCAATGGATAGGAGTTTGGGTAGACTCTCGGAGTTAATGATGGACAGGGAGGCCTGGCGTGTTGCAGCCCATGGGGTCATAAAGAGTTGGACACGACTGAGCTACTAAACTGAAAACTGAAACTGAAGCAGTGGAAATGGAATACAGATAGAATATGGGAAAATTGCAGTGAAAGAGACCAATTAAGATACTGGAAAAATATTTTGAGGCCTACACCAGGACAATGGAAATAAAAGAGGAGAACTTGGGACCAGTGAAATATGGGGATGGGGTAGGGGAACTTGGCCGGAGAGAGGGGACTTCAATCCTTGGCTCTGGCCACCTTTCTGACTTTAGATCCTGGATGGTGGTGATACTGTGATTACGTTAAGGAACAGAGGAAGGATATTTAGTTGAAAGCCTAAGGATTGTCACATTTCTTATTTACATTACTGTTGGTCATTCCTTCTTGCACCTACTCATCCAACCAGAGTTAAAATGGCAGCTGACCCTTTGGTGAGCACTTTGGGGACTGAAGGCTGTGAATCTTTTCCAAGCATTTTCAACCAAAATTGAGCATAGTGAGATCTCTATTGCAGTTAGCCATGTGTAATTATTAAAGATTGAAGGCAGGAGGAGAAGGGAGCGACAGAAGATGAGATGGTTGGATGGTACCACCAGACTCGATGGACATGAGTTTGTTTGAAGTGAAGTGAAGTCGCTCAGTCGTGTCTGACTCTCTGTGACCCCACGGACTGTAGCCTACCAGGCTTCTCCGTCCATGGGATTCTCCAGGCAAGGATACTGGAGTGGGTTACCATTTCCTTCTCCAGGGGATCTTCCTAACCCAGGGATCGAACCTGGGTCTCCCTCATTGGAGGCAGATGCTTTAACCTGTGAGCCACCAGGGAAAGTTGGTGATGGACAGGGGAGCTTGACTTGCTGCAGTCCATGAGGTCGCAAACAGTTGGACATGACTGAGCGACTGAACTGAACTGAATTATTAAAGCACCAAACTACTCTTGGAGATTGGATTTAGACTGGACTACATAGAAAAATGTAAATTGTGACAATTCACAGTCGCACCAAATAGCTGAATTCATTAGTTCCTTATTGGCAGGGGTGGGTATTGGGTGGTCATTTGGATCATAATCATTGTTTGTGGAAGTGCTGAGTGGGTAAAGCATGGTAGTTACTTTACCCTGACAGTTTTTTTCCAGGGGAGTAAGTGTGTTTTTCTTTCTCCTTGCTGTAGGATATTGTTTGCCAGATTGTGTTACTTATAACAATCTATCATGGAACAGCTGCCAGGAAAAGAAAAGAGGCTATTCCCAGTAGCTCTTCCCACCTCCTACCCTACCATTACCACCACACATGCATACATCCGGTTTTGTTTTTTTCTTCTAGTTTTACTCAGTGGTTTTGGCTTGATTGAAAATGTTCTTATAATGACAGATTTCTGGACTTTGCCGTGGCTTGGTAATTGGGTTTTCTAAGCTCTATTTGTTTGCTGTAGCTAAGACTAATCGGCAGCAGTTCAAGTTTTGAATTCTGGGGTATCTTGAACACTAAAGTGCTACCTTCTACCTTCCCTTGAAGACCTTGTATGTTTCCACTTGGTCAGAAATGCACGCATTTACTGTCCTTTGGAACTGTGCTTTTCACCCTTGACGTTGCCCTCGTTCCTTTACAGGAGCAGGCTTGGGTAGAGCTTTACTGAGGACTGTTAAGATAGTGAATAGGGAGGTCTGTGGAGATGCCAGTTTGGTCTCTGCAGATGATGCATACTCTGATGTTAGAAAAGAACACAAGGCAACTGAGGGTTGATGTCTCCCAGGAACTTTCAAGTTAATTGCATTTCAGATATACAGTTGCTTCACAGTCCAAACAGTCTATGTTTATTCATGGTTTGTGGTCACACGTGATCAGAAATACTTCTGGCTCTTTTAAGAGTTTTTCTTCTTCCTCTCTGTGGGTTCCAGTTAGTAGAAGAACATTTGCATTTCTAGAATGGCCTTTACATTTTTAGAATAAAAATTAAAACAACAATCATTTATTTTCTTACAAGTATAACTTTTATTAAACAAAAATGAACAGTATTAAAAAGATATAAGGATGATTTTATTTTCCTTTTAGACTTTAATTTCTTCTTCCAGGATTTCTAGCCTTGGAAACAAAGTACATTGATCAGTCAGCAAAGACCCTTTGGAAATGCAGTTGCAAAGAGAACAAAAATGTGTTTGGTCTCAGTGAGAGTGTTGCGTTCTTTGGGAACTGGCAGGAAGAGGGCCTGACGGAATAGCACCTCCATCTGTATCCCAGGTTCTGCCCTCTCAGACTGAATCCTTTCATTTCACACTGAGAACAGATGGCAACCAGACACTACGAGGAGGGCTCCATTTCTTGTGCTCCTTGGGGATTTCGCATTCAGTTTAGCAAAAAGTCATCTAAAAGCAGAGAGAAAAATGAGGCTGCAGACTGTTCACAATTATGCAGGACTTGTTTGGCATTCATTATGCTGACAGATTTATTTTCTGCAGATATTGAATGATAACAGCATTAATTTTCCAAGACAGCATTGTCACCACTTCAGAAGCATCTGCATTGGGGTCGTTTTCTTCACTTTGGAGTACAGTTAATAACTTAATTTATTGTGGAACAGTCAGCTTGCAGAAATCAGTCATCTTATTAGAGAAACTTAGAAAAATAGAAAGGATTTTTTTTCTTCAACAAACTGTCATTTTCATTGTAATGAAATGGGGTAACTTCTGTGTGGCTCTAGTGAAATGTCTTTAGTAATGGCCCATGCTTCCTGCCTTTCTAAGTACTGTTAACAAGAAGTGGGATTCTGTAGGCTATTTCTTCCTTAGCTTGCATGTATGTGGGCTGATTTGTTAATGTTTGACGGTTCCTGGATGGTGAGTTGCAGGCTTAGGAATTGTTTTTCCTAAAAAGAAGATGTTTATAGGAACTTTTTTTTTTTTTTTAAGCTCAGTTAAGATCCAGAAAGAACTAAGAGAGCCTTAATAAGTAGAAGAGTAAGAAAAGAAAAAAATCCAAATTTGAACTTCTTAAACCTGAAGCCTTCAAAAGGAATTGTTTAGGTTATAAATAATGAGTTTTATGTAGAAAAAGAAATGATGGTCCTAGTACAGATTCTGTATTTGGAATAAGAAATTACAGGCAGTAAGATAAGGCATTCTGATGGTTGAGTCTCACTTTCTAGCAAGTGTGATTCTTTTTCCTAGAATGTAAGTTGAAATTATTTATTCTCCCCCAAAGCAAGAATCTTGATTTTAAATTAAAATCTTAGAAAAGTTAGAGCCACTTACAAAAATTTCTCTAGGTATTCACTTTATTCTTTAACCTAAATAATCTAGTCCAGTGTTTTTCAGACTTTTTAAAATAGCAGAATTTGTATTGTTATGAGGAGTAAATGAATGCTTTTATACATACCCAAGGTTGTAGTATAATGGTTTATTAGCTTGACTGTTTTCCCAAAGAGGGACATTATAATATAGTCATCCTGTTATTTATTTCCTAGTATTATAGCAAAGTGACTGCTTTAAAATAAAGCATTTCACAATCTTATTGGATAATCAGACTGTGTGAAAGCACCTTTTAAACTGTAAAGAGACATATGAATTTTAAGATCATTAACTCTACAGTCACAGAAATAGACAATGTGATGGTTTTCATACTTTCTTCCTTAGAGCCCAGGATTCCAGAGGTGCCTCAGGGACAGCAGCAGTAAGGCACACACAAAGGGGAGGTAGGATTTTCAGACCCTCCTCCCAACACAGTTCAGCTAGAACAACCCTATTTACTTTACTTATTCCACCACTGTGAAGAAGGTTTGAGGACAAGTGTCCAGTTTGTGTGTGCTTCCGAGACATTGTGAGTTTATCCTGTAATGATTTTGTGTGATCCTTTGTCCCTTGTGATACTGACTTTTCCTCTTCTCCTTTGACAGACAGATGTACTGATCCTGAGCTGTGATCTCATAACAGATGTTGCCTTACATGAAGTTGTGGACCTATTTAGAGCTCATGATGCATCGCTTGCCATGTTAATGAGAAAAGGTCAAGAAAGCTTAGAACCAGTTCCAGGTCAAAAGGGGAAAAAAAAAGCAGGTAAGGAGGGTGGAGTTTGATTTATTTGTCAACTTCTTATAATTATCATTCATGCTTTCACTTAAAAAGAGATATTTATTGAAAACTGACTATGCTGCAGGCACTGTGCTAGGGTGGATGACATAAGTTCAAATAAGACACAGTCCCTGATTTAAAGAAGCTTATAACTATTGATTGGATTCTGTATTATCGAAGAGGCTTTTGTCTACAGAGAGGAGCACTCAGAACTGTTTGCATTGTGTAACTGAATACATATACCTGAGAAACAAAAAAATCTAATTTAAAATCACTTTTTAAAAAATAATTAAAATTCAATGACAAGTTAGATATCTTTAAGCAATTAAGATTACTGTTGCACATTTAGAATGGTTGATTCTTTTTTTTTTAAGTTGTTTCAAAGTAGTTTATTTAGGGGTTCCATTTCCACTCCTCAATAGATTTTATGTATTTCTCATATGCTTCTTCACTCATTAGTTCATCTAGTCCTGAAGGGTTACTGAATGTCATCTTGATCAGCCAACCATCTTCATAACAAGACTTGTTGACAAGTCTTGGATTTTCTGCTAGAGCTTTATTAATTTCAGTTACTTCTCCTGATAGAGAATAGAGTTCACTAGCAGCTTTCACACTTTCCAAAGCACCAAATTCCTCTTGTTTGTTCAACTTTGTTCCAACTTCAGGGAGACTACAGTAAACAACATCTCCCAAAGCTTCCTGTGCAAAATTGCTGATTCCCACTGTTCCAACACCATTTTCTGTTGTTACCCATTCGTGTTTTTCTGTGAATTTCCGCACCGACAGCAGAGCAGGGCCGGTGCGCAGCGCCCAGATGGCACCCGTCCGCAGTCCCCAGGGCCACAGCGAGCAGGGGCGCTGGGTGCCGAGATGGCCCGCACGCTCTGCACCATGCGCAGCGCCATGTTCGCACGGGTGCAGAGGGTCTCCACGCGGCACCTCTAGAATGGTTGATTCTTTTGAATACTCCAGTGACCCCGAACGTTGCTCAGTCTTGTCTGACTCTTTGCAACCCCATGGACTATACAGTTCATGGAATTCTCCAGGCCAGAATACTGGAGTAGGTAGCCTTTGCCTTCTCAAAGGGTTCTTTCAACCCAGGAATTGAACTGTCTCCCACTTGCAGACAGATTCTTTAGCTGAGCCACCACAAACCCTAAATAGCCAGTAAACAAAACAGTCATTAACCATGTTTTGTCTTGGAATTAGAACATATCTTGATATTTCCCCGGATTCCAATAGTGGGTTATCTTTTTAATTTTCAGAGAGTTATAGTAATCTTACCAGATCCAAAAGAAAAGGAATAATACTCTACTCCAGCCAGGGTTATAGAATTTGGGTTTTTGTCTTATTGTTGATTTTTAGTTAAGGCATAGTTCATGGCTGCTTTTCCCTGAGTATTTCAGCTGAGTCATTCATACTATGACTGAGCTACTTTTAATAACTGAACTTATGACCAAAAAACTTTGTTAGATTCTACTTTTTATATAGGCTTTAGTTTTTCCTATAATGTGTTTTTCCCCCCTGGAATGATGTGTCCTTTAGATTTTTCTTAGCCAGCATTATATAACCCATTGTCCTAACTTTATATATTGACATGGTCTGTTACAATTATTAGAAGCTATGTATGGTTTATTAGTATTATTATTATTAATAGAGCCACCTAGAATGTTCATTCATAGGATTTTAGTAATGTAGTTTGTACTTTTAGCTCTCTTTTTCAGAACATTTGGTTAATTTATTATTTTGAACTATAGCATTGAAATGTCTTTCTAGGTGCTTTTTGTATTAAAGCAATCACTGATACAGATTAATCATTGAATCCTCTTTCTATACTTCCCATGTGGATCAGTCCTTTGGTTCTTGATGTAATTTCTACTTTTGTGAGCTCTGGTTTGCTTACTCACAATTCCTTGTATTCATCCTTTTCTACCTACTAGATAGAAGCAAGTGTATTGTCAGACTTTATAAACATATATATTTTACAAATATTATTGTTTTCTTTTTTGTAATCCTCTACTTATAACAATGCAAAAAAATCAAATACCTTACTATAGTTCCTCTTGGTATTATAACTTTTTTGTACATTGTATATTAGCTTTTATGTCTTAATTATCATTATAGATGAGTAGCTTTTCATTATTTAAATTAACTATTATCTGTCCATTTAAAAATTGATGCTTAAATGGTAACAACATGGTTATTGGAAGTTTCTTTAAGGTGGCTCTTCTGTTTTTGAAAAAGTGTAATGTTCACTGGTAACTTGCTATATGGTTAGATTCTGAGTACGGAGGGCAGGGAAGCTGGAAATGGTACTGGAGAGAATACAGGGATTAGACTAATGAGTTTGAACTTTATCCCTGAAACAGTAGGGATGTATTTGAGGAATTTTAAACAAGAGAATGTCATAATCAGATTTATATTTTAGATTTTTTCATTCTTTACATGAAATTTTGAACTCCTCAGTATCTATATTTTGTTGTATTTGAGGACTAAGTTTAAAATTCTTACCATGGAATGCTATGCATTTCAATGATGAGCACTTTTTTTAAGAATCATAAATTTCTCAGATTATATGTTTGGTTTGCCTCTTGATTGCTCATATGTGCCAGAACAGCCAGTGGTCTTCTCTTTCTCAGATATTGCTTAATAGTCTGGATCTGTTAGATCCAAGTTTCCCAAATAGTGTTCTTACTGGCTTATGGGAGAATGGCAAATGGCTAGATGTTTCAGGAGCCATCTTTCTTCCTGTTGCCACTTCCTTCTCAGATTTTTAGGAACTAAAGATATTGAGGGCAGGATCAAATTAATTTATTTTTGGAGCTTATTTTTCCCCCTGCTGCAAGCCTTTACATGTGATGTTCTCTGCCAGAAATGCTCTCCCCTTACCCGAAACACATGCACTCTAAATCCAACTTCAAGTTATCTGCTGAGAGAAGCCTTCCTTGACCCTCTAATTCAACCCCTATTTGCCTGTATATGGCAGCCCTGCTCTTGTACTTACTCTTTCCTCTATTGAACTATAAGCTCCATGAGAATAGGAGTCATGTCTGTTTTGTTTAGTTTATCCCCACACCTGGCTCAGTTATGGCTCATGGTGACCAGTCAGTAGATACTACTGAATGGTTGAGGGGCCTGCCTATAAAGGTATTAAGAGAAAGTATTTCAAGCCCTGGATGTTTAAATCCTAAAAATTTGAGTCTAAGTTGTAGTTGGATTCATGAATGGGTATTATAAAAGTCTGAGTTTCAGCAATATACAATATACTGACACCACATTGCCTTTTTTTTCTTTTTAAATTTAATCTTAGTTCCCTGACCAGGGATCAAACCTAAGCCCCTGCCAGAAGAAGCATAGAGTCCTAAATACTTGATCACCAGGGAATTCCCATTGCCTATTAATTTGTGTTTAGAAATGTTTCCAAGATTTTTAAATTAAACAGCTGCTGCTGTAGCATGGTTGGTAAATGCACAGGTTCTGGAATTCAGACTGAGTGGGCTTCAATGCTCAAAAACTGTGCAGTCTTGGACAAATTATCTAACTAACCTGAACTTCATTTTCTTTAGCTGTAAAATGAGACTGAATCCTTTGAGGATTTTTGTGTGAGAATTAAATGAGATGTCTGTAAATCAGGCAGTCTACTTCTTGAAACAGCATAGTTGGCCCTCTATATCCAGGTTTCACAATATGAATTCAACCAACCAGTTGTATAAAGATTTCCATTTACCATCCCTTGCTTAGAAAATCCAAGATTTCCTTCTCTCTCAATTTCAGTGAGAACATATTGTATTTATTTTGCTTCATCACAGATAACATGTTTACTAAGAGGCTTTTTTTCCTGGCATTCTTCTGTACAACTGTTTAATGCTATTAAAATTATGGTTTTCTGATACAAATTATTGACTATTATCTCTACAGTTCCCATGTCTCTTGGAATGTTTGAAATGGAAAATGTTGTAGGAAACTGTTATTTAACTTACCCAGTTCACTGTAGTATTTCTCAAACTCTCCCCTAGTTCTGAGAGTAATAGCTTTGGTCCAGACTGTGTTAAGTCATTTCAGTCGTGTTCAGCTGTGTGCAACCCCATGGACTGTAGCCTACCAGGATCCTCTGTCCAAGGGATTTTCCAGGCAAGAATACTGGAATGGGTTGCCATGCCTTTCTCCAGGGGATCTTTCTGACCCAGGATTGAACCAATGTCTCTTATGTCTCCTGCATTGGCAGGCAGGTTCTTTACCAGGGTCCAAACTAGATCAATATATATCAGGATGCTTCAGAATCTCACAAATGAAAGCTGTCACTTGGTTGTCACCTCTCAGTCAGCTTAGCTCCCTCTGTATTAACACATGTTGGCAGGCAGTTCTAAGCCTGTATTTCTTTTGCTTCAGTTTCCTTTATTTCTCTCAAAGCTCTACTTCAACAAGCAAACTTCTACTCCTGTTTAGGCTTCTGATTTATCTTTTTTTCTCTTCTCAATCTCATTCTTTCTGCTTCAACCTGTTTTTTCCCCTAATTATGTCCAACAGAAGTGATTGAAACCCCTGCATACTCAAAACTGAAATTCTTATGTTTGAGGAATTAGTGTACAGAAATAAGTTTAAATATAGTAGAAATTGTATGTCATGGTGTGACAGGTACAATAACAAGAACATGTACAAAATACAGGGAGCAATGTAATGTTTCAGTTACAGGGAAATGTGTTTCAAGGCATAATATTTGAAAAGAAGGAGGTGAGTGATTTACTTAGGTACAGACAGGGGTAGCTGGTATGAAATCAGATCCCTGACTAACAAATACATTAAATTTTGATGTAGTCATTGAATTTAGGACATATTATATATGAAATCTATGCTAAGCCCTATATGAGAAACATAAATAATCAAGATTTGTTCACAAGATAAAATTAATGGGGCTAGATAGTTTTGTTACTTTACCAACTTGTATAATCCATCTGTGGCCTAATAACACTTTGTGGATAGTTGTTCAAAAATCACATCAGTGGTAAGTGACAGAATCAGAATTTGAACTCATGGCTTCTAACTCGACAGCCTTGACTTTCTAGTTCATTTCTTTTTTTTTTTTTAATTTAATTTTAATTTTTTATCAGTGTGTTATATGCCCATAATTTTAAAAGTACTATAATTATTCATGGTATATTATATAAGTAGCAACCCCCTTCCTGTCTATCCTCACCATACTTGGAGGTACCACTTAACATTTTTAGCCAGTTTTTTTTCACATTTAATCCCACATCTCAAATGACATGCTTTTGTTTGCTGTGTCTTGATATTTTTAGTTTTAGGAATTATCTACTTACTTTCTACTGTGAAACTTAAAGATTTAGTTCTATTTTACCACACCCTCTCCCCCCACATATAAGGCATGTAAATTTCCAGTCTCCCCAGCTTCCTAATATAGTGACTTATATTGTAGTGTTGATTAACTGAATATATGTTTACATTATTATGAACTTATAAATGATATTCACAGCAGAACCTTGTAGTATGTTGTTATTTTTCTCTTTATTTTCCTAAAAATTGTCCTTTTTTTCCATTTGCCTAATTTTCCATGTATTTATTACCAATTCAACCTTAATCCCAGTTGTGTGAATTTCCTCTTCTGATTACTTCCCAACAGTCTAAGTATTCCCAGAATTTTAAATTCTTGAAGATCTCTCTCCCAGATTCTGGATTAGTTGCTCTGCTATAGAACTGTCTTTTTAGGTTCACCTTTCATCCTCATATCTTGAGCCTCATATTTTCCTCCTTCTTAGCTTATGTCCCTTTGTGTGTGTGTGCATAAAAATATATCCTCTGGTAGCTTCCTAAGATGGGGTTTGTTAAAAATAAATTTTGTGAGCTTTTGTACATCTTTATTCTGCTCTCATACTTATTGGATATTTTGGCTGGATATAAAATTCTTGTGGAAATCCTGACCCCTCAAAATTTTGAAGGTATTATTTCACTATATTCTAGCTTTTCTGTGAAGTCCAATGGCATAGTGATTCTTGAGTCTTTTCCCTTTCTAGAAACTTATAGCATCTTATTATTTCCAAACTTCTAAAATTTCACACTGATATGCCTTAGTGTTTAATTGTCATCTCTTGTGTTGAATGACATCTCTTGTGTTGGATGATCTCTTGGGCCTTTCAATCTGAAAATTCAAGTCCTCAGTTCTGAAATTTTTTTCTCAAATTAATCTCCTTTTTTAAAAAAAATTTAAGTGAACTTTATTCATACATGTTTAATATTCTCTTAGACTCCAATTCTCTGTTTTGTTTGCCTGTTTGTTTTTTTTTTTTTCATTAAAGTATGTTATAGTTGGTTTACAGTATTATCTAAGTTTTAGGTGTACATCATAGTGATTCAGTTTCTAAAGATTATATTCCATTTATAGTTATTATAAAATACTGACTACATTCCCTGTGCTGTACAATCTATTGTTTTTAGCTTATTTATTTTATACATGGTTGTTTGTACCTGTTAATACCCTACCTCTGTTATGCCTCCTCCATCTTCCTTCTCCCCACTGGTAACCACTAAGTTGGTTGTCTATATCTGTGAGTCTGTTTCTTTTTATTTTTTAAATTTCACATATAAGTGATAACATACTATGTGTGTCTTTCTCATCTGACTTATTTCATTAAGTAAGTGTAATACCCTCCAGGTCCCTACATATTGTTACAAATGGCAAATTTTCATTCTTTTTTATGTCTTGCTGAAGAACTCTGTACTGCAAGTTCTGAACAATGTTAACTTAGATTTTTCTATTAAGAATTTTTAAGTTTTATGCTTGACACATAATTCCTTGATCCAAACTGATTTGTCTTTTGTATATGGTATGAGGTTGACTGTTTTTTTTTTTTTTTTTCCCATGTAGATGTCCCTTCTTCCTTGCTCCATTTGTTAAATGGACCTTTTCTCCAAGGAGAAAAGGTGAGAATCTTCTAGCAAAGCTTAAGTTATGAATTTACGTAACCTAATCACAAATATAATATCTCATTACTTTTTCCCCTTGCTGGATAGAAGCAAGTAGCTAGGCCAGCCCATATTCAATGGGAAAGGATACAGAAGGGTGTGAATGCTAGGAAGCTGTTATAATTCTTTGAGCCTGCCTACCAAAGCTGAACCCCACTAATATGTCTAGGGCTTTAGCTGGGACAGCCAAGTTTCTTTCTTAAAAAAAAAAAAAATTTTATTTATCTAGTTGTGTTGAGTCTTAGTTATGGCATGAGAACTCATAGTTGCAGCAATGGGACTTAATTTCCTGACCAGGGATTGAACCCAGGCCCCCTGCATTGGAAGTGTGAAGTCTTAGCCACTGGACCACCAGGGAAGTCCCTTTCTTTTTTCATTTAGTGTCTTACACAGGAGGCTAACCAAAGCTTGCTCACATGGCAGCAGCAGTAGGTTCTAAGAAAATAACAGAAGCTATACAATCTCTTGAGGCCAAAAATCAGAACTTACATTATGTTACTTCCTCCAAACTCTTGTTAGTCAAAGTTAGTCACTAGACCAACCTAGATATAAAGGGTGGGGAACTAATCTTACTTTGTTTTTTTTTCCCCCTTCTGATCAGCACTCTTTTTTCTCACACTTTTTTGTTGTGGTAAAAAAACACATAAAATTTAGTTTAGTGGCATTAAATACATTTATATATAATATGGAGCACCATCACCTCTACCCTTCTCCATAATTCTTCTCATCTTATAAAACTGAAACTTCGTAGCCATTAAATATAAATCCCCATTTTCTCCCTCCTCCTAGCCTGTGGCAAATGCCATCTGTTTTCTGTCTGTATGATTTTGGCTACCTTAATTTAAGTACCATATATAAGTAGACTTATATAGTATTTGTCTTTTTGTCACTGTCTTTTTTTCACTTAGTACAGTGTCCTCAAAGTGTATCTATGTGGTAGCATATTTTAGGATTTCCTTCCTTTTTAGGCTGAATAATATTCTCTTATGTGTATATACCTCATTTTGCTTATCTGTTTAGTTCACAGATGGACATTTGGGTTGCTTCTACATTTTAACTATTTTGAGTAATGCTGCTATGAACATGGGTATACAAATACCTCTTCAAGACCTTACTTTCATTCCTTCGGATATATACCCAGAAGTGGAATTGCTGGATCATATTGTAATTCTGTTTTTAATTTTTTAAGGAACCACCATGCTGGTTTCCACAGTGGCTACCATTTTACATTCTAGGCTCTATTTCTTGATGGGAAGAACTATAACAAATCTGTAACCCTTTTAAATCTATAATATAACTATTACTCTTTATTTGCTAATATTTCATTCAGGATTCTTATATTTATATAATGAGTGAATTTGCCTGTAATTTTCCTTTCTCATATCTTTGTCTGGTTTTGGCATCAGAATCATACTGGCCTCATAAAATGAGATGAAATTCCCCACCCCAAACATATGATGTGTCACAGGGCTGGTGCACAAATATATTTCTTAGTTAAATGAATGAAAGGATAAGTAAATGACTAAAGAGGAAACAGAGAAGGAAAAAAACTGGAAAAATATATGGATAGTTGGTTATGACAGATTTTTTTTTAAGATGGGAGTTCATAGTTTTAACCGCTTTCTTAACCTTATTTGTGTAAACTTCCTCTTAGGATGGACAATCTTAGGATGCTCTTGCTCTGCTTCCCAGGTGGAATTCACTTTGTTAATGCAGAACAGAAAGAAACCTGTCCAAGTTTCTATAATTTGTATCATATTCTGAGGTCCTAGTTACAATGGTAGCTACAAAGAAGCCAATACAAGGAGAGGGGCCTGAGAGTGAGGGAAATGTGACTGAAGTGCAACATAGCTGAAAAATTGATTTGTTGGAAATTATTGCTCCCAGGACATTGAGTAATTCAAGGTTTCTGTGGGCCAGAGGAGTTGGATAGGGTAAGCACTCCAAATATATCCAAAAATAACATCTCTGTGTTATTTCTTTTTAAAATATTGGCTTATAATCAGACCTTTGCAGACTTTGTTATATTCTCAAGTTTCCATGTAATGGATGAATTGATGTATGTCACAGTTGCTTTTTGGCATTTGAAATTCTCTGTAAAATATAGCTTCAGTTGAAATTCTCTGTAAATTTCATATTGGCATTCTTTTTTTAAAATTTTTAAAATTCATTTATTTGTTTTAATTGGAGGCTAGTTACTTTACCGTATTGTGGTGGTTTTTGCCATACATTGACATGAATCAGCCACAGGTGTACATGTCTGTGCATCCCAAACCCCACCCCCACCTCCCTCCCCATCCCATCTCTCTGGGTTGTCCCAGTGCACCAGCTTTGAGTACCCTGTTTAATGCATTGAACTTGGACTGGTCATCTATTTCAGATATGATAATATACATGTTTCAATGCTATTCTCTCAAATCATCCCAACCTTGCCTTCACCCACATGGTCCAAAAGTCTGTTCTTTATATTTGTGTCTCTTTTGCTGTCTTGCATATAGGGTCATCATTACCATCTTTCTAAATTCCATATATATGTGTTAACATACTGTATTGGTGTTTTTCTTTCTGACTTACTTCACTCTGTATAATAGGCTCCAGTTTCATCTACCTCATTAGAACTGACTCAAATGTGTTCTTTTTAATAGCTGAGTAATATTCCATTGTATGTATGTACCACAGCTTTCTTAGCCATTCATCTCCAGTGGACATCTAGCTTGCATCTAAGATGTCCTAGCTGTCATAAACAGTGCTGTAATGAATGTTGGGGTACATGTGTCTCTTTCAGTTCTGATTTCCTCTGTGTGTATGCCCAGCAGTGGGATTGCTGGGTCATATGGCAGTTCTATTTCCAGTTTTTTAAGGAACCTCCACACTGTTCTCCACAGTGGCTGTACTAGTTTGCATTCCCACCAACAGTGTAAGATGGTTCCCTTTTCTCCACACCCTTTCTAGCATTTACTGTTTGTAGACTTTTTCTAGCAGCATATTGGCATTATTTATCCTTCCTTCTTTGGAGTTCACTTATCTTGGTAATAAAAAGATAAGTGTAATTTTTTATGACAGTTTCTCCCTATTCAGATTACAACACTATGTGTGAGCTAACCAAAAAACATTTGAAAGAATGAATGCTTTCAAGAACCTGAACTAAACACATTGTACACTTGAGTGAAACATTTGGTTTTAGGTGTAGGCAGCTGCAGCCAACAGGGAAGCATATTAGGTTATATAGTGGCCATTGTCTGTCAGTAGGAGGTAGACATGTTCATCTTTAGAGATGGCCATTTTCCCTAGAACTCAACTTTTAGTTTTTCTCTTTCAAAGAGGTATTAAATCATTGCTTTATTTGATTGTTGTGAAGATCAAATGAGAGTGTGTCTTTTGTTTAATTTTTTAAACTTAAACATTTTATTTGATGTTTTCGTTAAAAGCACTAAATATGGTTTTACAGATACTATTAATTTAGTTCTCCTAACAATCCTGTGAGGTAGGTGTCGGCACTATTATTTCCTTCTTACAGATGAAATTGAGGAATAGAAGTTTAGTATTTTGCTCAAAGATGTACAACTAGTATGTGGAATTCATACTCAAGTAGTCTAACTTCAGAAGCTCTCTTCTTAATCATTACACTATGCTGTCTCTATGTGAAAATGCTTTTGTAAGCTATAAACAGATATTGTACGGATGTTACTGGCAGATTTTATTAAGTGTTCAACATTTTACAGATGTTGTGGCAGATCTAAAGGAATCATAAATCTGCCTTTTTAGAATTTGTAATCTTGTTGGGGGAAAGAAATATGACACAGAAGACAGCAATAATATGGCAGCCTATAAGATCACTGCCAGATTGCTCCCCTCCACAGCATAGAATCTAGTGTGTAGTACACATATAGTTACTGTTGGCTAAATGTGGATGTCCTTAAACACTATTCCCATTTACACAGTGAGCAGACCTAGGTTATTATGTACAGAGAAGCAGTTGTACTTTCCTTCTGTTCCATGCAGTGAGCTTGAGATTCATCCACTTAATTTGGCTAAGCAGTATCTTGATTGCCCCTCTTTTTAACTTTTCATTTTTTATGTTTACTTATTATTTTTAACAAAAATTATATATTTAAGATAAGCAGCATAATGTTTTGATATATGTAAACATTATAAAATGACCACCACAAACTAATTAAAATATCCAACATCTTGTTAACTTTTCATTTTTTTATATAATTTCACATTTACAGGTTATAGGGGTAGTACAGAGATTGCATATATCCTTTACTCAGATTCCCCAAATATTACCATTTGCGCTAGTAGTCTCCCTCTTTCCCTCTTATGTATTCAATATATCTGATGTATATACAATATATTATATAATCATTATTTTTCTGAATTGTTTATGAGAATAAATTGCAGATATGATTCCCTTTGCCTTTAACATATCAATGTGTGTCTTTCCCCCATACTCCTAACCCAAAAAGGACAATCTCCTAAGATAGGAAATTACATTGGCATAATATTTTAGTCTGCAGACTTTATTCAAGTTCACCAGCTAACCTAGTTATATCCTCTAGAGCAATACAAAAAAATTCTGACTGCCCATGTTTTAAACACTGTGATGAGTACGTGTTAAATAATACTCACTCCTGTATTTGGTTCCAAAAGCATTGTGAGCAGGTGCCCTGTCCCCTGACTTAGTCACACAGGCATGGCCAATGGCTTTGTTTGATTTTCCTTTTTGTGTGTGATTCAGTGAGCAGCGTGACTTCGTTGGAGTGGACAGCACAGGCAAGAGGCTGCTCTTCATGGCTAATGAAGCAGACTTGGATGAGGAGCTGATCATTAAGGGATCCATTCTACAGAAGTAAGCCCTGGGGTTTTTCTTTTTGGCAGTTCTCCTTGTCTTAAAACAAAATAAAACCACCCAGTGGATGGGAAAAACGAAATGAAAACTAGATTAATCTCTGTGAAACTGACAAAAGTATGTGAATGTTTTCCCAGGAGGTAGGATAGAGGCTTTTCTTCACCACACAAGCTTAGCTTTTCCTATGTCTTTTCTGGCCAAGGTAGAATCAAATCCTGCTTCAGAGCAGAGCGAGTGGCTATGGAGAGAACAGGAAACAGAACTATCTTTCTGACAGTGTTATAGAGCTTCCTGGTTTTTTTTTTTAACTGTGGTAAACACACAACATAAAATTCATCACTTTAACCATATTTAAGGGTACAGTTCAGTAGCATTATGTGTATTGACATTGTTGTGAAGCAGATTTCTGAAACTTTTTCATCTTGCAAACCTGAGACTCATAACTCTCCTTTATCTCCTCTCCCTAGCCCCAGGTAACCACTATTTGTCTTTCTGTTTTTCTGAATTTGACTACTTTAAGTACCATTTATAAGTGGAATCATATACTATTTGTATTTGTCACTGGCTTCTTTCACTTCATTAGTATAATGTCCTCTAGGTTTATTCACATTGTAGCATGTGTCAGAATTTTTTTTTCCTTTTCAAGGCTTCTTAAATTCCATTGTGTATATACACCACATTTTCTCTATCTGTTAATCAATCAGTGGACATTTGGGTTGCTTCCACCTCTTGGCTTTTGTGAATAATGCTGCAGTGAACATGGATGTACAAATATCCCTTTGAGATCCTGCTTTGAATTCTGGATATATACCAGAAGTGAGATTGCTGGATTATTTGATAGTTCTTATTTTTTATTTTTTGAGGAGTGTCCATACTGTTTTCCATTTTACAGTCCACCAACCATGCACAAAGTTCTAATTGCTCTATGTTCTCATTAACATGCGTTATTTTCTGTTTTGTTTTGTTTTTGATAGTAGTCATCCCAATGGCTACACACAGGCAACATAGTCACATTTTCTTTAATCAGCATTTTATTGACTCCTTCCTCAGCTTGGACTTCAGAAGCCACTATCCTCAGTGGGCATCACTGCCTGATGTCACTATATAGGAATGCTTAATAAATGTTTGGAGCCTGGATGAAATGAATGTGAGAGGGAAAATTGGGAAAGAAAAGTGTCTTACTGGTTGGTATGTTTTTTCCACTGGTTGGTGTGTTTTTTCCTGTTTATTTGTTTTGCTCTCCAGCACAGTAGAGGTAGAAGACATATTTTAGCGTATATATTTTAATGAAAATGAAGTTAAACTCTAGTTTCAATTGGCCCAGTTACCCCTATGGATAAGAGTTCTATATTAGAGCTTTAGTTGTCTCATCTGTAAAAATGAGTTTAATAATAATAGGGCTACTGTGGGAAATTTGTTGTTGTTCAGTGATTCAGTCATGTCCAACTCTTTGCGACCCCATGAACTGTAGCACACCAGGTTTCCCTGTCCTTCACCATCTCCTGGAGTTTGCTCAAATTCACGTCCATTGAATTAGTGGTACCATCCAACCATTCGTCCTCTGTCATCCCTTTCTCCTGCCTTCAATCTATCCTAGCATCAGGGTCTTTTCCAACGAGTCATCTGTTCGTATCAGATGGCCAAAGTGTTGGAGCTTCAGCTTCAGCATCAGTCCTTCCAATAAATGTTGTAAAACAGCATAATGCCTGTTCCATAGTAGGTGACCAAAACGTAGTAAACATCACCTATAAATAAACAGCTCTTGAGAAAAACACTTGTGGATTAAAGTGGCTACTTCAGATTTTATCACAGAACTTCCTACTACTAGTTTCTAATCAAGTGTGAGAAATAATTAAAAAACTGGCAGAGGGACTTCCCTGGTGGTACAGTGGATAGAATCCACCTGCCAGTGCAGGGGACACAGGTTCTATCCCGGTCCAAGAAGATGACACATGCCATGGAGGAACTAAGCCCATGCTCCAGGACTGCTGAGCCCGAGTGCTGCAGTTACTGAAGCCCGTGCGTCTAGAGCCTGGGTGCCACAAGAGAAGCCATTGTAGTGAGAAGCCTGGGCACTACAGCAAAGAGTAGCCCCTGCTCATCACAATAAAGGCCAGCACAACCATTAAATAAATAAATAAACTTAAAAATTTAAAAACTGGCAGGGTTTCAACAGTAGCAAACACAGTAGGATAATTAAACACAATAAA
Organism: Aepyceros melampus; assembly: GCA_006408695.1. Lineage (NCBI taxonomy): Eukaryota > Metazoa > Chordata > Mammalia > Artiodactyla > Bovidae > Aepyceros > Aepyceros melampus. The sequence continues at coordinate 57,500 of SJXQ01011043.1, read as the reverse complement.
GCTCAAAAATTGGTGACCAAGGAAAGAAGCAAGATTCCAATGAGGAACAGAAAGGAACAGCAGTAGGCTCTCAGCTCCACCCTATTAGCATTCCCCAGAAGCCATACTGATGTGTTAATGAAATCCTGCAAATTCTCACTAATAGCTCCAGATCTGAAAAGAAGCTAACTGAGTACCTATCTGTACATTTATCTTCTGACTGAGAAGCAGTGGAAACACTGCTGAGGAGTAAATGATGCACCAGGGAAAATGAACAATTTTCCCTGAGGTTGACTGTAACAGAAACAAAAGATCTGACCTTAAACAATGAACAGGTGAAATAAGGTGAAGCTAGAGACTTCCATAGGAATGGGGTAGCTCCTTAGGTATATGGAATGAAACAAGAATGTTTAATAGATCTTGGGATAGAGAAATAATCGAACAAAGACGCTATGGTACCTTGGTGAGTTCCTTATACCCTTTCCATCTCTCCCACGCACATCATTCCCTGAAGCTGTAGAAAACTACACAGAACAAAAAATAACCAAGACACACGTGATAGCCACTCTCAGATATGAAAGGATAAAAGATACGAATTCATCTATGGGATTTCCTGGTGGTCCAGTGGCTAAGACTCTGCATTCCCAGTGCAGGGGGCCCAGATTCAGTCCCTAGTTAGGAAACTAGATCCCATGTGCCACAATTAAGACCTCACATACTCTTAACTAAAAGATCCCACATGCTACAGATAAAACTCAGTGCAGCCAATGAATAAATATAAACATTTAAAAAAAGAATTCACCTATAATATATCACACTAAATAAAACAAGCCTGGGCTTCCCTGGTGGCTCAGTGGTAAAGAATCTGCCTACCAGTGCAAAAAACATGGGTTCCATCCCTGATCTGGGAAGATCCCACATGCTGTGGAGCAACTAAGTCATGCACCCCACAACTGAGCCTATTCTCTAGAGCCTGAGAGCTGCAAATGCTGAGCCCACTAGCCACAACTCCTGAAGCCTGTGCACTCTAGAGCCCATGCTCTGCAACAAGAGAAGTGACCACAATGAGAAACTCATGCACTGCAACTAGAGAAAACCTGTGCAGCAAGGAAGACCCAGCATAGATAAAAATAAATAAAACTATTTTTTAAAAAAAGCATGAATAAGACCAAAAGAATCAATCTATCCAACTGTGCAAACATATAGCAAAAATTAAAGCAAAAAATATATACTGCAAAAAGCTGTCCTGAGAAAAACAACTCAGTGAATACCTGTATACAGGTCAGGAAGCAACAGTTAGAATTGGACATGGAACAACGGACTGGTTCCAAATAGGAAAAGGAGTACATCAAGGCTATATATTATCACCCTGCTTATTTAACTTATATGCAGAGTGCATCATGAGTAACACTGGGTTGGAGGAAGCACAAGCTGCAATCAAGATTGCCAGGGGAAATATCAATAACTTCAGATATGCAGATGACACTACCCCTATGACAGAAAGTGAAGAAGAACTGAAAAGCCTCTTGATGAAAGTAAAAGAGGAGTGAAAAAGTTGGCTTAAAGCTCAACATTCAAAAAACTAAGATCATGGCATCTGGTCCCATCACTTCATGGCAAATAGATGTGGAAACTGGCTGACTTTATTTTTCTGGGCTCCAATATCACTGCGGATGGTGACTGCAGCCATGAAATTAAAAGACACTTGCTCCTTGGAAGAAAAGTTGTGATCAACCTAGACAGCATATTAAAAAGCAGAGACATTACTTTGCAAAGGTCCGTCTAGTCAAGGTATGGTTTTTCCAATAGTCATGTATGGATGTGAGAGTTGGACTATAAAGAAAGCTGAGCGCAGAAGAATTGATGCTTTTAAAGTGTGGTATTGGAGAAGACTCTTGAGAGTCCCTTGGACTATGAGGAGATCCAACCACCATCCTAAGAGAGATCAGTCCTGGGTGTTCATTGGAGGGACTGATGTTGAAGCTGAAACCCCAGTACTTTGGCCACCTGATGTGAAAAGCTGACTCATTTGAAAAGACCCTGATGTTGGGAAAGATTGAGGGCAGGAGGAGAAGGGGACGACAGAGGATGAGATGGTTGGATGGCATAACTGACATAATGGGCATGGGTTTGGATGGACTCTGGGGGCCAGTGATGGACAGGGAGGCCTGGCGTACTGTGGTTCATGGGGTGGCAAAGAGTCAGACGCGACTGAACTGAACTGAACTGAATACAAAGAATTTCCTTACAAATATATAATTCTAAATAAATTTATATTTTTTAAAAAGGCAAAAAATATATATAATTCTACAACTGCAGAACAACTCAATGGACTGTAAATTTAATAAATAAGAGTTCAGTGATGGGATGGTGTTATGAAAACAAAATGAGATAAAAGCAAATATTACAGAAACAAAAATAAATTGAGTACCAAATAACTACAGAATTAACTAATTTTAAAATTGCGAAGAAGTGATACAATTGAAAATCAAATTTTATATATAAAGGAAAAATTTAAGATATCCAGTACTTTAGATGAAAATGAAAATAATTGAAATTAGAATCTAATAGAAATAAGAGAGAAAGATAATTCAATATAATTAATATCTCATGTGGTCAAAAGATGCATTCAGAGATACAAAGGATTCTTGGTAAAATTATTTAAGGATTTTGGGGAGGGGCATGCCATGCAGGATCTTAGTTCCCTGGCTGGGAATTGAATCCCTGCCCCCTGCACTGGAAACACAAGAGTCTTAACCACTTGGATTACCAGGGAAATCTAGCACTTGGTTGTAAATCTTTTACTCCCCCGTGAATCATTTAGGATTTTACTATCCAGAATTTTGAAGGATCCCAAAAAGAGCATCAGTTCAGTTCAGTCGCTCAGTCTTGTCAGACTCTTTGCAACCCCATGGACTGCAATATGCCAGGCCTCCGTGTCCATCACCAACTCCTGGAGTTTACTCAAACTCATGTCCGTTGTGTCAGTGATGCCATCCAACCATCTCATCCTCTGTTGTCCCCTTCTCCTCCCACCTTCAAACTTTCCCACCATCAGGGTCTTTTCAAATGAGTCAGTTCTTCGCATCAGGTGGCCAAAGTATTATTGGAGTTTCAGCTTCAACATCAGTCTCTCCAATGAATATTCAGGACTGATTTCCTTTACGATGGACTGATTGGATCTGGTTGCAGTCCAAGGGACTCTAAAGAGTCTTCTCCAAAACCACAGTTCAAAAGCATCAATTCTTTGGCTCTCAGCCTTCTTTACAGTCCAGCTCTCACATCCATACATGACTACTGGAAAAACCATACCCTTGACTAGACAGACCTTTGTTTGCAAAGTATAGTTTCTGCTTTTTAATATGCTGTCTAGGTTGGTCATAACTTTCCTTCCAAGAAGTAAACGTCTTTTAATTTCATGACCACAGTCACCATTTGCAGTGATTTTAGAGCCCAAGAAAATAGAGTCAGCCACTGTTTCTGCTGTTTCCCCATCTATTTGCCATGAAGTAATGGGACCGGATGGGAAATAGATGGGGAAACAGTAGAAACAGTGTCAGACTTTATTTTTGGGGGCTCCAAAATCACTGCAGGTGGTGACTGCAGCCATGAAATTAAAAGACACTTACTCCTTGGAAGAAAAGTTATGACCAACCTAGATAGTATATTCAAAAGCAGAGATATTACTTTGCCGACTAAGGACCATCTAGTCAAGGCTATGGTTTTTCCTGTGGTCATGTATGGATGTGAGAGTTGGACTGTGAAGAAGGCTGAGTGCAGAAGAATTGATGCTTTTGAACTGTGGTGTTGGAGAAGACTCTTGAGAGTCCCTTGGACTGCAAGGAGATCCAACGAGTCCATTCTGAAGGAGATCAACCCTGGGATTTCTTTGGAAGGAATGATGCTAAAGCTGAAGCTCCAGTACTTTGGCCACCTTATGCGAACAGTTGACTCATTGGAAAAGACCCTGATGCTGGGAGGGATTGGGGGCAGGAGGAGAAGGGGACGACCGAGGATGAGATGGCTGGATGGCATCATGGACTCAATGGACGTGGGTCTGGGTGAACTCCGGGAGTTGGTGATGGACAGGGAGGCCTGGCGTGCTGCGATTCATGGGGTCGTAAAGAGTCGGACACGACTGAGCAACTGAACTGAACTGTCAACACCACAGAAGCAGTCACGACTCCCAGCAAGGAGTTACACTACACTGAAGGCTTAAAGAGTGCAGATTAGAAGTTTCTTGTAAATAGGTTTAAGGGTTTAAAAACATCAGATTCTTGAGACATATTAAGATGTGTTTATTGAGACATACTTAGATGTGTTCAATCTTACGTTTGGCCTGTGTTCTTTGAAAGCTTTAACTTTTCTTCTGAAAGACTCAGAGGGCATTGCATTGGAAGCTGGGTCTGAAGCAGCTCTTTGACGTGCGTCAGTATTTAAGTTGCCTTTGGCCGCGGTGAGCTTGTGCCAGGGGACCCGGCAGCTTTCTCCTGCCTGCTGCCCCAAAGTGAGTGATCCTGGTTCCTGTCACCTGTGCTGAGGACCACCAGCAGCAGCCCCCGCCCCGGGACAGTGGGCGCGGCAGACACTGGGATCCTGGGAAGGGTGTTCAGTTGTAGCAGCCCCTCTACTCCCCCAAACATTCTGTCTCCGAAGGTCATGCGCCTCTGCCGCCAGTACACCCCACCCCTCCAGGAAAACAAGTATGCATGTTCACTGGGGGCTGTGACACGGCACAGTCCTCTGACGTCGTCCACATCGAGGTGACATGTGACTGAGATGGCAGGGCACCAGGGACGGCCCGTGGGGCTGCCTTCTGGCTACAGTGAGAGGAAGAGCAGTGTGTCCCAGGGCCTGCCTTCACGCCTCGCCCCAGGACTGTGAGTCTTCCTCAGAGCTCTGAGACTTGGTTCATTCACTTCGTAAATCATATGGGAGCGATAGCGTTTGAACTGTTTCAAGTTCTTTTGTGGAAAAACTGGGCGTAAAGGCCAAAAACACAAGGTAGCATCCAGAGGTTTCCTGGGAACAGACCTAGGTGCCCAGTCGTGGTTCAAGAAGACTGACATATTTGCTCCTTTTTACCAAGTGTCTTAACTAGATCTTAGAAATTTTTTCTCTCAACTAGCGCTTGAAATTATATTCTTGGAAAGTATACATTCTTCCATTTTTTGAATTTCCCAAAGCCCACTTTTCAAGCACTGAGATAACATTACGTGTAGCTGCTGTCTCAGACCTGACCTTTTGTGGTGGCAGATCAGTGAGAGAGCTGTCCACGCAGGAGGGCCCCATTCCCACTTGAAACCAGACTGGTTAACATGTGGTCCACGGGTGGTCTTCAGGGAGACCTGGAAATTCCCTGGAGCTGGACAAGAAATACTGACCTTCTGTGGATGTATGCATTTGATCTTCTTCTTAGAATGGATCTCATAGCTTCCTCTAAATTTTCAAAGGTATCTATACACCTGTTTACAATCATAGAGACCCTATATAGAACCCTTGCTTTAAATGGACAGCTTTGCACTTAATTTTTTAAAGTCCCTAATGTGATATATACCAAGTGATTTAAAATGATCTGTTTTGTAGATAAAAATGGATGTGGCCCAGCTATTCATAGTGAGCCATCAGGGAATTCCACTTGTCTTTACACTCAAGTGAAGGAATAGGAGACCATTTTGGAGCTTCATGCTAGTTTCTGAAAAACATCGAACAGATTTTGGCCTGGAAGGATATGTTCAGTGACTGGGTAGCAACAATCAAAACAAATACCCATGTTTACAGAAAGTGGCCTGAACGCAGATCACTGCTGGAGGGGCTGAACAAGCCGTCAGACTCTGCAGGCCCGACGGCTCTCGGGTGTGCGCTGGGCATCTCCTGTCCTCAGACTCCCCCTCCCTGCGAGTGCAGGCGGCACGCGCACTGGCTCAGGCCTGACTCTCCGGTGAACCTCGGTGCCGTTCTGCGCGTCGGGGCGTCTGTGGCGTCATGGAGGACAGTGTGAGTGGTGCTTTGGCCTTGCTGGCTTACCTGCCACTCCTGCCCCACTCACTCACTCCTTCGGTTTCATACCTCGTTGCTGTGTGGATAGATTAGAGCATGTGGAAATGTTGGCCACTCAGTCGCATCCGACTCTGTGTGACCCCATGGACTGTGGCCTTCCAGGCTCCTTTGTCCATGGGATTTTCCAGGCAAGAATGCTGGAGTGGTTGCCATTCCTTTCTCCAGGGGATATTCCTGACCCAGGGATTGAACCCTGGTCTCCTGCATTGCAGGCAGATTGTTTGCTGTCTGAGCCACCAGGGAAGCCCCATTGATAAATTGTTTTAAATACAGTGAAATCTAAGCTAACCAAAATGATGTTGAAAAAGAGTCTTCAGCATGGCAGTTATTTGTCTCTGTGGAGGCCCAGCACATGCTCTTTGCTCGGGACGTCTCGTCAGGAAGGACTGATGGTCGTCACAGTGGAGAGTGAGCATGTGTGAGCCACCAAGACTTCGTCCGTGGTTCTGCTGCACCCTGGAGGGGGACACGCGCTGAGAATCTTAGGGTTGCCGTGGAGGGGGTTCTTGTTTGTCAGAACACCTTCCTATCTTAGTAACTAACCTGTAACAAAAACAAGACTGAATCTGCTCTGGATGTGACTCCGCGCTTAGAGCAGTGTTGTTCCCTCAGATGGCCGAGGCTATGGGTGATGTCCAGAGACAGCCAGCCTGAGACTCGGTGTCCCAGGCTGTGACCACGATCGGCTCTTGCCATCCACAGCCCTGTCTCACCAGTGGACCACACAGGACGGGGGAAGGCCTGCCTGGTGTGTGTGTGGTGGGGGGTGGGGGCTCGTTATAATGAGGCCCAAGCAGGTGCTGCTCCACAGCTTGCCTGGGCCTTCATGGGCCTAGGGTAGTAGTAAACTCTGGGGACACATGAGTCCCTGGTCCCCCTAAGCCTCCATCTGACTTTCCTCTCCTGTGGATGGTTAGGGTGAATGAGCGTGAAGGTTCCACACACTGATGGATACCTTTCTTTGTTTTGCCTGCAGTTGAGCTGCAGTGAGGAGGGGGACGTCCAGTGCTGGATGTCAGGAGGGTCACGTCCCAGGGTATCCTGCTGCATCAGAGCTCTCCGGCTACAGAGGAACCTTCTTTACAAATTGCTCCATTGTCATGGCTGGCATTCTGGTTAAAAGTTCATCTGGATTTCAACCTCGCGTGAAATTGCAGAGCTGCCACTGGAAAGCTCGGCCTCACTTGAGAACCTTTAGGGAGCTCTCCGCCATTGCAGCGAGGATTGAGCAAAACATGCGGAGTTCCACTTACTCAAATTTGGGGACGTGGAAAAACCTTAAGTTCCCTCATTTTTATCGTCTACTTTTCAGTTATATCCAGAAAGAAAAAACAAAGAGAAACATCATTGTTGCATTGTGAAAACCTTTTAAAATCTTTTGAAAGAAGAAATCTGTGGGGTTTGCCAACACAGTTAGCCAGCCCCTCTGTTCCCTTACCTTGGATTATCCAACCTGGAGACAATGTGGGCTTTGAATTGTTGGGAGGCCTCAGGCCGTTCCTCCACAGCAGAGGTCGGCAGACTACAGCCTGTGGTCTGCGTCTGGCCACCCAGCCGCGTCTGTTCTGCCGGAGCGCTAAGTGCGGTTCTGCCTTCTTCAGGTTTGTAGGAAATGAAGATGAGGAAACAGCCCTCCTGTAGAGCACTGACCCTCCTCCGAGGAGCGCTTGCAGCCTCTGCTCTCTGGGGCTGAAACATGAGACTGAGAGGCTTTCAGCGCTTTTGCTTCCTCTGCGGGACCCGTCCAGGCCCGCCCTGCCTTGGCTGCCCCCTCGCGGCCTTGCATCTGGGCTGGTTCCGGCGAGCCATCTCAGACCCCGTCTCTTCCAGGCTTGTGTGCACCGTCTGAGCGTGCCAGCTTGTGATGGACACATGGGGAAGAACTTGAAGGTCCTCTAATAGGTAGAACTAGAGGCAACAAGTGGAAACCACTTCCTGTTCCTCTTACTTGAAGGAGGATGAATGTGTTCAACAGTCCTGCACTCCTGTCGCTTGGAAGTGCGGCTGGCAGTAACTGTCGACTCTGTGCAGAATGTGCTGACTGGGGAAGGTTGGCAGATAGTTTGTGAGCCAGTGTTTTTGTTTTTTTTTTAAGCTCAGTGAACTAGCCAGAACAACAGCCATTACTTTCATAGAATCACTTGTTTAAAATTAAATTAATCCCATTAGGTAAACCTCTGTACCGTCTTCTTACTGCCCCTGCAGGATGCCCTCCAAGTGGCCTGCTGGATGTCAGCCTGTCCTGGGGTGTCCTGAAGTGCGGGAAGTGGCTGTGGCCTGCCGAGGTGGCCAGCTTTCCACACACGTATGGAATTCCCAAATTAATAGGAAACCGCGCTGCATTGTCTGATAACTTACTGGAAAGCAATAATTAGAAAACAGTTTTTATAGTGGAACTCGAGGTTTAGCTATCCAGAGAAATTGGATATTTCAAAATACTCATAGTTGGTTAGGAAACATTAGTATTAATGACAAATTAATATTAATATCAATATCAGACTTGAGCTTGTAGCCTTGGGAAGAGAAAGGAAGGACTTTAAGGGCTAGGTTTAAGTAACCCCTGGCAGCATTTTTCATCTGAAAGCATTTTTTCCCCCCTGGAAACTTAGATGCAAAAAATTCCACACATTGAGAAGAGGCGTCAACATTTGAACTGCAAATGATTAAACCTTTATGACTAAAGTAATAGGTTTGGCTTCAGCCTTCCCAGTGGAGTAGCAGGCAGAGGGCCTTTCCGGTTTGCACACAGAATGCACAGCTTGGTCCGCACCCGGCCCTACTTCCCGTCCAGGCTCTGCACACTGTCGAGCAGCACCGCACTGTGGACAGCAGCATGGAGGCTTCCGGTTGGGTTTCTTGACGTTTTCTGTGTCACTGAGGTTTCCTGACTCTTTTCCTTCATTGGGGTGTTTCTGAGCCATGAGCGGACTTTGGTGGCTCAGAACTGTTCTTGAGAGAGTCCAGCCTTCCAGCATTGTGTTGACCAATGACGAGAGCACCTCACGAGGCCATCTGGCTCCAAGCCTGTGAGCTGGAACTTTGTGAAAAGCTCTCATCCTGCCTTGACCTCGAGGTCTAATGGCCAAGCCTTCCCACCAGTGACAGGAATCCAGTGGCCATGGCTAGTGTGCCGGTCACTTCGGGGGAGCAGGAAGGGAGCGTGCATTTCTAACTCACTTTCATTTGGTCTAAAATAGCAGAAGGCCCTGGGGAAACAGTAAAGAGAACGTCTCCCCACATCGCTGTCAGTCTTGAGGGAAGCGTTGTTGGCGCCCCGAGTTTCCGGACACTTGAGGGCAACGGAGATGTGATATTAGAGCACCCGCTGTCGGAGTGGCTGCTGTAATAAAAACAGAGCTGAGCGTTGTCACGACAGTACATCACAGCCACGGAAATTCCCCACAGCTCATTGGTCCATGACCAGCAGAATCCCTGGAGACTGACAATTAATCGGGCTCGGCCGAGCCTTTGCCTGGCCAGTCACAGATGTCACGCCTCAGCCTTCCCCAAGAAGAAAGAAAGTTTATTTTTGGTTTGTTGAACTACTCTACCCTTTGATCAAATGACTCATTTTTCTCTCTGTTTGGGAGAAGTATTTTAATTTCCATGTTACCAAGTGTAACACTAAATCATGTACATTTTGAGTCTTGGTTTTTATTGCTTTTTAAAAAATAAGTTAATGTTGTAGTGTTGATTTGAAGAAAAATGTTGTGAATATCCCTTTACCAGTCACTTATGCTTAAAAGAAATATGCTTCTTACAGTCTCCAAGTTAGGTTAAAAATGTAAGACCTCTGGGTACACAGCATCTTAAAAATCAGTGCAGTTTACCAAGGATTTCAAGATGGGTTTGAAGACCAGTGTGCATACTCATGTTGTCATGGCAGATCCAGCAGGTGAAAGCTAGGCTGTGTCTGGAAAGCTCATTGTGCCGTGCCGTGTGGTCCTACGGGCTACAGTCTCAGTTTTGGGGCGTGCGCCTGTTCGCTGACTGTAGGAGTAAAGTGGACCACGCTGCTTGTTTCTGTTTTCCTTACTTGTCTTTCAAGCTTTCAGGTAATTAAGGCCTGTAATGCAAAGGCGAGCTTGCTGCAAGGCTCACACAGAGAGGGTTGGGGCGGCCCCCAGCCAAGACGGAGAATCCCTGTCCTCCCCAGCATCACCAGAGGCTTCCTGACAGCTTCCACTCCTCCCTGCCGCCCTCTCCCCAGTCTCCACACTGAGGTGAACTTCCTGCTGTGATTTATGTAGCTTTCTGATGTCTACACAGATTTCTGGATGGTCTTAGAAATGTCACATACTGCTTTGGGAATGTGTGCAGATATATTTCATGCATTTTACCTTGCAATTGAAAAAAAATCTTTTAATGTTTTAGTGTACTAATACTGAAGTTTGGCGAAAAAGAAAGCAGGTTTTCCTCAGAAGCAAATTTCAAGTCTTTAGCCATCTAAATGAATATATTTCTTAATCTCCCTCCAAACTTATTTATTTATATTTTTGACAACAGCATTATAATATTGATTATTTTTGCAGACTCATACAAACAAGTAATTGACACAACTGAAATTCTTGTCACATATTTATTGCACTATCAGCTAAAATTTTTAAGTGACAAGAACCAAAATAATCATTAATTTTTATAGGGCAAGGATCTGGCTTTTTGTCTGACACAAAGCTGTATAAAAAACTGCTTCTGATTTTATGCACATTGTTTTTAGTTAATGATTTTCAGCTGTTTGTTGTTCCTCTGATAGCATGAAAATGTACCATATGCTCAGCCAAAAGACAAATGATTAGCAAATGAAATTCCGGACAGCTGTCTGACTGAGCGCGTTGGGTTGATAGCATTCTCTATCATAATTAGCTTAAGCTTTGGGTTAATTAACTTTCTACCTGGATATGCATAATAATAGCAAACTGCAAAAAGCAAGAAGCTTTCAGTACATCAACAACATTGCTGTCTTTTTTATTTGGTATTTCAAGAGCATATTAGAATTTCAAGAGTGATTAATCCTGGGAATATTGTCATCTACTGTAGATTTTATTTGCAAGCCAGATAATACTGAAACAATTGGAATCTATTATAGAGCAGAAATAGCATTTTAAAATTGTAATTAAAGTTTCTAAAAGCAATTGCTAATTTCAAATGCCTTTGTTGGCAGGAATATTAGACTTCTTGTATGGGCAGCTTGTCGGGTACAAAAAATACCAGCACTTACACTGTGAAGAATAAAACTTTCTTTTATTTAAGTGCTGTATTGAAATCATCAATTATTTTTATGTAATTTGAAACTAAGATTATTCTGTAGTTTGGAAAAGTGCTACTTAAACCACAGGCCTGAGACAGGAGCTCTGGGCGCGGCCTTGGTTCCGTCCCCACATTTGACTGCAGGGAGGTTGCAGGCTGGGCCGGTGCTGCCCCCTGACCTCTAGTCATGATTCGACGTGTATACGTGTGTCTGCAGGCACTAGAGGTCTAATTTTTTAAAAGTCAGTGCTATATATTTGTAGCTGGGTATTTATTTTCTACCCAAAACAGTTTATAAATCAATCCACTGATCTGATGAAACGGGGAGAGCAGTGGCTTTGTCTCCTCCCTCCTCTTGTTTGCATGATTTACCAAAGCACTCTCTTAAGATCCTCGTCATCTTACGGGGCTGCTCAGGGCCTTCGGAGTGCACAAGCTAGTGAAGTGGATTGCGGATTTGGAGTAAAAACTGTAGTTTACATTTCCCGAAGCACCAGAGAGCCTAGCACTTAATTCTGAAATAAGTCATGCCTGTTGTTACACTCAGAAAAATGTTTTATCTTCTGAAAGAAGCTCTTTCCGTATGCAGTGGGCGGCGGTTTGGTGGCAGTAAGTCCGCCTCTGCCCGGAGGACTGGACTTAGAGAAAGTAGCAGCCGTTCCCGTGCACGTGCTGCTTTCTCAGGTCTGTGACTTGGGGCCGTCTGTGGGCTTAGGAGCACCCATTCGGTCACTTCATGCAAGTTTTATAGGCCTGTCAGAAGCCATTTTTCAAAATTGGCTTCATCTGAGAACATGAGGAGGAGCCCACTCTGCTGGGGTGGTTAATGAAAGGGAGGCTCCCGGGGGTCTGTCCGCTCTGGGGGAGGGTGGGGCTGTGAGGGTTCTCTGAGAAGATGGGGTGCCCCAGCAGGGTCCCGGCTGCACCCCGACGTTGGCCCTCCTGGCTGGCAGACTGTGACCCTGGGGCCTTTCCTCATTTTTGTAATGATGTCTCCAGCAGTCCTTACTCCGGTCTTTCAGAAGATGCTGCCAAAGACTTCTTTTTCTTTTTGTTTAGTCTGCCTCAGGCTGCATAAATAAAGATGGCAGAGGGGTCAAGAAAAAAGAAGTAAATGGGAGTCACAATTTTGGTTTCAAGCCCTTAAATTTGGTTCACAGCTTCCCTGCTGTGTAGCAGGCACATATGATTATTTGTTTGCCTTCTGAGATTTATTTTTAATATTTTACTAAATTAAACATGAACAAGTTCAAGATGCAAAACTTCAGGACATCCTGTTTCTACACACAAATAAAAGAACTTTTAAAAAGTGAGACTTGGAAACCCTCTTATGGGAGCGATATTTTGAATAGGTTATTACTAGCTATTGAGAGACATGGGAATAAAGAAAGAGAAAAACACATCCAGGTCTCATTTTCAGCTTGAATATCTTGATTATTTTGAATGCCACTTCAGACATATTCTAAACTAATGATATTTTTTAAAAAAACAACTTATTCTACTATTTGCACTGCCTGATCTTTAATTTCTTTTAATGTCAAAATTATTTATTTGGCCTGTCCTATTCCAGATGTGACTGTTGAGGGCACGTTAATTTATATTCTGTTTTCATGGCCCCCGTCCCCATCTGTACATCATTTCTGAATTCATTTTCTCCCTGGGGAGTTCACCTATTCATATTGTAGGTTTTGTTTGCTGTGTAAACAGATTAAAGACAATGCAAAAATCCCTACAATACCAGAAAATAATTCTTTTCAACAACATAGTGGATCATATTTAAAAAAACATTGAAAATGCAGTCCATGTGAGGCACCATTTTTTCCACTTTATTATACTCTGGAGGAAAGGCTCATGTTACTACGACATGTTTCCCTTGGATTTGATAAGTTCATTTTTATTAAAAATACATCCAAAACAGCATTTCACAATAATCCAAACATGTTGTGGACATTTCTTTGTTTCATGTCTTAGCTTGGCATTGCAGTCTGAGATAGAACGCCTTACTCAACTGGTGTGTGCTCACGCAGCTACAAAGACAGGTTCTGTCTGCTCCGTTTGTATGAAAGCAACATTAAAGAACAGCAATTTTTTTTTTTTACATTTACAAATAAAGAGGGACATGAGTTATTTATGCTCCAGTGTTGCTGCAAAGTCCTTATCTCCATGTGGCACTAAACAAGGATTTGTTGTGGGATTTTCAAGGGCCGCGTAGTGCTTCAGTGTTAAGCACCCAAAACTCTAGGGGACTGGCACTAATTTCCTCTCTCTCGTAAAACAACATAGTATTCATAACCACTCAAGAGGCTTGACATAAGTAATGATGGCATGTGCAGGCGAAGATTACCGCCCAACAGTGTAATCAAGGTGCGAGGTACTAATGCAAGTTAAATGGAGACAATAATGCTGAAACTTGCATTGTGGGATTAGGAGAGCACTTGAAGCGCTGACGTCCGCACATCCCACCTTCCTGCCTGTCTGGCTTTCCGCTCCTGTTTATACTTAATGACCTCAAAATTTGTATGTCGTTAACACCATGTACTGAAGTGGGCGAGACATGGTTTGGGAGGGAGAAGACTCCCTGTCTTCGTTGACTTTTGTCTCTTTCGGTAATTGGTGGCTTTCGCTGCGGCATTAGGGAGCGAAGCGCGGGGCAGGGAGGCCCCTGAGGTTCGGTAAACATGCTGTGGGCACGGAGAGCCTCGTGCTCCCCAGCGCTAGGCAGTCATTTACATACTTTGAAGGAAAAGTCATTTGTGCCTGCAAAATTGTTATTGCTGGAACAAATTTAAATACTAGTCATATGGAAATTTGAAATAAAGTCATATTAAATTTTGATGCTCAGATCAATATTGTGGAGCCCAGGTAATTAAAGTGGGTTTGTTTATTTGGCTCCTTATAAATAAAAAGGGCTTAATACAGACTAATTACACAGAATCTTTTGTCTACGGTAGGATAATAATGGCAGCAATTTAAAGTGATATTAAATGAGAATTAATAAAGGAATATTGAGTCACTTTGACTGTATTAAGCTGTGAAATGATTCCCCATCTCAATTTAACTTTCTGTCTTGAGCATTATGATTGATAAGCAGTGAATTTTTGTAGAGATAATCTATAACTATATTTGATTGCAGTATTTAATTAATAACAACCACACTCTTAACTTTCTTTTATTTTGAAACAGATTAGAGAGGCCCATTTTTACAGTGCGAGCTTGTTGGACTGCTCAGAGGACCTGTCTACTTGCTGAATGAGGGACCTGGGCGGATGGGTGGGTGGGAGTGTTGTCTGGCATGGAGGGTGAACGGCAGGTAGGCAGGCACTTGACTTCTGTTCAGCTTATAAGGGAGGAGCTTGCCGGCAGTGCTATCCAGATGGACCTGTGGGCAGAAATAGTAAGAGCGAGGCAGCTTGAAGGGGCCCTGGAGCCCCGTGTGCCTGCTGAGGGGAAGGCGGGACTGGAGGAGAAATGAGAATGGCTTGGGCAATGCCTGAGATTAAAGTGGATTGTCCAGTAACACGCAGCTGAAGACTGAAGTTCCAGTCTGTGTTAAATCACCTACGAAGACATGTTAAAACATTTTGCTAGCAATCCATGACGTGGGATGCTATGACCGTTAAGTAATTTTCAGGTGGATTGGCTGTTGCTGGATTGTTTGTGTTTTGCTTTGTTCTGTTTGCAGAGAAACTTGGTATAATTTCCGTTCATCTGCTCTGCAGCATGTCATCTCCACGTTAGCATTCCTACCCTTTTAAAGGGTCCTGCTGAAGGTCAGGACCTCACACTGAACACCCTTTTTATATATATTACAAATTGCCAGAATTGTTCATTAATTTCTGTCTTTGAAATGCCATGTCAAACCTCTAAAGGAATTCACAACGCCAGTGTCCCTTGGACAGCTTCTCACCATGGTCCAGTGCGAATTTCTGATGAAATTACAGGTGCAGGGAAATGCAGAATTAGAAATATATCTGATGTTGCGATACTTGCGAAGCTGTAGCTTTGTTGATGACAGGACAATTCCATTTTTGACAGTTTAATTTACTCTTGCCAGTGGACAAGAGCAAGAGGAGGGTGCAGGGTTAGCCACCTGCCCCTCGCCCCATGTTTCACATGCGAGGTTGCAGAATCATGCCTCCCTCAACCTGTCGGGCTCAAATGAGAAGGTTTTCAGCTGGGAAAATGGAATATATCAGTGCATGTAATATTGCCTGACCTCATAAAACAAAAGGGAAAATTGCAGATTCTGACAGCCATTATGAATCTTGTATCAGCATCCAAAACGACTGGGAGCTGAGGTACAGCACATGTTTATAATAGAAAAAAAACAGGGTTGCCACGTCGACTTGCAATATGGAGCAAAAAATGACTTGTCAGTAATTCGTTCTCAGATGTTAAAGAGGCTGTTGAATTTACTAGTATATACACAGAAGAATGTTTAGCCCGGAGCAGAGTGTGGAAATAGTCTCTGCACAGAGGGGTCTGCTGAAGTTAGTCACAGAGCCAGCCAGTAACGGGAGGGAGAGGGTAGAATTCCAGGTTCCCGCCATGGCTGTGTGGTGAGCTGGTTTCTCCCTGGGAGATGCATTCAACCCTTTTGCTCTCCGCCATCGTAAAATGTATAAATAGTAAGACTTTTGAAATAAAGCAAATAACATTGTTTTGAAATTATGAGAATCATTTGAATTGAATGTATTCTATTGGAAAGCTGGTTATTGAGGCATGGCTTTTTATCTTATGCTTAAAAAGTTTTATTTATATTAAAATAAGGCATAATCTCTTTGCATATAATTATATGCTCTTCAATTTAGTTTTTCTGCTTAATAGTCTATCCTCTCACCTTCTTGCCTATTTCTTTTATGTTATTCCATGAAAAACGTTTATGAGTACAATCGTAATCTTGGCTGTTTTCAGTAATTTCCTTTTAGCTGGAAAGGGTTCAGTGTGAGAACACAGGAACTTCTTAAAGTGGGGGATAAGGCCCATCTGTGTCCCTGTGCTGGCGTTTTATTCTGTGTCTCCTTTCCCCTTCACCTCACATGCTAGACGTGGGTTCTGGTTACTTTTTCCTTTCTTGTTTGTTTAGAATGAGACATAGCAGCTGAGGTAAGGGGAATAAAGCTTGTGTAACTAATTCAGTGTCCCTTTGGGGGCCCTGCTCTTGAGTCATCAGCCAATAGCAGCAAGAAGTCATGGTGTTTGCCGTGCTCGGAACCCCTTAGGTCTCTCCTTAGCAGGTCCAGGTTGACTGGCGCTGAGTGAGTTTCTTGCAGGGCAGGGCTTTGTATGTGAGACTTACAAATAGAAAATGATTTTGAGAGGCAAATAAGGGGTTTCACTCAGAGAGGGAGATGATCCATAACTCTCCTATTTCTGGCCTCAGCAAAGTCTTCTGGTGTCGTAGAGCTTCACCATGCAGACTGGGGGGCTGTGATCTGTGGGGGTGACCAGATGGGGCGTGTTACTGCCAGGCTGAAGGACGGTTGGGGGCAGTGCTGGTCTGGCTGCTCTGGGGGTCTGCCCCACGTCCTTTCAGATCCTCGTGCCGGAAGATGGTGATGGGAGTACTGGCATATGTGGGATTCTCTGCTTTACGCTGATATTTTAATGCCACCAGCAAGGGCCGGGCCAGCCAGCTTGCTTCCTCCTGCCCAGAGCTTGTGGTCTGAGGAGGCTGATGTCTAAGTGTGCTCACTGAGTGACGTGCTGAGTGTGATGGAGCTCCAAAGAGGAGGCTTGGTCGGCGCTTTCCTTGTGGAAGGTGCTGCAGAAGTGGGTGGCTGGAAGCTGGTGGCACAGGCCAAGTGTGAGTGTGCGGCCTGTAGAAACAGGCCCAGAAGCTTGGCAGCAAAGAGGAAGGATGGAAAGTGACTTCTGTGTTGAAAAGGAAAGGAGTGAATAGAAAGCTGCTGGCAGACGCTGAGTGCCTTAGATTTGGAGGTGTTTCCATATTCTGTGCACTATTGTTTGGATTATTTTGGAATATGTACTCATGTGTTTAAATATCCAGTTAGCATTATCCTATAGTCTGTGTGTGAATTAGAATTTTTCAGAGACTTAGAATGTATCAGAATATTTTCAATTTTAGAATATATTGGTATTTCAAGACCCTATGTGCTTAGTTGCTCAGTTGTTGTCAGACTCTTTGCAGTCCTTTGGACTGTAGCCTGTCAGGCGCCTCTCCAGGCAAGAATACTGGAGTGGGTTGCCATTGCCTTCTCCAGGGGATCTTTTGACACAGGGGTCAAACTGGTGTCTCCCACATTGCAGGCAGATTCATCACCATCTGAGCCATCAGGGAAGCCCAAGACCCTATGATCTTACAAGAATTTCACCTTACTCTTTGTATATATCATTTCTGTATTAAAGCCAAAGGCCGTAGAACACCTTGCAAGGCCTGTGTGGTCTTCTAATCCACCCCCATCCTTCTCTGAACTCGTCCTCAGCTTTTCCCACCCCACTCTGCTCCAGTGGTGTCACCCCCTGGCTGTCCCCTGAGCATGCCCAGCATGGTCTGCCCCAGGGCCTTTGCATATGCTGTTCCCCCCCGCTACCTGGGACACTTGACCGTTAACATCCATTTACATAGCTGCCTGTCATTTCCTTGAGGTCTCTGCCTTGTGCAGTAATGACCCCCATCCCCGCCATAGCACTTCTGATCTCTGTTTAATGCTCTTAAAAAAAAAAAATCTAGAATATGAGTTTGCCAACTGAGACTGAAGGCTGGCTGCCTATTTATATAAATCCAGTTTTATTGAACACAGCCATGAACCATGTTGCTGTATGGCTGCTTTTTGCTAAGATTCTAGAGTTAAGCAGTTGTAATAAAGACAGAATGGCCTATAAGCCTAAAATATGTAATACGGTCAACCCTCAGCCCTCCACACTCCGGGGTCAGCCCTACAGATTCAAGCAGCCAAGAAACCTGAGGGTCCAGAGGCCAGCTGTGCTGCCCAGACACAGAGGGCTCGAGCGCCTGCAGATGCTGGTGTCTGTGGGCCATCCTGGAGCCAGTCTCCCCTGGGTGCCCAGGAAGGACTTCCCTGGGAGAAAGTTTGCAGGGCCCTAGTCTCGCATGTAATTCAGTATTTACTTGTTTTCCTGTCTCTCCCACTGAGATGCAAGCTCCGCAAAGACAGACCCTCTGCCCATTTGACTTACTGACGTATCTCTTGGGCCTGGAATAGTATCTGGCACACGGTACGGTACAGAGTCCCTACTGAAGAAATGAGATATGAGGGTCCCAGATAACAGGGTGATTTGTTGGGCAGCAGTTCATTGTGCCTTTGGTTCTTAGGCTTTGGTATTTCATCCTGAGTTGGTTTTTAGTTTGCAGTCTTTATAGTGCAGAGAATGGGTGAATGCATCGAATCATCAACGTGAAGGGGCTTATTTCAGAGGCCCCTGGAAACAAACTCAGATGGAAGCTGCGTGCACGTGATTTATTGGGTGAAGTGAGAGTCTCTCAGTCATGTCCAACTCTTTGTGACCCCATGGACTACACAGTCCATGGAGTTCTCCAGGCCAGAATCCTGGAGTGGGTAGCCTTTCCATCCTCCAGGGGATCTTCCCAACCCAGGGATCAAACCTAAGTCTTCTCCATTGCAGGCAGACTCTTCACCAGCTGAGCCACCAGGGAGGCCCAAGAATCCTGGAGTGGGTAGCCTATCCCTTCTCCAGGGGATCTTCCCGACCCAGGAATTGATCAGGGTCTCCTGCACTGCAGGCGGGTTCTTCACCAGCTGAGCCACAAGGGAGGCCCAATTTATTGACCAGGGCCCTCTGATATATGTACACCCTCTAGGAAGGGGGAAAGGCATGATCAGGCTAGGGGAAGCCAGGGCCTGCAGAGTGCCCTCTGGGGTGCTCTGGGCTACAGCGGCCTTCCACATCATCCCAGGCTGAGGCCGGGGCTCAGGCCTGGGTCTCCCCGCAGCAGCCTGGCATTGGCCATGACCGCCCTCTGGGAGGGCCAGAGCTGTGAAGGATGTGCTTCCCGTCCAGGGCAGCAGCACGTGGTAGAGCTCAGAACCTGCCTGAGTTTGCAGGTGTGGCGTGGGCCCTGAAGAGGAGTCGCGCAGGCGCCACAGTTTCAATGCTGAAACATGGACCTCCGTGTCACTGGGCCCCTACCAGCACCAGTGCGTACTGCATATGTGAGTCATCATGCGCAGGGCCATAGGGCAGGCAGGCTTCTTTCCCCCATGACCCTGCTGGGTGCTGGCCCCATGTTGATGGAAGCACTTTGCCGGGAAACTGGGCTGGTCACAGAGCCTACTGACTTTTAACCTTTAATAACGCGAGGCAGGATACTTAACTATCCCACTGTTTTGAAATAATTTTATTAGTTGTTTGGTTAAGGGAGTCTTTCATTTTGGCATCAGGCTGCCCAGGACCCTCATGCCAGCTCTGAGTATCTCTGGGCCCTTTTCCTCCTTGCCAGCCCCCTGCCTCTGGAGCAGTGCTTACCCTCTGTCCTCTCCAGATGCAGGTGGGAGCCTTGGTAACAGCCTTTAACATTGTTTGGGCCATGCTTTAAAATGGTTACACACCCTGTTATAACTGAGTTCAGACACATAGCTGCAGCGCTCCTGCGGAGCCAGTCTGTGTAAAACATTATTATTTTATTTTTTAATCCCTGTTTGCACTGGGATAGGGAAACCATGCTACAAGCTATTTGGGGACAACATGACTGAGGGTGTTTGGAATCAGCTGGGGCCTTCAGGGTCTGTTCTGGAAGGTTCATGTAAAAACAGAGCCTGCTTCAGTGTCTTGGGCCCAACAGGGAACAGAGGT
This sequence comes from Aepyceros melampus, assembly GCA_006408695.1. NCBI lineage: Eukaryota > Metazoa > Chordata > Mammalia > Artiodactyla > Bovidae > Aepyceros > Aepyceros melampus. Next base: position 37,418 of record SJXQ01011043.1, on the reverse strand, counting down.
CCCTAGGACTGGGATGCAGAATGAAAGCAAGAGGAAGTCATTGCGCAGGAATCAGATAACAAATGTGCTTTGCTTCCTAACAATTAAAAACAAAATGAGAAGCGGCATCCTTGGTCCACATTTTGCCTGGTGGTTCCAGCGTCATCCATGCAGCCTGGGCGCTTGGCCGGGTTTGTACTCAGTTGGGCCCTGCCCCCAAGGGTGGACCCCTTTGCTTGCACTCCTGGATGCTGGGCAAGGTGTGTGCCCTCTGAGGTTCCCTGTGTCTCTGGGGAACACTGCTGCCCCTGCCCTGGCTCTGGGGGTTTGGCTGGGCTGACCCCCAGGCATGCTATGTCATTATATGTCGTGTTCTACTTTGAAATTTTACAATACCAGTGTTTCTTTTAATATAAAAAGGTCTAAAAGAGCCTCACCAGAGCTCCCATTTCACTTCCATCAGAACCAGGTTCTTTTGTGCACAAGGGAGCACGTACTTGAAAGAAATGGTCGCTGTCCAACTTTGCTTTTAATTCATAGTAAACAGGTGGGTTACTATGGATAAACCTTTTACCCATTAGGTAAAAGGGCTTTTTTTTTTTACTGTGGTAAGATACGAATAGCTTAGTATTTTCCATCTTTGCCTTTTTCAAGTGTGTGGCTCAGTGTACAGCGTACAGTGTA
>SJXQ01011043.1:0-36572 GCA_006408695.1 Aepyceros melampus | reverse complement strand
CACAGTGTACCTCCAGGTTCATTCAAGCTGTCGTGCAGCCGTCACCACCGTTGTCTCCGCAACGTCCTCATGCCCCCACCTGAAACACTCTGCCCACTAAGCAGCCTGCCCACAGCCCCCGCCCCCAGCCCGCGCGCTCCATGTTGCTTCCGTGCCGCGGCCCTGGCCCTCGGTGCCACGCAGGAGCCCCGCTTCTGGGACCGGCTCCTTTCTCTCGGTAACGCCCTCCGTGTGTCCATGCTCTAGCCTGTGTCAGAACTCCCTTCCTTTTCCAGGCTGAGCAGCGGGGGACGGGAGTGAGATGGGCCCACGTGGGCCAGGCGCGGCCAGGCCAGCGCCGTGTGGGCTGGTCCTCCCTGCTGCCCCCTGGGCCGGCAAGCTTGTCTTGCTGCCGGGAGCAGAGCCCCTGCGCCCCTGGTGCTGGCTGTGGCTGCTTTGTGCGAGACTGTCAGAGGATCCTCAGCCTGACACACGCGCACACACACTGCTTTTTCTCCTTCAGATCAGCGGCCTTGGACAGCTTCTGTTTCTCTGGCAGCCGTTTCAAGCTGCTCTGTCTTGTCATTTTAGAGTTCAATATCTGCTGCTCTGAAGGGAAAAAATGGGGATGGGTTGGCCCATTGCACTTGGTCTCTTGACCTCGATGTTGCCCATGAGCAGTGAAGGATAACTTTTGACGAGCCGTGTCAGATGTGACAGGCAATCTAGTTGGGCTGAGTGGAAATGTGCTGTACAAGTTTGAAGCCCTGGTTGGGGGCATTTTTCTGGTGTTCAATGCATTTAAATTGACACCAGACTTCAGTGTGTTGTTCATTCCAGGCCTGGTGCTTGGAGGCTCACGTTTCTTAAATGTGGGCTGGGGAGGCCGTCCGTGGCCTCTCCGTAGCGTTTCTGCCTGCTCCCCACACGGTTTACATTCCGGCTTCCATTGTGCTTTTCCTTCTCCCTGTTTTAAGCCTTACTTAAGAAGTGCATGTTTTTGCTCTCAGTTGAGTAGAGATTTGCAGGATTTTTGTGTGCATGTGGAATGAAAAAACGGAGGGGAAGGTTATGTATATCTTGCCTTTGACATAAGCATCGTTTTCTTTCATTGCGTAGAGTGAATGAGCAGGTGTGATTTTAAGAGAAAGTCACTCTCTACTTGTTTCTGCTTCCTGAAAGTTAGTAGATTTGTTCATCTGGGTTGTAAGAGAAAGCTCGTCCTCTGGAAGGAGGGTCGGAGGAGCTCTTACTGCCTCCATCAACCCCGCCTGGCGGTGCCTCCCCTGTGGTGCTGAGATTTCAGTGCTGCTTGTCCTGTGTAGGCTTGGGGCTCTATTCTTCCTCCCTGTACTGTATTCCATAACTTTCCTTCCAAGGAGTAAGTGTCTTTTAATTTCATGGCTGCAGTCACCATCTGCAGTGATTTTGGAGCCCCCCAAAATAAAGTCTGACACTGTTTCCACTGTTTCCCCATCTATTTCCCATGAAGTGATGGGACCAGATGTAGCTTTCTTTATAGTCCAACTCTCACATCCATACATGACTATTGGAAAAACCATAGCCTTGACTAGACGGACCTTAGTCGGCAAAGTAATGTCTCTGCTTTTGAATAGGCTGTCTAGGTTGGTCATAACTTTCCTACCATGGAGTAAGCGTCTTTTAATTTCATGGTTGCAATCACCATCTGCAGTGATTTTGGAGCCCCAAAAAATAAAGTCAGCCACTGTTTCCCCATCTATTTCCCATGAAGTGATGGGACCAGATGCCATGATCTACATTTTCTGAATGTTGAGCTTTAAGCCAACTTTTTCACTCTCCTCTTTCACTTTCATCAAGAGGCTCTTTAGTTCCTCTTCACTTTCTGCCATAAGGGTGGTGTCATCTGCATATCTGAGGTTATTGATATTTCTCCCGGCAGTCTTGATTCCAGCTTGTGCTTCCTCCAGCCCAGTGTTTCTCATGATGTACTCTGCATAGAAGTTAAATAAACAGGGTGACAATATGCAGCCTTGATGTACTCCTTTTCCTATTTGGAACCAGTCTGTTGTTCCATGTCCAGTTCTAACTGTTGCTTCCTGACCTACATACAGATTTCTCAAGAGGCAGGTCAGGTGGTCTGGTATTCCCATCTCTTTCAGAATTTTCCACAGTTTCTTGTGATCCACACAGTCAAAGGCTTTGGCATAGTCAATAAAGCAGAAATAGGTGTTTTTCTAGAACTCTCTTGCTTTTTCCATGATCCAGTGGATGTTGGCAATTTGATCTCTGGTTCCTCTGCCTTTTCTAAAACCAGCTTGAACATGTGGAAATTCACGGTTCACATATTGCTGAAGCCTGGCTTGGAGAATTTTGAGCATTACTTTATAGCATGTGAGATGAGTGCAATTGTGCGGTAGTTTGAGCATTCTTTGGCATTGCCTTTCTTTGGGATTAGAATGAAAACTGAACTTTTCCAGTCCTGTGGCCACTGCCGAGTTTTCCAAATTTGCTGGCATGCTGAGTGCAGCACTTTCACAGTGTCATCTTTCAGGATATGAAATAGCTCAACTGGTATTCAGTCACCTCCACTAGCGTATTCTTTATATCAACAAACAATTTAAGTCTATTTCTATCACCCAGTACCTTTTCTAAGGAAAATAATTTCTACATTCTGATTGAAAAGCTGAAGAAATTACTAGATAATCCAAGCTTATTTTAACCATCTTCCTTAAAATGCTACTTAACCAGCCTGTTGTCTTTGTTCAAATGCCACTATGACTTTTAATATCTGTATTCTCAGACATGTGACTCCTTTTCTTTCAGGATTTTTGATTAAGACAACCTTTGAAACAGTCAACGTCACTTTTATTTTGTAGAGTCTAGATGGTTTTATTATCTGAATGTTTCCTTGTCTCTTCACCTTTTCTTGTCCAGTAATTGATATATTTATATATAAGAATACAAACAGAAGGAAAATTAAATAACCTCTTTCAAAAATTCCTTTGGTATCATGAGAACTAATCAACAATAGAAAAAAGTTTTAATATAAATCCAACCGAGTTAATTATTGCTCACACCGTGATTTCCGTGAACATTTATTAGTTTCCTTAACAGATTTTGGAAGTCTTCTTTAAGTTCAGAATACCATAGTTTCTAAGTCCTTATACCATGCCTTATTTATGAATCTACCTACCATGATTCTAACTTGAGTTAACAATAAGTTAACAAGCGTTTACTAAAGGTCTACTCCATACCTGGCACTGTGCAAGGCATTATAAAGAGGGCAGAAGGAAAGGAGCCAGAGAATCATCCCTGGAATTTGTAACCTGGTTGAGCAGGTGAAATGCTATTGGTTATAAAACACAGCCATTTTCTGAACTGCTAAGAAAGGAAAAACAGGCACCTCATAAATTTTGACATGTTATCATGTATGTCAAGATGCATTGACATTTTAAGAGGCATTCTAATTTTAGAAATGCAAAAATATAAAGTACATCTTAGTTTTAACACAATAGGTTATATACCGTAACAACCAGAAAATAATGCACAACAGTGCTAAATACAGGAGAGGCTGTAAACACAGTGATGGGTAAAGGGTTGCTGCAATAGATACCACTGCAACCGCTTGGGTGGTTTGCACAAAAACTAAATCTAAATGGGACAGAAAGTCAAAAGCTCCAGTGAAGTCCCCTGAGTTCTGTGTCACGCAGGGTGGCAAATCCCTACCCACTGAATACCACACTCACATCTGGTCCACTGTCACATCCTACTTATCTTACACCCACAATCTTTCACATCCATCCCCTTTTTTCCTTTCACACTTCCCACTGTACTATTTCCTCTCACAATTTTCTCTCCCAAATCTCTCCAGGCAGTATCTAAATTAATCTTCCCTGTCCATGGCCCTGAGCACGGCAATTCCAACATCGTGGAGTGACAACAACGGCTAATCAATGATGACTGAACTACTTATCTGGCATTCAAAGCCCTAGAAGATCTACCCTGGTAGATGTTATCTCCTACTTTTCTGTTGCAACAGTAGTTCTCTTAAAACATTTCCATTTAATTGACTCATCAGATCAATAGTCTCCATTCCCTGTAAAATCTGGCTCCTGTGAAACATTGATGATTAAACACTCCGGGCTAGCAAGTAAAACAGTACATCTGTGCCCTTCTCCCACCAATTAGCTATATGCTTGTCCAAACCTATTTATGCCAGTATTACTTGTTCTCGCAATTACAGGATTTAATTAAACACAAATAATGATAAAATATGAGTACGGGAATTGAATTGTTTCTATGAAAAATGAATTATATGCTTGATTAAAAAACACCAAGCCAATAAAAGAATGAAGTCAAGTTAAAAATGGGTGATACAGCTATCCATGGTGTCGCAAAGAGTCGAACACGACTGAGCAACTGAACTGAATGACTGATACAGCTATAATAGATTGAGAAAATAAATAATAAAAATAGAAAGATACCACACTCAGATTGCTGTCAAGTGTCTCCCAGTTTTGCTCCATGTTAAATAAACCAAATTGGTTTATATCAATTTAAGCATAAAATGCTGTGTTTTGGGCAAGATCTACAATCCGCAGACTCCTACTCCAAGAAAATGATCTGTTCTTCAGGAAAAGGTTGGCAAATAAATGTATGCCTGTACATTTTATTTTAAAAAGGCTACATGTGTTGTTTTTTCTAATGATTTCCCCACTTTTACCAAGCTTTCAACTTACAAAGTAGCTACTGATATCAATTCAATTGATACCGAAATTCTCATCCTACCCTGGGAGCTAAACAAACTTTTAACTCCTAGACCCATACCATTTCTTCTTCAAGAAATAAGGATTTCTCACAGCTCCTACTGTTCAAATCTACATAAACTTCAAGAATCTGTGCAGATGTCCCTATCCCTGTGAAGCATTTCCTGAAGCCTTCCTGCCAAAAATCAAGAGTCAGAAGTACCTGAGGGTTTTAATATCAGTCCTATCATCTACTGTGGGGACCTAACCAAATGCATTAACCTGTAAGTCTCAATTTCTTCATCTACAAAATGGGGAAATATCTATACACATAGGGTTATTAAAGGGTTTAATGTGTAAAACACTAAGAATAATGCCTGTAATGTAGGTGGGTTCAAAAAATGAGATCCCAACCTCCACCAATGTATCCTTCTGGATGCTTACAGACCCTTGCTCTTCTTTCATGATGCTCTTTTTCTCTGTTGTTTAGTCGCTCAGTTGTGTCTGACTCTTGTGACCCCATGTAGCCTAGTAGGCTCCTCTGTCCATGAGATTTTCCAGGCAAGAATACCGGAGTGGGTTGCCATTTCCTTCTCCAGGGGATCTTCCTTCTCCAGGGATCAAACCTCCATCTTTCACGGCTCCTGCATTGGCAGAAGAATTCTTTATTGCTGAGCCACTGGGGAAGCCCTGTATTACAACAATTCAGTATTGTCTCTTCCCCTCTACAGATGATATATTCCTTGACTGCTAAGCTATGCAGCTAATATGTTTTGTGATCACTTGTCTTGCTCTTAAATAAATAGACCATTAAGTGAAAGGCTGAATGACTGATGAACTTTTGTTCTGGTTAGATAGAGGCCTGGGAAAAGAATAACAAACAACAACAACAAAAACAGTTTACAGTATTTTACACGTTTTGCAGTTGACTTTCTGTAGGACTTTCTTCAATAGGATAGTTAAATGCTTAATTACAGCAAATTATAGGAGCTCGGACTTCCCTGCTGGCTCAGATGGTAAAAGAATCTGCTTGCAATACAGGAGACCCAGGTTCAATCCCTGGGTTGGGAGGATCCCCAGGAGAAGCGAATGGCAACCCACTCTAGTATCCTTGCCTGGAGAATGCTATGCACAGAGGAGCCTGGTGGACTACAGTCTATGGGGTCGCAAAGAGTAGGACAGGACCAAGCAACTAACACACATTTCGTTTTTCAGTTGATAGGATCTTACAGATGCATGCTTCTATATTTCTTTTTTGAAAGGCTTCATTTTTTGTTTCTTTGTTGATTCTGCCTTTCTCCTAAGAACTGCTGAAGGACTAGATTACACCTGACAGCAGTCTTGGCAGCCCCTGGAGAATTCTAGTCTTTGCAATGCAACGTTCTTTGGGAGAAGAGAAACCTTTTTCCTGCTTTCCTCCTCCTTCCCAGCCCCCTCAACTCTCCCCAAAGGATTAAAACTCTGCATTCTTTTTAGTTGACAATTGACTGGAACATTTTGCAAATAAGTGCCAGGTCTCGATGAGGTGCAAAATACTGACTGTATTAGCTAGTTATTTAGAGAGATGTTAAGATGCTCTTGCCAACATACATTCAATTTAGGCTTTGGATGTTTTGTGTGATCTCCCAGGCAGCATTTGCTTGAAAATGTTGGAATTTAATTTTAAAGTTTTCACATTTGTGGGGGTTTTTTGTTCTTAATTTTAAAAGCAGCAATAATTTTAGTTCTTAGAACAGACTCTAGGGTTAATCTTTGTATATGTGTATATGATTATACACATATATGTAAAGCCTAAAAAATTATTATGCTTCTTTTGCTCTCTTCTAATTTTTGTCATTGAACTTAAACTTTCTCAGTGTCAAGAAACTTAAAATGGAACAGCAGTGCTGTTTTTGTAGAGATGGCTTTTCAGGTCCACATCCTTCTTGGGTTAAACATGTAGATTCACATGTAATTCTACAATTATAGACTACAAGGTTATTAAGGGCCAATGAAAGGTCTCTTAGCTACCTACCATGTAAGGCATGTGACAGAACCCACTTAAGCCACATATGATGAAGGATTTCTCCTCAACCAGGAGAAACTATGTTCCTTGATAAAGGTCATTCCAAACTATCACTAATTAATATTTATAATAGTAACAACAATGTATGTTTGTACGTATAGAAGACATTCATTATTTCGGCTGTCCAACTGAAGATGCAGACATGTCTGGGCATGTTTAGCAAAATATTAGGTTAAGCTTAACTAGGGCTTTGTCACACACGCATGCATGGTTATGCACTTCACAGCTCTAGGGGAACCATTCTTGTCATGGTCTGGGCATGGGCTGGAAAAGAATTTCCAGACGTGAGACAGAATGAGAGGGAAATAAAGCTTATTAGAGTGGGAGACACTGTTAGAACAGGGGCCAGCTCAAGGGAGAACCGACATTGAACAGGGGTCTTTAGTTCACTTTTTTTTTTAATTTTTATTTTTACTTTATTTTACTTCACAATACTGTATTGGTTTTGCCATATATTGACATGAATCTGCTGCAGGTGTACATGAGTTCTCAATCCTGAACCCCGTTCCCACCTCCCACCTCCCACCCCATATCATCTCTCTGGATCATCCCTGTGCACCAGCCCCAAGCATCCTGTATCCTGTATTGAACATAGACTGGCGATTCGTTTCTTACATGATAGTATACATGTTTCAGTGCCATTCTCCCAAATCCTCCCACCCTCTCCCTCTCCCTCAGAGTCCAAAGTCCATTCTATACATCTGTGTCTCTTTTGCTGTCTCGCATACAGGGTTATCATTACCATGTTTCTGAATTCCATATATATGTGTTGGTATACTGTATTGGTGTTCTTCTTTCTGGCATACTTCACTCTGTATAATCGGCTCCAGTTTCATCCATCTCATTAGAACTGATTCAAATGTATTCTTTTTAATGGCTGAGTAATACTCCATTGTGTGTATGTACCACAGCTTTCTTATCCATTCATCTGCTGATGGACACTGTTGGTGGGAATGCAAACTAGTACAGCCACTATGGAGAACAGTGAGGAGATTCCTTAAAAAGTTGCAAATAGAACTGCCATATGACCCAGCAATCCCATTGCTGGGCATACACACCGAGGAAACCAGAACTGAAAGAGACACATGTACCCCAATGTTCATCGCAGCACAGTTTAGTCCACTTTTATACTCAGGGTACAAGGAGCAGGATAGGGGTCTTGTGGATCATTTGCTGATTGGATGAGGCATGTATACTGGGTGGGGGAAGAGCAGGGTAAATACCTTCTCCCTATGGGGTAGGAGGAGAGACAGGTTATACTGTTCCATTAATAGTTACAACATGTGGGAGGGAAGGACAATAAGGGTCTGACTTCTCCGTTCCTCCATTCCAAGCCCCTTCTCGGTTTTATCTGCTCTTTCGTCCTTGGACCACCACAATTCACACAAACTATTACATTATGACAAATAGGGAGCCTTGACCCAGGGTGAAACATGGGCTCTGGGTGGACAAAAATATTAGCAACAGGGACAGAAGCTTTGAGAAGGCCAACAGTAGCAGCAGACATCCAGCTTTAGTGTCCGCCAAAAAAGTATGCAAAGTAAACGGTGTTGCAGACTGATTCACAAGCAAATAAGATTCCCCCTGGGAACCTCCAGAAATGCTTGGAAGAGCGGAAATTTTTGAATGACTATAGTTCCTTCATGAGATGGAAATGAGGTTCAAAAATATAAATGGCTTTCCCAAGGACATTCAGGTAGACAAACCGGAATAGAAGTCACTGGTTTTTTCATAGTCATGTACAACCACCAGTAGTCTATAAATGATAATTCTGTGAATGATATACTTTCACATTTGATAAAAGATTGAAATAAAGGGCCACCTCGGAGAGTGTGCTCTAATGTTATCAACGTTATCCTTATAAAACTGGACTGAGAAATATTTAATAGCCAAGTACTTTGTGATATCAATCAGTTCAGTTCAGTCGCTCAGTCGTGTCCGACTCTTTGCGACCCCATGAATCGCAGCACGCCAGGCCTCCCTGTCCATCACCAACTCCTGGAGTTCACTCAGACTCACGTCCATTGAGTCCGTGATGCCATCCAGCCATCTCATCCTCGGTTGTCCCCTTCTCCTCCTGCCCCCAATCCCTCCCAGATTGATATCAATAAATAAGAAAAAAATACAAACTTGCATCCAGTCCTAATACAATTATTTCATTAAAAGATTCTTTTTGCTATGACAATGACTAAACACTGTCAGATATAGTCTACCACCCATCTACCTTACACAGAAGTTGCAGGTCATTTTAGAGAACAGCATTGAAAGAGAAGATTCAAAACTAGTTTTGATATTCTCAAGTGTAACCTGTTGAAATGACTAATAGCTGTACCTATGCCCGATGTTTGAAAGTTTTAAATCAAATCCTGCTATATAAGCCTTCCACTGTTTATTTATAATTGCATGGACTTTGATACCACCATACTTCGATGGGAATTCCAGCTTGATACTTATAAACTGTGTAGCCTTGGATCAGTCACTGAGCCTTTCTGAAGCCATTTCCTCACTGTGTATAATTTTACACAATTATAACACATAATGTTAAACATATAACACATAATTGTGTAAAATACAATTATAACATTCACCTTGCAAAACTATAGGCATAGAGATGTTATCTGATATAGAATTTCACAAATGGTATTGGTAACCATTACTATTTTTGTTACATAATTGTTGATATAGTAATCCAGTATTTTAGTCCTTAAGAACTAAAGATTAAGTACATGAAGAGAATGTGTACAAAATCTTAAGTGAAGAATATAAGATCTTCACAAAGAAGATAAGATCAGAAGAAGAAAAGATGATCTAAATCTGCTCAAATACTGACATAAGTACAAATTTACTAGTATTTCACAATATGGAACCAACCTAGCCTTCTTCTTACTATTTACAATTTTATTAAAATTTTACCAACGTGATACTTATATAATTCAACCAATGCTCCCGATGACTCAGCTGGTAAAGAATCTGCCTGCGATGCAGGAGACCTCAGTTCAATTCCTGGGTCAGGAAGATCCCCTAGAGAAGGGATAGGTGACCCACTCCAGTATTCTTGGGCTTCCCGGGAGGCTCAGACAGTAAAGAATCTGTCTGCAATGTGGGAGACCTGGATTCAATCCCTGGGTTGGGAAGACCCCCTGGAGGAGGTATGGCAACCCATTCTAGTATTCTTGCCTAGAGAATCCCCATGGACAGAGAAGCCTGGTGGGTTACAGTCCACTGGATCACACAGAGTCAGATACAACTGAGTGACTCAGCACAGCACAGAATAGAAGTATATAAATAAATAAAAAATCATAGCCTTCCCTTTTCCTCCATTCAGTTCCATTCCCCTGAGAAAATCAATATTCCCTGTTGGATAAATGTCCTTCCCTAAATTATCCTATGATTGCTGCTAAGTTGCTTCAGTCGTGTCCGACTCTGTGCAACCCCATAGACGGCAGCCCACCAGGTTCCCCCGTCCCTGGGATTCTCCAGGCAAGAACACTGGAGTGGGTTGCCATTTCCTTCTCCAATGCATGAAAGTGAAAAGTGAAAGTGAAGTTGTTCAGCCGTGTCTGACTCTTAGCGACCCCATGGACTGCAGCCTACAAGGCTCCTCTGTCCATGGGATTTTCCAGGCAAGAGGACTGGAGTGGGTTGCCATTGCCTTCTCCATATCCTATGATTACACCATCACACTCCAATATCTAAACTTGTCAATCTTAAAACCATCACTCCAGCAATAAAGCACCTTGGAAACGTCAGCTCGGTTGTTCTCTTGTCTCTCTCCACACCTAAACCATGATATGCCACAGTCGGGGTAGAGGACCAGTAGAAGGGCCTCTTAGATGTTTACAGGAGACTAGTGCTGGAGAAGACTCTGAGAGCCCCTGGGACTGCAAGGGGATCCAACCAGTCCATTCTGAAGGAGATCAGCCCTGGGTTTTCTTTGGAAGGAATGATGCTAAAGCTGAAGCTCCAGTACTTTGGCCACCTCATGCGAAGAGTTGACTCATTGGAAAAGACCCTGATGCTGGGAGGGATTGGGGGGCAGGAGGAGAAGGGGACAACAGAGGATGAGATGGCTGGATGGCATCACGGACTCAATGGACGTGGGTCTGAGTGAACTCCGGGAGTTGGTGATGGACAGGGAGGCCTGGCGTGCTGCGATTCATGGGGTCGCAAAGAGTCGGACACGACTGCGCGACTGAACTGAACTGAACTGATTGGAGTCCTTGTGAACTGGGGCTCTAACCACCAAAGAGATGGCTAATACGGGCCACTAATTACGGTGATCTTCATGGTCCAAATCACGATACCTGTGAGAGTGAATGGGAACACCATTAATAACTGCAGTGGTATCTGATGCTAACTAGTATATATTGTCTCATTATATTCAATTCATACTGACACTTCTGCCTTCTTCTCAATCTCCCTCAAAACATGAGTTTAATGATATTATATCCAGTTCACAATTCTTCAATGACTCCACACTCTTTAGAACAGTATTTCTAAAAATCTTTGTCTTGGGATATTAATGCCCTAGTGGCTTTTTTTTTTTTTTTTTACTTAAAAGTGCAAACTGGAGGCGTGTAGATGCCTCCTCTTCCTACTGTCTTCAAACTACACTACATTCAAATGACCAGCCTGGCCTCTGAAAGTATTCAAGTTTAGGGTGCCCATTAACTTACCATCTCCAAACTCATTTAATAACAGTCCTTCTCTCCTACACCCAGACCCTATCCTAGTGTGTATGTCTTCCAAATAGGTTGTTAGCTGACTATAATTTTACACTTGGCTATACTCAGAACGCGGAGAAGGCAATGGCATCCCACTCCAGTACTCTTGCCTGGAAAATCCCATGGACAGAGGAGCCTTGTAGGCTGCAGTCCAGGGGATCACGAAGAGTCGGACACAACTGAGCGACTTCACTTTCACTTTTCACTTTCATGCCTTGGAGAAGGAAATGGCAACCCACTCCAGTGTTCTTGCCTGGAGAATCCCAGGAACGGGGGAGCCTGGTGGGCTGCCGCCTATGGGGTTGCACAGTCGGACACGACTGAAGCGACTTAGCAGCAGCAGTAGCATACTCAGAACAAATGCTCAGTACATATGTACTGAGAGGAGGTAGGGAAGGAAAACAGGACTGAAGGAAGGGAGGGAGATTTATTTGATTAAGTCAATGGATACTTTCCATGTATTTCTGCCTTTTTTCTGCCAGATTACTTTCCATGTAATCTGTTTTTTTTTTCCTGTGTTACTAAGTGTTGTACATAATTCATATACAACATTGCACAAGTTGGAAGTACACAACATATTGATTTGATATATGTATATATTGTGAAAGAATTACTACAATAAGTTTAGTAAATATCCATCACTTCACATAGTCAAAAATATTTTCCCTTGAGAACTTTACTTTTTCTTCTGAACTTTTTATTTTGTATTGGGGTATAACCAATTAACAATGTTTTAACACTTTCAGGTGAACAGAAAAGGGATTCAGCACATACAAATGTATTCATTCTCTCCCAAACCCCCTCCTATCCAGGCTGCCACATAACATGTGCTATACAGTGGGTCTTTGTTGGTTATCCATTTTAAATACAGCAGTGTGTACATTTAAGATCTTCTCTCTTAGCAAGTTTCAAACATGCCATACATCCCTAGAACATATTTATCATATAACTGGAAGTTTGTGTCTTTTGGCCATCTTTACCCAATCCCCTCCTCCCCACTTTAATCTACTGTATGGATTCAGGCTATCTCTCAGCAGATAATGCTGGTATTAAGGATACACAAGCTTCTTTTATTCCTGTACATTTCCTTGTCACTGGAGTCACTAATGGGGGAAATGATAAAAGTGAAAGGGTTCTGTCCTTTAAAAGTAATCCTGATTTGAGGAGGAAAGTACAGGCCCTGATTTGGGTGAGAAAACTTTTTATTCTAGCCCCTTTTCATGAGTACTAACTGCATGCATGCGTGCTAAGTCACTTCAGTCATGTCTGACTCTGTGCGACCCTATGGACTATAGCCCGCCAGGCTCCTCTGTCCACGGGGATTCTCCAGGCAAGAATACTGGAGTGGGTTGCCATGCCCTCCTCCAGGGGATCTTTCCCACCCAGGGATCAAACCTGTGACTCTTATGTAAGTCTCCTAAATTGGCAGTCAGGTTTTTACTACTAGCGCCACTTGGGAAGCCCTAATTAGTTAGTTGTAAAATGATAGGCAAAGGTATGCCATAGAAACTAGGCAAGCTTAGTGGTCAGGAAGCTGCACAGAAGTGTAGAGGGACTATGAGATATAGGACCAAGGAGTGAGCAGTGAGTGAGCGGTAGAACTCCTTGAAGAAACACCAAAGGCAGGGCTATAGTTGTTTAAGATCAATTATTTGGAGTTGCTAATTTTACTATCAAAATTTTCACTGTTGTACTTGGGATCAAAAAGTGTCAGTCATTTCTTCAGATGTTTTGCTGCTGCTGCTAAGTCGCTTCAGTCGTGTACGACTCTGTGCGACCCCATAGATGGCAGCCCACCAGGTTTTAGGAAGTATGTTTTGGGAACACATTAAATGTGAACCCTACTGCTGTCGAACAGTTAATGGTAGGATAGGGTCCCTAAAATATAGTTAGGTGTGGTCATCTTTCCCACTGCCTTCTAGCTAAATTTGCTACGCAAGCAATAAGAAAGTTTGAGATAATTGTACTATGAGAGAGATGTAATATATATCAAGATCTGCTGGTCTTGGAAAAGTTACTGTAGTCAGAAAAAGATACGTGATGATAATGATGATGGTGTTGATGTTGGTGGAGGCAATGATGGTTGTTGTAAAATGATAATGATTTGATAGGGTGAAAGAAGTACACAACCAAGAGTGAGAAAGCCTTGGTACTAGCTCAGGTCTGCTGTAGACCAGCTCCATGACTATGAACAAATCACCTAATTATTCTAAGATGTTGATTTCTCATCTCTATGATGGGAAGATTAATACTTTCTTGTGTGCCTCTTAAGGCTGTTACATGGGAAAAGCAAGAAATAGATGAAATCACTCTGTAATCAGCAACATGCTTAAGTACTTAATGACACAGATTTACTCGATGGCCTCTGCCAACCAAGTCATCACGATGGGTTGCTAGCCAGGTTGCTAGTTTTCAGATGGGATCATGTGAGGTGGGAAAAAAAAAAAACACATGCAGAGGCTATTGGACTTTAGGAACTTTGTGTGAAAAATGTAACCAAATTTTGTGAGGTTGTAGTAAGTGTAAAGAGTCGGACACGACTGCGCGACTGAACTGAACTGAGTAAGTGTAAGGTTTATAATCCTAATTCAATGTAACTTATATAATTTTTTAAGATAACACATTTTTATGGCATTTATATTTTCAAAGTGTTTTCTAAATTAGCTGACCCATTATAGAAAATAGGGCTTCCCTTGTGGCTCAGTGATAAAGAATCTGCCCGCCAATGCAGGAGATGCAGATTCGATCCCTGGGCCAGGAAGGTCTTCTGGAGGATATGGTAACCCACTCCAGTATTCTTGCCTGGAGAATTCCATGAACAGAGAAACCTGGCGGGCTACAGTCCATGCAGATGCAAAGGAGTCAGACATGACTTAGCAACTAAACAACAACAACAAAGAGAAAATAAATATTCATAAGGATGAAAGGGGCTTCCCTTGTGGCACAGCTGGTAAAGAATCCACCTGCAATGTGGGAGACTTGGGTTCAATCCCTGGGCTGGGAATATCCCCTGGAGAAGGGAAAGTCTACTCATTCCAGTATTCTGGCCTAGAGAGTTCCATGGACTGTATAGGCCACGGAGTCACAAAGAGTCAGACATGACTGAGTGACTTTCCTGAGTGACTTTCACTTTCACTGAGCAAAGGATGAAAGGGAAAATGCTATGGCTGAGAAGGAAGTGTTGCCCTGGCGCTTAGAAAAAATTAAACTCTAGTCTATTATTACCATAGGGCTCTGAACAAAGATCTCAGTTTCCCCACTTGCCAATTGAGGATGAGGAACTAGATGATTGTCAATGTCTTACTAACTCTTAACACTTGATTATGTGAAATTACCTATGCTCTCCCATGTTTCCAGATGGAGGTGACACTGACTGACATTCTCATCTGAGCCAGCACTGCTGTTATCTCTGGTTCTCCTAGTATCAATCAGATGTAACAAGCAAAGAAGGAATGGAGAAACGTACTTTGAAAACCAAATATACACTTTTATATCTCAAAATATGTTTATACTTTTCATACAATTTATAGGATGTAAATATCAAAGCAAAAACTTGATAAAGTTTGCATACAAGTACCAATAGTTGGGTGAAATGGAGAACTAGACATGAACCTGGCCACCACTAATGAATGGGCTACGATACACAGGCTGGATCAGAGTTCTCCAAAGGGCAGAAGACAATCTAGAAGACAGGGGGAGTACTGGAAGTCAGGACCTATTACTGGAGACCAACTGCTGCTACTGTTAAGTTGTTTCAGTCGTGTCCGACTCTGTGGGACCCCATGGACTGCAGCCTACCAGGCTCCTCCGTCCATGGGATTTTCCAGCCAAGAGTACTGGAGTGGGGTGCCATTGCCTTCTCCAGGAGACCAACTAAATGTCCATAATGATCTGGGCTTTCTTTAGTGCAATTTCCTGAGCCAAGTGCATCCCTGTTTCAAGGATCAGTTCAGTTCAGTCGTGTCCGACTCTTTGCAACCCCATGAATCGCAGCACGCCAGGCCTCCCTGTCCATCTCATGTTAGAATTTACTGTAAAGAGTTCACATGCTTTAGGGTTGTTAAATAATTTTAGTCTATTATGCCACAGTCAGAGCCACGGTGGCTCAGAGGTTAAAGCATCTGCCTGCAATGTGGGGATCGGGGTTCGATCCCTGGGTCGGGAAGATCCCCTGGAGAAGGAAATGGCAACCCACTCCAGTACTCTTGCCTGGAGAATCCCATGGACTGAGGAGCCTGGTGGGCTGCAGTCCATGGGGTCACAAAGAGTCGGACACGACTGAGTGACTTTACTTTACTTATGCCACAGTCATCATCTTGACACTGAAACCCTCCTACGTAAGATCTCATAATGTTTGCCTGTCCCAAAAGGTTTGCACTATTTTTCAATTGCATTCTATCCAGTCTTCTCCTACATTAATCTTTTCCAATTCCTTTCAGTCAGTTTTAGAAACAAAGAGAAATCCCATAATTGAAAGAATGCTTTATTAGTTTCCTTACTTTCTACACCATATCTTTCAGAGAAAGATATCTCTTAATCTTCTTCCGCAACTTCCTCTAAGGTCTCACCAGTTTTGTATGAGGAAATGCTTTTATATGTAATCTGATTCTGTCCTGCCATGAAAGAAAAACTTTACCTCTTAGTTCTGTATATTCTATTGTCAATAAAAAGACCCTCAAAGGGTGCTACTGAATAAGGCATTTGGCAGTTATTGATTTCCATGTCTCCACTATATCTCCCTGCACAGTTTATACCATATACTCTGTAAGTGTCCCTTTTATCAATCTGAACTTTTGGATATATCCTTACCTCTAACAGGAATGTTCACCTATCCACCCAATCACCCATTCCTCTGACTCATCCCTACTTACCCTATAATATCCCCTTCTCCTGGAACTTTGACCAACATCACACTTTGTGTATGCATATACACACATACATACAGAGTTAGATGCTCTTTAACTCAGCTCCCATAGCAACCTTTACTTAATTCCTACTTACTACCACAGCACACTGTGATTGTTAGCTTATTTCCCTCTCCAAATGTATGCAATAACCTTCTTGTGGTCAGGGACTGTCTTATTCACATCCATATCTCTGTCACCTCTGTGCAGTACTTGGACTACAGAAAGTAGTCAAGAAATATTCAGTAAGTGAATAATGCATCATCTCAAGCACAAGGCCCTCCCACTAATTCTCTACAGCAATCTTTTTTGCTTCCACATTAAAATTATGAAAATTTAACAAGCTCTTGATGACAATTTGGAAGCCTCACTAGGACCTCTCAGACGGTATTTCTCTTGTGTTTCAAAATGTATCTGCTTTGCATGACAGTCCAGATGTCAGCCTTTCTACATTTTCCCAGAATTACCTTGAGTCGAATATGCACCTCCCGTGTCGTTCCAAACCTTCTATCTGGGCAGGCAGCTCTGTTGTTAGCTAACTGTCGGCATTGCACTGCTGCATTCATAAAGGATTGTCAGCACGGTGCAGTTTTACTATGTGAGATCATTTGCTCATGTAAAGACACATTAAATCTAGCAGTTGCTTTGTCTCTTGTCAAGGGAATTGTGCACTGTTACATTAGAGATGAGAGTTTGCAGTGTCAACCTGCTACTGCTGTTTTTGCTACCCACTGTAGAAGAATCAACAATTCCTGCTTGTTTCCTTGTTTTTCTACTCTGGTAACAACTTAGCCATTATCCAAACAGGAATCATATCATTGCCAGAAAAATAAAATCCCTTGGGGCAAAGATCAGGTCATGCAAGTTTCTCTACCGTGAGCTTGAGTCCTGTTCTTCATCTTCAGGCCAGTTATCTGGGCACTGCCGTTCCTTGCTAAGAGGCTTCCCCCCATTTGCCATTTGAGCTTCCAAACCAGTATTCAAGATTTCCCATTGTCACATTTTACCAGGTTTCCACCAGGCTTCCAATACAAACTTCCTACTGGCATTACTACCTATTTGTTGCTCAAACTTTGGGAAACGTGCTCTGTTGGCCAGGCTAACATGTTACCTACTCACGCAGAAGAGTTCCCCTCCAGGACAGCACATTCCCAATGGGCAGCCTAATTCCAAAGTCCTTTTCCTCTTAGTCTGCCCCATTCTGTAGACATCAGTTGTGCCATGTTTGTCCTACACTGAGACAGGACACACGACAGGATTTGATATACAGGATAATTCGGTTTAGGAAAGAAGAAACAATTGATGAAAGAAAAACAATTCAACTTCCTCTCTTTTTTCCCCAAGATTTTCTTCTCTCCTTTATCCCTTGTTTCCAAAATCCCTAGCAGAAAATGAAATATCCAAACCAGGCAGAAACAAGAAGAAGAAAAAGTTTAAAGAACCAGAGGCTCTTGGGGAAAGTTGGAATCTTGGCAAGTAGGAGAAAGTATTCATGTTAGCTCATTGGCCAGACCTACTTTTTTTAAAGTTCACTTTGGTAACTTCTATTACTACTAAGAAACAACACATTTTCAGCACTACATTTTGCTTCGGCAGGCCCCTTTCAACAATATAACTATAACAATATGTTATAGACAAATTGAATTAATCACTTTCCCCAAGATGCATGTTGTAGCAGATAAAACATTTTTAAGTTTGCTTTGCTGCCAGAGTTTTCTGGCAATGGGGTAGCCTGCAAAAAGCCATCCCTTTCCATCAGGGGCCCAGCGATGCAGTATTTTCTCCTTTCCATTAACTGTCTCTTGCTCTCTGTTGTATACCTCCCCAGGGCTTTCTGGTCATACTCTTAGTCTCGGATTCAGCCAGTATAATAATCTGTCTGGCTTGCCACCTTTCTGTGCAACTACATTTTTAATGCACCAAACAAACACTGTGATATAATTACTTTATTCCTTTTTTGATAAATCTATGGAAAGCTAGAATTTTACAAATAAGAAACTCTGGTGGGGCTTTCCTGGTGGTTCAGTGGTAGAGAGTCCACCTGCCAATGCAGGAGACAAGGGTTTGATCCCTGATCGGGGAAGATCCCACATGCCGCAGAGCACACTAAGCCCCTGTGCCACATTATTAAGCCTGTGCTCTTGAGCCCAGGACACACCCTAGAGCCCATGCTCCACAACAAGAGAAGCCACCACAATCAGAAGCCCGCGCACCACAACTTAGCAGATAAAACATTTTTAAGTTTGCTTTGCTGCCAGAGTTTTCTGGCAATGGGGTAGCCTGCAAAAAGCCATCCCTTTCCATCAGGGGCCCAGCGATGCAGTATTTTCTCCTTTCCATTAACTGTCTCTTGCTCTCTGTTGTATACCTCCCCAGGGCTTTCTGGTCATACTCTTAGTCTCGGATTCAGCCAGTATAATAATCTGTCTGGCTTGCCACCTTTCTGTGCAACTACATTTTTAATGCACCAAACAAACACTGTGATATAATTACTTTATTCCTTTTTTGATAAATCTATGGAAAGCTAGAATTTTACAAATAAGAAACTCTGGTGGGGCTTTCCTGGTGGCTTTCAGTGGTAGAGAGTCCACCTGCCAATGCAGGAGACAAGGGTTTGATCCCTGATCGGGGAAGATCCCACATGCCGCAGAGCACACTAAGCCCCTGTGCCACATTATTAAGCCTGTGCTCTTGAGCCCAGGACACACCCTAGAGCCCATGCTCCACAACAAGAGAAGCCACCACAATCAGAAGCCCGCGCACCACAACTAGCAAGAAGCCCCTACTTTTCAAAACTAGAGGAAAGCCCACACGGCAATGAAGACCCAACAAAGCCAAGAATAAGTAAATAAAATGATCAAAAAAAAAAAAAGAAACTCTTCCCTACACAAGGATATGTCAGACAGCAGGTAACTTTCAAAGAGAAAACATATGAATTAGGAGCCTGTTTTTCTTAATGAAGTAAAATGGTCCCTTCCTTTGTGATTCCTCAAGAGTATGGTCCAATTAAAAAAATCACATGTAAGTAAAATCATATAGTATTTGTTTTTCTCTGTTACATGGGGAATCTAAAAAAAAAATAAACAAAACAAAACAGAAACTCATAGATACAGAGAAAGACTGGCAGTTTCCAGGGAGCAGAGGATGCTGTTGGGTGAAATAGATGAAGTAATTAAGAGGCACAAACTTCCAGTTATAAAATAAATAAGTCATGGGGATATAACACACAGGTTAGAGAATATGGTCAATAATATTGTAATAAATTTAAATTATGACTGAATGGTCACAGGTCCAATCAAGTTGTCACAAATGGCAAGATTTCATTCTTTTCTATGGCTGAGTAGTATTTCATTATACACACACACACACACACACACACACACACACACAGGCTTCCTTTGTGGCTCATTTGGTAAAGAATCCACATGCAATTTGGGAGACCTGGGTTCAGTCCCTGGGTTGGGAAAATCCTCTGGAGAACGGAAAGGCTACCAACTCCAGTATTCTGGCTTGGAAAATTTCATATATAAGCCATGGGATTGCAAAGAGTCAGACACAACTGAGTTTCACTTTATATATAATATATATATATGCATATATGTATATACATAATATATATGTGTGTATATGTGTAATATATATGTGTGTATATATATGTGTAATATATATATGTATATACATAATATAGATATACATATGCATATATGTGTATATATATATTTCTTGAGGTAGGTCTTTGTCACTATAAACTTCCCTCTTAAAACTATTTTTGCTATATCCTATGTATTTTGGAAGGTTTTATTTCTGTTTCCATTTTTCTCCAAGTATTTTTTGATTTCTTCTCTTATTTCTTCATTGACCATTGGTTGTTCAGCATGCTGTTTAGTCTCATATGTTTGTGTCTTTTCAATTTCTTTTCATAGCTGATTTCTAGTTTCATATTGTCATGGCTGATAAAGATGCTTGATATGATTTCAGTATTCTTAAATTTATTGACACTTGTTTTGTGGTGATCTATTCTGGAGAATACCCTATATGGACTTGAAAAGATTGTGTATTCTGCTGATTTTTGGATGGAATGTTCTTTATTAAGCCCATTTGTCTGTGTTGTTTTGGGCCAGTGCTTCCTTGTTGATTTTTTGTCTGAATGATCTGTCCGTTGATGTAAGAGGTGTATTAAAGACCCCTGCTATTTAGGCATTGCTATCAATTTCTCTTTTTATGTCTGTTAATATTTGCTGTATGTATTTAGGTGTTCTTATTTTGGTTGCATAAATATTTACAAGTGTTACATCCTCTTGCTGAACTTATCATTAATTCATTAACTTTATCATTATGTAGTGCCCTTCTTGATGCTTTTGAATTGCAGTGCTGGAGAAGACTCTTGAGAGTCCCTTGGACTTCAAGAAGATCAAATCAGTCAACCCCAAAGGGACTCAACACTGAATAGTCATTAAAAGGACTGGTGCTGAAGCTCATACTTTGGCCACGTGATGCCTAGAGCCAACTCATTGGAAAAGACCCTGATGCTGGGAAAGACTGAGGGCAGGAGGAGAAGGGGGCAACATGGAGGATGAGATGGTTAGATTGCATCATCAACTTGATGGACACGAGTTTGAGCAAACTCCAGGAGACAGTGAAGTACTGGGAAAGCTGACACACTGCAGTCTGTGGGGTCACAAAGAGTCAGACACAACTTAGCAACTGAACAGCAATGTGCCCTTCTTTGTCTCTTGCTATAGCAAGAGACAAGCAATGAACTCTGTTTTGAGTTCATTTTGTGTAAGTATTGCTACTCCAGTTCTTTTTTTTTTTTTTTTGGCATTTGAATGAAATATCTTTTGTCATTCCTTCACTTTCAGTCTCTGTCTTGAGATTTGAAGTGAATCTTTTATAGGCAGCTTATAGACAGTTTTAGTTATTTATTTTTTAATCTATTCAGCCACTCTATGTCTATCCCTTTCTCTCTCTTCTCCTTCTGGGACTCTTATGATGCAAAGATTAGTACACTTAATGGTATCCTGAGATCCCTAAATTATCTTCATGTTTTAAAAATCCTTTTTTTTTTTTTTGATGTTCCTATCGGGTGATTTCCACTATCTCGTCTTTGAGATCACTGATTCATTTTTCTGCATTATCTAATCTGCTGTTAATTTCATCTAGTATATTTTTCATTTCAGTTATTGTATTCTTGATCTCTGGTTCTTTTTTTTTTTTTACATTTTTCATCTTTTCTTTGAAGTTCTCATTGTGCTTATCCATTCTTCCCCCAAATTCAGGGAGCATCTTTATGACCATTATTTTGAACTATTTATCAGGTAAATTACTAATCTCTGTTTCATTTAGTTCTTTTTCTGAAGTTTGTTTCATTTGGAACATATACCTTTTTCTCCTCATTTGGTCTAAATCTCTGTGTTTGTTTCTGTGTATTAGGTGGATCAGCTGTGTCTCTTGGTCTTGAAAGAGTGGCCTTATGCAGAAAGCTTCCTGAAGGACCCAAAAGAGCAGTCCCCTCTGGCCACAGAGCCAGGTACTTCACGGGGATCCCTGGTATGGGCATTGGTATCCTTCTGTTGTGGCAGCGCCATGGTTGCTGTGGGTGTGCTGATGGGCTGGGCAGGCCCCCTGTGGTGGGAGCCACTTGTAGGGGAGGGGTATCAGCTGGAGCAGGGTGAGGGCTACTAGCAATGAAGATGGCAAATGTCAGAAATGGTACGCTCTAACACTGGGCCAGCTAAATAGAGGGAGAATTTTAAAAATGGTGCCTAATAGTGCTTTGGTTTCCAGTGAAAGTTCCAATAGATCCCTGCCCCTTCAGCACTCACCTTAAAACTAAGCAATGAATCTTCTGGATATATGACCCAGGTGTTTTCCTATCTGCTAACTCCATGCTGGGATTCAGAGCAAGTCAGTTTGTGCACAAATCCTTTAAGGCAGTCTCCTTTTCTTTTTCTTTGTATTCTTATTTGTGGAAGAGCTGTCCTACTAGTCTTCAAGTCATCCTCAGAGAGTTATCCTATATGTAGTTATAGTTCTGGTGTGTCCACGGGAGGAGGTGAGCTCAGGATGTTTCTACTTCACCATCTTGATCCACAGCAATTTTATCTTTATAAAAGTATATGCATATATACCAACACAAATATACAAAAATATATGCACAAAAGCATTCGCTGAGTGAATGTTGAACACTGGCCTTGGAATAAGACAGACCTGAGTCGCAACTGAAGCTCCATTATTTCCTAGATATGTGACCTTGGGCAAATTACATAGCACATCTAGATTTCACTGTCCTCATTTGCAAGATTATTTTGAGAATTAAATTAAATGAGGCCTATTAAGTATATAACAACTGCCTGGCACCTCATAAGTACTTAAGTGTTTATTACTCTTCCTAGTGATAATAATATTATTACAAATACTATACAGCATCATTTATAATAGCAAAACACTCAACTATCTATCAACTGGGACTCAGTTAAACAAACATAGGTCCATTCAATAGAATAAAACACAGTTCTTTAAAAATGAGATCATTATATATGGAAATAAGAGTTAAACTATGAAAAAATTAAGTTTCAGTATTAAAAGTATTATTTTATATGTGTGAAAAGACATAATAAAATATTTTTACTAGGATAGAGAGAGAGTTGAAGAGAGAGAGAGAGAGTACATGTGAGCACTAGAAACAAGAATATGAACCAAAATATGAGTAGTGACTATCTCTGGGAAATAGACTAATAGGGCATTTTAATTTTCTTCTCTATCCTAAATTTCTATAATACTTTGTTTTTTTTAAAAATAGGAATGTTATTACTTTCATGATTAACAAAAATAATATTTTGAAAGTAAAAATGAATTTGATATGTGATGTAATTCTTCATATTGAATCTTCAAACCAAGTAAGAGAAAATAGGCATGTATTGTTAACAACTTTTAGCAAAGAGAGCTGTTTCAAATGAAATGTTCAAGTATAAAAGGAGCTTCATTTTCTTTCCCCTGCCTTAGTTTAGACCTGCTTGTTTGTTTCAGTGTACTTACTGAATATGTAAGGAATTGATAGAAAAACCCAAATATGATAGATACATATAAATACATATTTTTTATTTTAAAATAATTTTAAATAATTCAATCTGAATTGAAAGATATAATTTATTAAACCAGCTGTTTTCTATTTTTCAATTACATATTGAAGGATCATGGGGGTCATTTTCATCCTCAGATTCTCAGAACCTAATTTATAGAAAATGAAATAAATTTGTGTTTAATGAATGACAGAGGGGAGAGTCACTGGCTCTCACTTAAACACACCTCTCCTTGAATTCTTAATAGTTGGGCTTACACATCCTCTATTACTAAAGTCAGTCAGCAAAGATATGAGGTGGGTAAGGCAAATAAAAAAAGGAAGAAACCAGAGGCTTTCACGGAAGAGCATAACAGATATCACAGAACCAGAGAATTTTAGAAGATGAAGATAACAATGAAGCTACCTAATGTAACTCCTTTTTCTATGAGGAAACTGAGTCCCTGAGAAAGTGAATTACCCCAGGTGGTAAGATGCTGGTTAGTGGCAAAGTCAGTTCTTAACCCAGGTCTTCTACTTCCAATTCAACTTCCCTTCCTGTTCAAACTGCTACTCCCCACAACAGTGCTATTACTTAGAGAAACTGGTGTAAATTCTTCCCTCCTCAAGGGCAGTGGTGGTGAAAGGGAAAAGTTTACTCTAATAAAGCTACATATCTTTATAATTTTATTTCATTTTAAATTGTCTCCCAAGTGAGTATTTTAAATGTAATTAGTAGGCAACTGAAGTGTCTACCATTATTTCGTACCTTTAAAGATGTTTCTACCTTTCTCACTTTCCTCTGGTCACTTGATAAGTCAAGGATGTCTGATATCTTTGCCACCATCTTTCACATGGTGGCAAATGTGAGCTTGACATAACACATGAGACTTTTATGAGACCTGATATTTCCCCCTGATTCTAGCCCATCCAAAGTTAAGCAGGCAGAAGGAAGATTGATTCAACAGCTTATCTTTTACTTACTCCAGCCCCAGTTAAGTTTTTCCCCCTATTACCATGTTACACAAGGGCAACCCCACACTGGCAGTTGGTTGTTAATTACATTTGATGTGCAGTAACACAAGAGAGCTAATTAACTTGCATCAAAAAAGCTTTATTTACTGTGACAAATTAAACAAACTCATAAAGTGTTCAGCCACAATGACTCTCAATTATCATGCAGTCCTAGTAATGTAGTGCAAACATATTCCCAGGCCTCTCCCAGGTATCACTTCAGTCTCACAGCCCTTCTGCACATGTATGATTATAAAAAATTTTTATAATGAAAAGAACTGGAAGTCAACTGCTCTTTGTTTTGCTTTATGTGTGTGTGTGCATGCATGTGTTGAGTGTATATATGTTATCATAGGTACAGCTGGACATGTTGGTCATATTCAATTTCTTAATTCTTGCTTACGTCACCATTCAACAGATTTTTTTCCTAGATTTTAACCAGAGAAATAAAAACAAATGGGGGGGGTGGGGCGGGCAGGAATTACTGTTCCAAAGCTCATGCTCTGTGTTAAGCATGATTGTTTAAACTGATCGTCTTCAGATTCTTCTCCTAGACAGTGTGACTCTTTAATAGAAACATCACTACTCTATGATGACTCAGAAGGTATATTATAAAACAGAGTCTTTATCTTTTCATAGAGTAAAAAGATAAGATTAGCTGCCTCAGCCAACAGAAAACATAACTGAGTATCTTTGGAGGAAGCTTTCTTGCTTTGGAAAAAAAACTAGTTATAATTTCCACCATTCTTTGAAAAAAAGGGTTAAAAATTTATTCCTGTGGTGCATATTTAAGGAAATACATTCTCTTTCTATCTAGTTAATTTGTACGGTAATTATTTTGAGACCAGTAGCACAGTAATGGAGAAGACAATGGCAACCTACTCCAGTACTCTTGCCTGGAATATCCCATGGACAGAGGAGCCTGAAGGCTGCAGTCCATGGGGTCGCGAAGAGTCAGACACGACTGAGGGACTTTACTTTCACTTTTCACTTTCATGCATTGGAGAAGGAAATGGCAACCCACTCCAGTGTTCTTGCCTGGAGAATCCCAGGGACAGAGGAGCCTAGTGGGCTGCCGTCTATGGGGTTGCACAGAGTCGGACACAACTGAAGTGACTTAGCAGCAGCAGCAGTACAGTAAACTGGAAAAAACACTGAACTTGAAACCAGATGATACTGGCAAATAGTTCATGCAGCCAATTAAGTGGCAGAACCAGGACTGTCTTAACTCAGAAGCTTGTTCTCAACTATTGTTAACAAAGCGGCTTTGGCAAGTTATTAAACTCATATTAATGTAGAAACATTTGAGACTTTATAAATGGGAATCACAATAAGGGAAATTGTAAATTGCTGATGCCATTATGAATATTTGCTGATTGGCTTCACCAAAAACATTCATGATGAAAGTCTCTTAACTGCCATTTTTCAACAGTAGAGTTCTAAATCTATAGGCTAAGAAATGACTAGGAAAATGAACTTTCTTGAAGGACAAAATGTTTCCTCGTCTACATGACAACTCGGAATACTAGTATCTCTTGAAGAGACAGCTATTCTGTGTGCTTTGAGTAAAGCAGAGAAGTACTGAGAAATAGAAACAAAGTCTAGGGAAACTCTGACTCTTTAATAACCTCCCCAAGCATTTCTGAAAGTAAGTCATTTTGGGTCCCTCATAGAACCCTTCAAGAGACATAAACACAAGGGACTGCCTTGGAATTGATCCTCCTTTAAACCTGAACCAGAGTGACCTCTACAAATCTACCCCAGGAGTCATGTTTGGTCCATTTCCCATTAAACCTCAATCCAAAAGGAAGTCATGCTTCCCAGAAACAGGTGGGAAGACACCCTCAGGACAGGATGTCTTTTTGAATAAGCTTCAGTTTATAGCTAAGGTCCAGAGTCACTCTGTTTCTGAAAGACTTTAATCCTCCTTCTACCTAATCAATGTTTTATCTTTTGGACAGACATCAAGTTCAGGTAAAAAAAAAAAAGGCTCACCAATAATATACTTTATTTGGCAACAGGTCACAGCAGGGTCTGGTAAAGAAATCACAGTAGCAAATGCAGCTGAGTGTGGGCATAGCAAAATGTCCTTTATTTACAGGAGCATAACCTGTAACATGTAATTTTGACACTGAGGTATACCATAGTGAGTCTAAAAGACTGCTGATTCTCTAATGAAAACTCTGAGTGATTCCAAAGGTCTAGGGTCTTGTACACTGAGTAATTATTATGGACTAACAAGGTAATGTGATTATTCCACCCTAGAATGTTCATAAAAACAATGGCACACTTCTACCTCTGCCAACTTTTCCTATCCAGGCCACTATAGTTTACAACTGACACATAGGTTTTCTAATTGAAAAGAGGACAAAAGACTGAACAATTTTGTTTTTCACTTACTGGCTTCTTCATGAAGTTCATCTCACTCAAATGGCTCCCAAGGAACTATACTTCACAAGCAGAACTATTTGCCTCCCTCTCCCTCAGGATAATTATGAGATAAAATGAAAACAAAGACTCAAAACAGAAATAAAGCCTGAAATAAATCATCTGTGCAAATGGAGAGATAAAACTAGTAATATTGAATATCTTACAGCCTAGTCTACAAGGAACAATCTTATAGTTCTCTATCCCATCAGGAAAGATAGGCACATAAGAGGCTGACCAATTTATTATAAACAGGCCTTTTTATGCTAGACTGATTGCAGAGATGTTACCATAATGGAAAATTCTGAAGAAGACATTAAAATACAGCTACAATGCCAAATGGAATAGTTGATTTTTAGAGCTTTATTCAAGACTGAACGTGACACTCCCTTCTGCGTATGGAAGTGTCCATGGGTGGCCATTAAATCAAACTGAGCATCTTACAAGCCTATTCATATTGACCAGAGTATGGTGGCTCATTTAACCAATTCTGCAAGTGCATATCACAGGAACCTAGAGGGGTTGTAAAGACCCTTCTAACATGTTCAGAGCTCTCTTTGATTACAATGCTCTCTGTGGGACTACAGGAGTTACTCACCACTCCCCACTGCACTCCACCCCGTTATGAATATTAAGAAATTCTGAACCAAGCAAGCGATGGTGCATTCCTTTCTGTTCAGATTATTTCAGTGAGATTCAGAGAAGTCAGTCAAATCAATACCAGTTTGCAATCCCACCCTCCACCCCTGTATTTTAAATTGCAAGGAGACCCACAAATCTCTCTGATTCTGCCCTACTTTTTGGCACAAAGCTTGATGACATTCTATGTGAATATGTGCCCTGAGCTGCAGTGGACATCCCAACTTCTCAGGGTCAAAGACTTGAAAAGGACTCCATGACTTTGGCTTTTCTGACCATAAGAGTCTATAAGGCTTTACACTATTGATGAAGCAGGAGATGTCAATGTCCTTTTCCTTTCAAAATTCCAAATTAGGGTGATTCTCCTAGTTTGAAACATCCTTGAGAATAAGAATAGGGCTCTTAACTCTCTCATTTTCTCATCTTAATGGGCCATATTATATTAGTCTACAATTAAAATTATAAATGTATTTCAAGGGAAGTCTATGGAGCAGATGAGGAAAAGGAATAGCTTGTTGACTTTTAGGACATCCTGGAACTCAGAGGTTTAATGGAATATTGGAATGCAGTCTCCATTAAAGGACCACAGTGAGAGAATACAAGCTCACTCCATGCCTGCTGTAACTACTGAATTCATTTTGAGAAATGCCTTTGAATATTTTCAATGATAGCCAAGTTTTTGGCTTGAGGATGAACTTTAAAAACAATTTTAATACACAAATTATCAATTTTAATGAGTAAGGTAATTTGGAAACAAAGGAGATGGTACTATAATATTCTGATAATAATCTTCTTATGAGGGTCTAGAGTTGATTCTGCTGCTGCTGCTAAGTCACTTCAGTCATATCCCACTCTGTGCGACCCCATAGATGGCAGCCCACCAGGCTCCCCCATCCCTGGGATTCTCCAGGCAAGAACACTGGAGGGGTTGCCATTTCCTTCTCCAGTGCATGAAAGTGGAAAGTGAAAGTGAAGTTGCTCAGTCATGTCTGACTCTTAGCGACCCCATGGACTGCAGCCTACCAGGCCCCTCCATCCATGGGATTTTCCAGGCAAGAGTACTGGAGTGGGTTGATTTTAAATGCAGTATAAAAACATGCTTCAGACAAAAATGTCATGCCCCATGCAAAACATCTACTGTTTTGAAAAACACTCATTTAAAGTCCTATATACTTATTGAAAATTGGTTGGTGACCAGACTGCAGAATAATTTACAGAAAACAGCCACTTGTTCATGTAAGAGATACTGACTACCTACTACATGGCAGCCAGACATCGTCTTAGGCTGAGAATCCAAAGATGATCAGTAAATATCCTCAAGAAGATTATAATACAGTGAGGGGAAAGCCATGAAAACAAACAATATTATATTAATAATGTGGTTGTTGTGTGAGAGAATTATATAAACTGTAGAGGCAGCATAGGAAAGGGAGTGCTTCATAAACATAGCTAACACATAGTGCCTTCTATGTGCCAGGCACATCTAAATAAACTAACTCGTTTACTCCTCATAGCAACCTTATAAGGTCAGCACTATGTATCTGAGAGAGACAAAGCTTGTCTGAGGAATAACAATCAAGCTGAGGCATGGTGACTTGAGTCAGTGGGACGTAACTAAGATTATCTGGAGGACGGCATGGCAACCCACTCCAGTATTCTTGCCTGGAGAACACCCGTGGACAGAGGAGCCTGGTGGGCTACAGCCCATGGGGTCGCAAAGAGTCAGACATGACTCTGCAACTAAGCATGGCACAGCACAGCACAACTGAGATTACACATAGTACATCATTAATGGTGAGTGAAGTATTGAGGTAGAATGGGAGCCAAAATGAGGCTGTTAAATATAAATATGAAGGGCCCAAGGCTTTGAGGACCTTAGGTGACATCAAAAAGAGGTTAAGATTATCTGGTAGATAATGGGGAACTCTTAGAGAATTCTGAACAGTTTTTGCACTAAATTCCATCTAATATAGCCAATCAACTCAAGAGGAATCTTATAAAGACAAAGGTAAGAACTAAGTATACTAAAAACATCCTTCAAGGCATCAGCAAAACAGAGTAGCTGCAACATCTCTAAGGGTTTGCATAACAAGGCATGATGAAGATCCAAAGTCTTGGCTTTCCTGGTAACCTGAGATAGTCCATTTATTAATAATTCTCCTAAGAGGGCCAGGTAAAGTGGCATCTGACTCAGCCTCAGCATTCCACCAAGGCCCCTTGACCTAACCATGGGAACTAATTCTAGTCAGAACCAAAGCTTGTTTGTACAGCTAAATGAATAAATGTGTATAAACCCAGGTTCTGACTTCTTATCAGTCTGTGTTGCTAAAATACCGAAGAGTAATTATAATAGGATTTCCAGTTAACGATTTTTTGTCTGCTATAACATTTAAATTAGACTAAATTCAGCTGTTTGAGTGCCCTCTGACAATATTTTTTCTCTCAGCTCCATGACTGTTTTATCACTCCATACACACTTGACCTAATCGGCACCCTTCTGCACTCTAAAATGTTTATACTGTTAAATGAATTTTTAATCTAACTTTTACAGCATTCAATTTCAGTTTCATCAGCCATCCACAGTGTAATATCTAATGTTTTAAAATAATCTCGACAGCTTAAAAAAAAAAAAAGCTGGGGGGAGGGGGAAGAATTGCCGTGTTATGAAGCAAATGATTAATTAAAGCAAATTAGATTCTGGCAGCTCTTGCTATCATTATCATGTGTTCCCCGACTAGACTAATAAATCTTTGTTGAGAATGTATGCTTTCACAAGGTTCAGGAGTCACCTGGGAAAGGACATTATTGACTAATATTTTTGTATTGCTGTTAGTTTTATATTCTATTACCCTGTGGAATAACAACTCATATTTTTCAAACATTTAGAGTGCCTTCAGGAGTCTGCTCACTCTTTAGAGGCAGGTTTGAGAGGCGTGGGGGAAACCCAGTAATTTCTCCATATGCTTGAAAAATGACAATTAACCGATACAGCTAATATGTCGGGGAAATGCAAGAAAACATGGAGCGTGCGACACTGCGCGGGCCACCGCGTAATCGCGTCCTCACTGAGG
This sequence comes from Aepyceros melampus, assembly GCA_006408695.1. Lineage (NCBI taxonomy): Eukaryota > Metazoa > Chordata > Mammalia > Artiodactyla > Bovidae > Aepyceros > Aepyceros melampus. Next base: position 5,962 of record SJXQ01011043.1, on the reverse strand, counting down.
CCCAGCTCCGGCCTCTCCGCAGCTGCAGGCGTTCTCCGGCCCACACCGCGCGGCGCAGCTCTCCCTCCACCAGGGGTTTGCCTTCTCTCCTTTCCCAGCACCTGGCACTTCCACACTGCGGAAAGGAACAATGCCGGCCAAGGGCCTCCTGAATCCGACCCCACGCCGCTGCTGCTGTGTAAACGAAACAGTCTGCGTGGTGACTGAGGGCACAGAAGCAAGATATTAGCAACTATTTCAAAAAGGGGGGCCACATACTTGCCTTTATTTAAGCAAGTCCAAGGGTTGTCACCTTGACCAACTTTTACTCATTTTTTTCCTAAAAATATGCTGTTTCATTTTTCAAACTGTTTATTGCCTAATTCTAAGGTTTAAGTGTATTTCCTACAACTCCCCCATTTGCTTTACCCTAAGCTTAGTCAGCTGTGTCCTTTTTGCTTCAAATCCAGGCGAATACCAGTTTAAACTGTAAGCTCAATTGTCTGCAGTCTCTAGCCATTGTATGTAACATTGTTTAAAACTTATCAGGCAAACGTATTTATTTATTTGAAGTCTGTGACATGGTGACAGGAGGAAAAAAAACAAAAACACAACAATTTTGTAACAGTAAGTACCAGGCATAAATTTATCTTGATGTTTGTTAAACAAGGAGAAGGAAATAACATAATCCCTAAAATGAAATTTTGATTATAATAAGTAATAAATGCTATTAAATATTTATACTGGTTTGAGATAGTATGGCTCATAAAACAGTGAGATATGATCAGATGAATTAATGTTACTTCTCACAATTCTTTACGTGTTTAACCTCTACCTCTGCCAGAACTCTTACTAATTTTCATTCCTCAGCAAGCTGAGTAGGAGTACCAAAAACTAACCATATATTTAAATATGTACATTATTTTTGTTCCTTGTTGCTGAGACTCTGAAGTGAGCTGTGATTACCCATCAAAGTAATTTCCTCCACTCCCTCCACTGTCCCATCCTCCACATTCAAATGCGTTCCTGTTTTCCTTGGGGCTCTTTTTCATCCTTCAGCAGCTTCCTGGGGCCTCGGCAGACAGGAAGACAGCCTACAGTGCTGCTCGGTATGGCAGCACAGCCCCACAGCCTGGGTGTTTTTTCAGAGCGTTTAAAAATGATCCGGTATTGAATGAGTTAAAAAAAAAATTCCCCCTGGAAAAGCTAATTATTGCATGCAGATACTTCTTTGTGTGATCAAGGAGGGGACAATTTAATAGGCTCTGTAATACAACCAAGAACAAAATTGCTTTAAAGGAAGTCTCTTGTTGAGTGACAACTCTGTTGCCTGAGCCAATTAGGTCCCAATAAAGAGTGTTGAATTGGCTCCTGCTTTCTCATTAATTATGTTCTGTCACAGACATGGGGCTTGATTTAGCAATTTTGTATTACATTAAGATACTGAAAGGCCGGGAACAAATGGCTCACTCTGATAATAGGCATTCTCTACACGGTGTGACATTTACTATCCAGCTGTCCGTAAGGCGGCCTAGCACTTCAGTTCAGGGGTTTATTTGTCATTGCTTCAAAGGGACACTCAGCTTTTCACAAAAAAAGAAACAGAGAGGCTAATAGATAGGACAAAATGTACTGCTGATGTGCTTTATTAGAGATAGGATGCTAGGGTTTTGCTAACAAGCTCATCCGTTGGGACGCAGCCGAGTTTGCTGCCAATCATCCTACACACAAAGGCACACTAGTTAACAAGGAGAAATGAATTACAGACACTTATTCTGCCGGTGGGATCACAAATACACCAATCTGTGAAAAAGGCACAAACTCCAGAGACAAACTACGTATTTGTCAATAACCTCCTAGAAAGAACCCTAGTAATTCTTTGAAGACCTTTGATTTTGCTTCCCTCTAAAATACATGTATAGGAAATGTTTTTGTTACCATGACATTCTTTCTTTGTTATTTGACAAATTTTCATCACATTAAAAACAGAAAACTGAGGAGGTCTGCAAATGTTTTAGTAGGTATCTATACACTACTTTTCATATCCCGCCACAGGGAGCTGCTGCTTTGGTTATTTCATTAAGAACAACAGAAAATTAAATCTTTAAACTTTAGGTTTGAGCCGTAATCTACCAATGTGATAGGAAATAGTCTATAACTTGGAATCTAATGTATATACCAATTAAAAGAATAGAATAGGGGCCAAATGAAAACCAAATCCCTCTGGTTAAAGAATTAGATGACTTTTTATCATAAATATGTATACATGTTCCACTATATATATAAAGATATATATAGACATATTTATACAATCTTTCTATACATATTTACATATACATATGTGATTTCATAATATATAAACTGAACCCAAATCAATGTCTCTCTATATTAAACAGAAACAGTTCACACATTCTATGTATGAAATTGAGACAAATCTCTGACCATGGAATCGATCAACACTTTTGACATTTCTATTATTTAAACACTCTCCTTCAAACACATCATAGAGAAGGGACTATTGTTGATTATAAAAAATGATAACCTTCAACTCAAACTTACCTACTGACCACATGAGATTAATCAAATCTGAATATGTCATTTGCAGGTTAATTACAAAACAGCTCTTCAAAATAACTGTCCTAGAGACAGTACACTGTTCCTCTGATTGCAGTTTGCATCAATTCATTTAATTATCCTTCCTGCCATCTTGGATTATGGGATAAATAGGATAAAAGGATAAAAGCAGATTTACCAGACTCCCTTTCCTCAGGCTGAAGATATTCTGGGTTCAGCTTCAACTTCAGCGACAATTGTCCATCCCTCCATCTCTGCTACTTTTACCCTTTCATGAGACTCAAAGCACTCTCTACCGATTGGTAAAGGTATCAGGGATCAGCCTTTTAGGAAAAGCTTCTTTCACCTTTTACTAAACAATTCCCGACATAGAAACTTGGTCTCCTCTACTCACCTCTACTCTTTCAATCCCTGAATGTGAGATTCTAAATGTTTCTTTATTTTTGTTGACTTACTAATAATTCTATTATTAGGCCAATTATTATTAGGCCATCTCTGTTTCAGGCCATGAAACAGAGATGTAGGATGGCTGTATACTCCAGTGGTATGTGTGACGCATCCCTTTCTTCTTTCAGCCCTCAGCAGCAGCAAGGAATAGGTAAAAATAATTTGCTGAGAGAAATAGGTCTTACAGAATATAATCCCTAACTTTTTTTTCTAATTTCTAAGTATTAAAATATCATTTTTGAGAAGGCATGCTCCAAATGATCTTTCTTTTTTTTTTTTAATGCCTTAAAAGTTGAAGATGAGGGCAAAAAAAGAAAATTATGTTAAAATACAGTGTCAATTTTTCTTACATCTCTCCACTTCCCCAAGAAAACATCATATTCAAGAAAGCACTTGCACATTATTTCCCAACACCAAAAATACCTGTGAATTTTATATATATATATATTTAAAAGCATGTATTGAACACAGACCTGGTTGAAAGAGTTTATAGTCTAAAGGAAACCATGAAATACTTTTTTCCTCTCTAAAATTTGCCATGTTTCTATTTTAGAAATGCCTTTGCAATAAATAATATACATAATAGAAGCAAGAATCACTTTATCCTCACTTAGCAGGAGCTTTATCTTCGCTATTCAGATACCTCATAAGGCAGAAATCTTTCAAAAAGCCTGAGCCCCCCTCAGGCTACAGCAAAGGTATTTATATAGACATTAAGTATTTATGCAGCAATTTATATTTCCAAAGCCCTTTGTAACCATTCATTTGTTCATCCAAATAACTTCCTTCTGAAGTGTGTGAGTGCTTTGTTTCCCAAGCACAGAGTCAGGTTCAGAGAGGTGACTGACAGGTGGTGGAAAGGACTTAGGTTACGTAGAAAGAACGACTGTATCTCAAAATGGCCTCCCTAAGGGTTTCATGGAAGCTTCTCTTCTTTAAGTCTTTAAAAATAGGCTGGGCCCCCTACTGAAATGCATTATTTATGATTTGTTATGGTTTATCTGTAGGCAGAGGAACTGAGTAAGTGATTCTGGCTCTAGCAGTCTTAGCTTTATATACTCAGGATATTTACACCCACAGGACAGCTCAGGAGCAGGCTCCAAACGAGAGGATGAAACTACTATCTCCACCTAAGGGATCATGTCCTGCCAAAATATGAAATATTATGAAGGGACAGTTGGGAGGCATTGGGTCTTTAAAAAGTTTCTCTTGAAAATTTACTCTCATGGCTACACCAAGGCGGATATGGGGAACCCATTCCATATATAAGACTATGTTCATCTCAAAAGACCCTACTTGGTCACACCCATTAGTTTCCTACTAATATGCTGATTCTACCTCTCTTTCTCCCTTAACACTGTGGTATCTTTGGAATCACAAAATGATTCCTCTCATGTGGCCTCTAGAATTGGGGTTACTACTACTGCTCTGACCACTAGCTAAGGAATAAGTGATACTATGCCAGTTCTAGACCTAGCCTTTAGAAGAACCAGCAACTTCCTCTCCTCTCTCTTGGAATGTTCACTCTTGGGGTACTCCCTTGTGGAGCCCTGAGCCTCTATGCAAGAAGTCCAGGCTCCTCTGCTAGAAAGAGACACCACAGGGCAAAGCACTGAGATACCAGACACATGAGTGAAGAAAGGACTTTGGACATTCAGCACTGTCAAGGCTTCAAATGACTCCCATCACTAGCCACCATCTTGTGGAAATCACATTTCAGTGACACCAAAGTTAGAACCCTGCGGAGCCTCACCAACTCACAGAATGATCAGACCATAATAAATTATAATTGTAAGCTACTAAGTTTTGGAGTGGACTTCCCTGGTGGCTCAGATGGTACAGAATTTCCCTGTAATGCAGGAGACCCGGGTTTGATCCCTGAGTTGGGAAGATCTCTTGGAAAAGGGAAAGGCTACCCACTCCAATATTTACTATATGCAGGTCAAGAAGCAACAGTTAGAACTGGACATGGAACAGCAGACTGGTTCCAAACAGGAAAAGGAGTACGTCAAGGCTGTATATTGTCACCCTGCTTATTTAACTTATATGCAGAGTACATCATGAGAAACACTGGGCTGGAAGAAGCATAAGCTGGAATCAAGATTGCCAGGAAAAATATCAATAACCTCAGATATGCAGATGACACCACTTTTTTGACAGAAAGTGAAGAGGAACTAAAAAGCCTCTTGATGAAAGTGAAAGAGGAGAGTGAAAAAGTTGGCTTAAAGCTCAACATTCAGAAAACTAAGATCATGGCATCTGGTCCCATCACTTCATGGCAAATAGATGAGGAAACAGTGGAAACAATGTCAGACTTTATTTTGGGGGGGCTCCAAAATCACTGGAGATGGTGATTGCAGCCATGAAATTAAAGGACGCTTACTCCTTGGAAGAAGGAGTAACACACCAAGTTTTGGAGTGGTTGGAAATAGAAAAGCAGAATAACCACTATAAATCCTGTCTTCTCCATTTCCTTGTGTCCTCAAAGAGTTATGAGAGAAAGCCAGAGGCAGGGCTGAGCTAAGCTAAGTTGAAGTATAGGGCTCTTGAGAAGTGGCCACATGGTATAAATGACTAGAGTTGGTCTTGTGAAGTTTTGGACAATTACTTAACCTCTCCCAGTATCAATCTCAGAAACTATAAAATGGGACGAATGACATGACCTCAAGGGATTATAATGATTTAATAAACTAAAGATGGGACACACCTAACAGAATACAGAGACAGGCACGTCTTCAATAACTTGAACTAATTATCATTATTATCATTATAAAATGGTCTAAACGTGCTAGTCTTCCTTCTCAATATCTGCTAAACCCACAAGCCATTGCCTTTTCCCAAACTGTCCTGAGCCTCATTAAAGTAGGCATCCAGAAGACATTTATGTAATTTCCCACCCCAAGACCATTGCTAATTGGACTTAAAGAAAACAGCTTACCTGAGATGGACCAATCAATTTCCT
>SJXQ01011042.1:442879-507479 GCA_006408695.1 Aepyceros melampus | reverse complement strand
GGGTTGGGCTGAAATGGGAAAACAAATTCTTATTTTGGGGGGCACATGTTCAGGAAAAACCAGGGAGAAATCCGATGACTCAAATTGCCCTGCCATCTGAGTTTGCCACGTGACCCTGTCACGGGTGGGATTCCTCACGCTGGCTCCCGACAGAACAGTGTCAAATTTATTTCCAAAACAAGTGCAATCTGTTAAACTCCTTCATAATCTAATATTAGAGTAGAAATATAAAGTTTATCTTATCATTTAATTTATATTAAATACTAAATATATTTAGTACAAGTACTGGTCTTCTATATTTTTTCATATTTATTTTTTTTTAACAATTACTATTTGTTTAAAACTATTTGTTTAAATAGGCTATCATTTCATTATTATCTGAAATACCAAAATTATTACATATTAAGAATACATATAATGCATTTTTGTTTTACTTTCATTTATGTTCCATTTGTTACTGCATTGATTCTGACTTGAACACTTGTATATAAATTAATGCATATAAGGTGCTCTGTGAAAACTGAATGGTATATAATTACTGTACATATAAAACGTTTTGCCATAGGTAATGTAAGTGTCACTTCACTTTCTTTATTAAGAGCTTTAGCTGTTCTTACATAATTTTTCATCCAGGTCAACATTAGCATCAGATCACCAATTATAATGGAAAGAGCTTTAATTTTTGGCAACTTTGCTTAGAAATATGCTTAAATTACTTTGCCTATGGATTATTCAAACAAATATTTTAGCAAGGAAAAAAAAAAAAAAGGAGACGGCAATGGCAAGCCACTCCAGTACTCTTGCCTGGAAAATCCCATGGACGGAGGAGCCTGGTAGGCTGCAGTCCATGGGGTCGCTAGGAGTCGGAGACGACTGAGCGACTTCACTTTCACTTTTCAATTTCATGCATTGGAGAGGGAAATGGCAACCCACTTCAGTGTTCTTGCCTAGAGAATCCCAGGGACGGGGGAGCCTGGTGGGCTGCCGTTTATGAGGTCACACAGAGTCAGACATGACTGAAGCGACTTAGCAGCAGCAAGAAAGAAAAGCAAATTTAAATTTTTTGGCTTTTGTTATTTTTATGCTAACTTTTTTTCTTTTTGCTTTAGTTTTTCAGTTCAGTTCAGTCGCTCAGTTGTGTCCGACTCTTTGCGACCTCATGAATCACAGCACACCAGGCCTCCCTGTCCATCACCAACTCCTGGAGTTCACTCAGACTCTCGTCCATCGAGTCGGTGATGCCATCCAGGCATCTCATCCTCTGCCGTCCCCTTCTCCTCCTGTCCCCAATCCCTCTCAGCATCAGAGTCTTTTCCAGTGAGCTAACTCTTTGTATGAGGTGGCCAAAGTACTGGAGTTTCAGCTTCAGCATCATTCCTTCCAAAGAAATCCCAAGAACTGATCTCCTTAAGAATGGACTGGTTGGACCAGTCAAATTAGCTAATTTATATAAATTAATAGAAATTATAAATTATATGAATAGAAATTATTTTGACTAAAAATAGCCAAAAAGTTGTCAAATGTTTTATGATATTTTACATTCATCATATTTACATTCTTCATATGAAATATGAAGTGATCAAATGTATTTCCACCAATTGCCAGAGAAATAAGTACACAGTACCACGAAATGAGCAATAATATAAATGACTAACCTCCAGTTAAAAACCAAAGCCACATTCAGCGGGGTGATGTCCTCACGGGCTTTGAAAAGATGGCTGTCTTCTCATTAGCATTCACGGAGAACCATAGCCAGGGTGAAAGAAGATATAAAACCCTCGAGGCGGAATTCTACACTCAGCAAGATAATGCTTCTACACTCAGCAAGATAATCCTTCCGAACTGCGACCAAAATAAGACACATCCATATAAATGAATCTGAGACAATTTCTTTTAATGGTTCGTAATTCACCAAGCTACCGGAAGTTCTACTAGTGGAAGGGAAGTGACACGTAATGACAACTGAGAACCACTCAAATAGGAGGAAAGAATACTGGGAGGCGGGTCAAGATGACCTCACCCATTGATGACAGTTGGTGATGGCAGCTGACTGCAACATCAGCCTAGGAATTTATGTGGCATCACAAGTGCTGACATCTGTCAATTAAAAAGTCATGAGGCTTTCCCAAAAGCTCAGGGCTTTCCCAACCAGACCTAGCTGAGGGACAGTGTGGTTTGAGGGATTTTGTGGAGCTGGGGGTCCTCTAACCTCACCCAATTTAATGCCGATGCTTCCTCTAAACTATAACATTTGGGGTCACCTCCACCATCCGTGCCAATATGCCTCACTAAACGTGAACATCTGACAGCTGAATAGACACTACAAGCCTGACACTCTGTAAATAAAATGCAAAACATGCATTCCTGAAGAAAATATCTTGTTTTTAAAAGCATGCATTAAAAACAAGAAGGGTTATAGGATAATGGGTTATATCACACCACTCAAACCTATATAATTTGATTAGAGAACAAAGCAATAACTGACAGCATACTAACAGTTAAAAGTGTATCAGTTTCTAATAAATAAGGAAATATTTCAATAAATACAAGGTTTTAACTTTCAAGAAAACTGAAGGCAACTTGATGCAAACAGAGGTAAGGACCTATTGAGCCTACTAAGCTATAAGGAGCAAAAGACACAGTCTGGGAGTACCACAGCAAGAAGACCAAAGGGCACATCCACATCAAGCCAGGAAAAACAGCACTAAGTAAAGTATCATCCTATACAGAATCACAGAACTTCAGCTTGCTGTATTCAGTTGGCCTACTATACTTTGCTCCTGTTACTTTTGTGTGGAATTAGTCACTTTTAGAATGTGTGGAAGTGTATTTAAAATGCCTGAGATAAAAGTGCAATAAAAACACTTAATTTTCATAATAAAAATGTTTAATAAACACAAAAGTAGGCACAAGAGCAGGAACAGAGAAATAAAGAGATTGGAAAACAGAAAATGAAAAGCAAGATGGTCAACTTTAAAGCAAACTATATTTATAACAACTAAACTTCAAAAGACCTAAACATTCCAATTAAAAGGAGAGACTTTCAGATGAGATAAAAACAACAACAACTAAATCCCAGTTATATGACACAACATATAAAGATACAGTAAGGTATAAAATAACAGTGTGAAAAAAAATACCAAAAAAAAAAGTAAGCATAAGAAAACTGGAATGGGTATATTAATATTAGACAAAGCAAAATTTAAGAAAATGAGTATTAAGATAAAAAGGGATGTGTCATTATAATTAAAGGACTGCCCTTGTGGCTCAGATGGTAAATCATCTGCCTACAATGCGGAAGACCTAGGTTCGATCCCTGGGTTGGGAAGATCCTCTGGAGAAGGAAATGGCAGTCCATTCCAGTACTCTTGCCCGGAAAATCCCATGGACAGAGGAGCATGGTAGGCTACAGTCCATGGGGTCGCAAAGAGTCGGACATGACTGAGCGACTTCACTTTCACTTAGTAGACATACACTAAACTTAAATATTTAAATGCCTAAAAATAGAACTTCAAATACATACAACTTGTTTTGTTTGTGCAAATTTCTAATTCTCTGCTAAATTCTTAATTTTGAATTTTATTCTTTGTATATATTAGGCATTTTAAACTGCATATGTCTGATAGCTATTACATGAATTGCCCCCACCTCTTGAAGTAAAAGCAAGTATTCCCTGGAAGAAGAAAAAAATCACCCAGAATCTCTCTAATCACTTCTTTTACCTTGTCAGTTCAGTTTTTTTGTTTTTTTCTTTTGAAGTATAGCTGACTCATGAAGTTGTGTTAGTTTCAGGTGTATAGCAAAATGTTTCAGTTTATATATATATATATATATAGCTCCAATACTTTGGCCACCTGATGGAAAGAGTTGACACATTAGAAAAGACCCTAATGCTGAGAAAGACTGAAGGCAGAAGAAGGGGTTGACCAAGGATGAGGTGGTTGGATGGCATCACTGCCTCAATGGACATGAGTGTGAGCAAACTCCAGGAGATAGTGAAGGACATGGAAGCCTGGCATGCTGCAGTCCATGGGGTCTCAAAGACTGGGATATGACTTAGTGACTGAACAACTATATACATGCATGTATACAGGAAATCAAAACCAAAACATTATATATGCAAAATATGAAAAACTGATTTGAAAACATTTGAGAGTAATTAATTTCTAACTAATTTGTAGGTTAATTCCATTGTGGATATGGAATATACGGTGTGTTAGTATATACATGAATTCTGTCACATTTTGCATAATCAGACTCAGTATCTGATAAAATTGTGTAGATAATTTCATGTGTACTTGAAGAGAATATGTATTCTGCAACTGTTGAGTCTATTCTGTGTGTCAATTAGGAAAATATTGTCTAAATGTTATTTTTTCTTGTGATTTTTTTCCCTTTGTTTTTCTTTTAGTTTCAGAGATAGGTGAGTTAAACTCTTACACCATGATTACTTGTATCTCCTTTTGTAAATTGGACTTCTCTTGTTTTGTACAATTTGGCTATATTATTATCTAAATAGAAGGTTAGGATGTTTCTATCCTCTTCTTGGATTCAGGCTCTTATTATATTAAAATAAGCCTATTTTTTTCTTAGTAATTTCCTTCCTTCAATCTGCTTTGTCTGATATAAGAGTAACAGCACCAACTTTCTTTGGTTAGCTGTCACATTATACATTATTCTGGTTCTTTTTTGCAGGACATGGAATTCATTAAGATTATATATATATATGCTTTCTGATGTTTCCTAACCTGCAAAATGGGGTATTTTGTCTATTAATATATAACTTAATATCTGATATGTGTAGATCTGAATCTTCCACACTATCATTTCCTCTGTTTGTTCTTTAGAATAATAATATAAGATATGCTTAGTAGAAAACAACAGAAACAAGAACAACAACAATATAACTATGTACCACATTACTGTAGGGGGGAATATTTACAGAATTTAATATTAAACTTAAAACTTTGGCATACTATCATAAAGTGTAAGAAAAAATCCTTGAATTTGAGAAATCATCTGAAGAATCATTAGACAAATGTAACAGGCAAGAATATACAACAGAGAAAAGATGGTCTCTAATAAGTGGTATTGGGAAAACTAGACAGCTATATGTAAAACAATGAGATTAGAACATATTCTCACACCATATAAAAAATAAACTCAAAACAGATTCAAGACTTAATATAATTGACTGAAACCATAAAACTTCAAGAAGAAAATATAAGCAGTACTCTTTGACATGGATCTTAGTGATATTTTTTTGAATGTCTCTTCAAGCAATGGAAACAGAAGCAAAAAACTAAACAAATGAATGAATCCACCTAAAAAGTTTTTGCACAGGGATGGAAGCCATCAACAAATGAAAAGCAACCTACTGAATGAGAGAAGATATATGCAAATCATATGTCAGTTAAGGGGTTCATTTCCAAAATATATTTTAAAAAACCTCATACAACTCAACACCAAAACCTCCAAATAATCCAATTAATATATGGGCAGGGGACCAGAATAGGCATTTTTCCAAAGAACACATACAGACAGACTGCTAACAGTCATATGAAAAGGTGCTCAACATCACTACTAGGGAAATGCAAATCAAAATGATAGTGAGGTATCACTTGGCTATGATCAAAAAGACAAAAAAATAACAAATTTTACCAAGGATGTGAAAAAAGGGACCTCTAATACACTGTGTGGTGGGAACGCAAACTGGTACAGCCACTATGAAAAACTGTATCGAAGTTCCTCAAAAAATTGAAAAATACAATTACCATATGATCCAACACTCCTATTCTTAGATATTTATCTGAAGAAAACAGTAACAGTAATTTGAAAAGACATATGCATCCCAGTGTTCACAGCAGCATCGTCTATTAATATAATAGCAAAGATATGACAGCAACCTAAATTACTATCAAGAGATGAATGGATGAATAAGATATGATATGTATCTACGTGTGTGCATACTTACACAATGGAACATTATTCAGCCTTAAAACAAACAAAAAAAAGAAATCTTGCCGTTTGCCACAGCGTGGATGTCCCTGGAGAGTATTATGCTTAGTGAAATAAGTCTGACAGATAAAGACAAAGACTGTATGTTTTCACTTATACATGAAATTTTAAAAACAAAACAAACAAATGTAACAAAATGGAAACAAACTCACAGACGCAGAGAAAAAGGGAGAAGGGATGGAAGGAGAGGGCAAAATAGGTGAAGAGGAATAAAGGTTACAATCTACCAGTTATAAAATAAATAAGTCACAGGGTGTGATATACAGAGTATAATGTACCCAAGTAATATAGTCAATATTTTATACTTACTATATGGCATATTATCTATAAAATTATCCTGAAGCTAATATAATATTGTAAGTCAATTATACTTAAATTTAAAAAAAATTTCTTTTCAATTTTATGTCACAAGTTACTTTAATTAGTAAAATAAATATTTAAAATTCTCCTTGCAGATTAATTACAGATGGCTACCAAGACTGTAATATTAAAATCAGTTTTCACTACACGATCATTTACAGGATGACAATCTTTAAAGTGGGTTTCCTACTTCTGTATATGCACCTTATTGCAAATACTGGACTATGAGGCCATTTCTCTTGATGCAAGTTAACTTATTTCACTTAGGAATTTTTATATGTCAGCAGACCAAATCCATTATTATAACCACAATGAGATATTCAAGCTCACTCTTCATTATAACTCTAATATAATTAACTTTTGCAGCTTCCTTTCATTTTAAAGGAATTCCGGAGTGGAAGCTCATTCACTTATAAAGTTTTAGCTTTATTAACCTCATTTTTGTATAATAAATCTAGCTATATAAGAGTTATTGATTCCAGGAAGTTGATGCCAAGTTTTGTTCTTATCTTGACAATAAAATACTACATTTCAATTTTAAGTTAACTTTTCTGTAAATGTGGAGTCACAGATATCAATACTCATATATTAACAGAGTTAGCTGCTTCCAAGTAACAAGATTTTCAGATTTATATTTTGTTTTAATCCAATGGATGACCGAGTTACAATTAGTTTCAACCAGAAGCTTCAAACAACGATGCCACCAAATATTTTTAGAATAGTCATGATACTCATCAAGATCATAAAAACAAAATAAATTTTATTCTTTTTAACTGTTAAACATATAAATGCATACAAGCAGAGATTTTCATGTGAGGCTTGAGGAATTACTTCTATCTTATACATCTACTTAAGTAACTTTTAAGTGAGAGGAAATGTGTAAAGATAAGACACTGATAGCTATAAAGAAGAGCTCATAATGGCTTGTCTGAGTGCTAAATTCAAAAGATTTCAATACAAATGAAAGACAACAACAATATTTTTTAATTAAAAGATTTCAAAAAAATTGTTGTTCAGTTGCTCAGTCATGTCCTACTCTTTTAGACCCCATGATCTATAGTATACTAGGCTTCCCTGTCCTTCACTATCTTCTGGAGTTTGCTCAAATTCATGTCCATTGAGTTGATGATGGCATCCAACCACATATAAATGTACATTTAAGTTGTTAACACAGGTTCACAAATTTAATGCTAAATATAAATTATATGCTAACATTTCAAATCAGGCCCTTAGGATTCTGCTCGTGTTATCTGTACCAATAGTGATTTTCTTACTATTCTAGAGAGGCCACTAATGCAATGTCTTCTAGTAGAAGATGTAAGGTTTCATTAGTCTTTGAAAATAAATGTGGACACATTTGAGCACTGGAATTTTGCAGGCTTCTACATACAAAGAGAAAATACTTGGCTTCTCTGGAGATGAACCTAAGATCTACTTTCAGGAAACAAACAGTTAAAGTATAGACAAATAAAATTTAATATTAAACTAATGGATGTATATTTATTAATTTGAGCTTTTCTGGAGCTGCTAATTTGTGCTAGGCTTGGTGAAGCAAAAATCCATATATATAACCAAAAGACACTGCAAAAATAGTATCTAGCTCCTTTACCTTCATACAACTCCTCAACCCAATTATCACCTAATAAAATCATAGTACATAAGAACCAGGAAATTATCACTGATAGAACACTACTAGCTAATCTACAAAATACTTATACTAATACTTAATCAAATATTACCAATTATCACAATGATGTCATTTTACTGTTCCAGAACTGAATTCAGAAGTTCAGTTCAGTCTCTCAGTCATGTCCAACTCTTTGCAATCCCATGGGCTGCAGCACACCAGGCATCCCTGTCCATCACCAACTCCGGAGCTTACTCAAACTCATGTCAATCGAGTCAGTGATGCCATCCAACGATCTCATCCTCTGTCATCCCCTTCTCCTCCAACCTTCAATCTTCGGCATCAGGGTCTTTTCCAATGAGTCAGTTCTTCACATTGGTGGTGGTGGTGAAGTCGCTCAGTCGTGTCAGACTCTTTGCGACCCTGTGAACTGTAACCTACTAGGCTTCTCAGTCCATGGGATTCTCCAGGCAAGAATACTGGAGTGGATTGCCATTTCCTTCTCCAGAGGATCTTCCCAACCCAGGGATCAAACCCGGGTCTCCCACATTGGAGGCAGACGCTTTAACCTCTGAGCCACTTTAGGTGGCCAAAAATTGGAGTTTCAGCTTCAGCATCAGTCCTTCCAATGAATATTCAGGACTGATTTTCTTTAGAATGGATTGGTTGGATATCCTTGCAGTCCAAGAGACTCTCAAAAGTCTTCTCCAACACCACAGTTCAAAAGCATCAAATCTTTGGCACTCAGTTTTCTTTATAGTCCAACTCACATCCATACATGACTACTGGAAAAACCATAGCTTTGACTAGATGGACCTTTGTCAGCAATTAATGTCTCTACTTTTTAATATGTCATCTAGGTTGGTCATAGCTTTTCTTCGAAGGAGCAAGCATCTTTTAATTTCATGGCTGCAGTCACCATCTGCAGTGATTTTGGAGTCGCCTCCCCAAAATAGTCTCTCACGGTTTCCATTATTTCCCCCAACTATTTGCCATGAAGTGATGGGACCAGATGCCATGATCTTAGTTTTCTGAATGCTGAGTTTTAAGCCAAGTTTTTCACTCTCCTCTTTCACTTTCATAAAGAGGCTTTTTAGTTCTTCTTCACTTTCTGCCATAAGGGTGGTGTCATCTGCATATCTAAGGTTATTGATATTTCTCTCAGCAACTTTGATTCCAGCTTGTGCTTCTTCCAGCCCAGCATTTCACATGATGTACTCTGCATATAAGTTAAATAAGCAGGGTGACAATATACAGCCTTGACGTATCCTTTCTTGATTTGGAACCAGTCTGTTCCATGTCCAGTTCTAACTGTTGTTTCTTGACCTGCATACAGATTTCTCAGGAAGCAGGTCAAGTAGTCTGGTATTCCCATCTCTTGAAGAATTTTCCACAGTTTATTGTGATCCACACAGTCAAAAGCTTTATCATAGTCAATAAAGCAGAAGTAGATGTTTTTCTGGAACTCTCTTGCTTTTTCAATGATCCAACTGATGCTGGCAATTTGATCTCTGGTTCCTCTGCCTTTTCTAAATCCAGCTTGAACATCTGGAAGTTCATAATTTACATATTGTTGAAGCCTGGCTTGGAGAATTTTGAGCATTACTTTGCTAGCATGTGAGATGAGTACAACTGTGTGATACTTTGACCCTTCTTTGGCATTGGAATGAAAATAGATGTTTTCTAGGCCTGTGGCCACCTCTTGAGTTATCCAAATTTGCTGGCATACTGAGTGCAGCATTTTCACAGCATCATCTTTTAGGATTTGAAGTAGCTCAATTGGCATTCCATTGCCTCCACTAGCTTTTTGTAGTGAGGCTTCCTAAGGCCCACTTGACTTCCCATTCCAGGATGTCTGGCTCTAGGGGAGTAATCACACCATCGTGTTATCTGGGTCATGAAGATCTTCTTTGTATAGTTCTTCTGTGTATTCTTGCCACCTCTTCTTAATATTTTCTGCTTCTGTTAGGTCCATATCATTTCTGTCCCTTATTGTGCCCATCTTTGCATGAAATGTTCCCTTGGTATCTCTAATTTTCTTGAAGAGGTCTCTAGTCTTTCCCATTCTATTGTTTTCCTCTATTTCTTTGCATTGATCACTGAGAAAGTCTTTCTTATCACTCCTTCCTATTCTTTGGAATATTGCATTCAAATGAATATATCTCCTTTTCTCCTTTGCCTATAGCTTCTCTTCTTGTCTCAGCTATTTGTATTCAGCAGGGCATACTGCAATTATTTGTCATGTCTTCCAACCTGAGGAAATGTCATGACCTTGACATTTTTTAAAAGACTGCCCAGTTGTTTTGCTGAATGTTTCTCAATTTGCATTTTTGTGATGTTTCCTCATAATGAATTTCAGTTATACATTTTTTGACAAGAATACCAAGGAAGTGACAGTGAGTTCTCAGTGCATCATATGAAGGGATTAATAATGTCAACATTTCTTATTACTGATGATATTGACCTTTATCACTTGGTTATGGTGGTGTCTGTCAGGTTTCTCTGCTGTAGTTATTATTTTCCTATTTTCTCCTTGGTAATCAATATTGATCTTGAAGAGAGAATAACTATAAAACTGTGCAAATGTCTTTTACTTTGCAATGTGTTACTCAGTTCATATATATGTTAAGTATTATGAAATTATTACATTATGTAGAAATTACAGTGAAAGCATGATGAGGAAGTAATAAATTCTACTGCAAATAATAACTTAAAAATATAATTTCATTTTCCTGCGAACAGAATATTATCCTTGGTAATATTCACTTTTAGTCTGTTTCTATTCCTTGCATACTTTATTAGTACATCTGCAAATTCAAAGAGAAACAGCTGAGAAGAGAAGTGTAACAGAACTCACATGGCCTATAGCAAAATATCTTTCCCCCAGAGTATGCTGATCAGGGAAACACCACCACCAGATCCCAGGGAAACAGTGCAGCAAAAAACAAAGTATAGGCATAGCCCTCTTTTCAGACTTCTGTATATTTTAAGAAGATTCTGCTTTAAAGTTAATCCGTTTCTTTGTTACTTTGAACAAAAACAATCCTTATTAAAAGTGTCCATAACATGTGCCTCCCCTATCCATTCCCACATGCTATATATTCAGTTCAGTCACTCAGTTGTGTCCGACTCTTTGCAACCCCATGAATCACAGCACGCCAGGCCTCTCTGTCCATCACCAACTCCCAGAGTTCATTCAGACTCACGTCCATAGAGTCATTGATGCCATCCAGCCATCTCATTCTCTGTCGTCCCCTTCTCCTCCTGCCTCCGATCCCTCCCAGCATTAGAGTCTTTTCCAATGAGTCAACTTTCGCATGAGGTGGCCACATTATTGGAGCTTCAGCTTTAAGCATCAGTCCTTCCAAAGAACACCCAGGACTGATCTCCTTTAGAACTGTCTTGTTGGATCTCCATGCAGTCCAAGGGACTCTCAAGAGTCTTCTCCAAAACCACAGTTCAAAAGCATCAATTCTACGGTGCTCAGCTTTCTTCACAATCCAACTCTCATATCCATACATGACCACTGGAAAAACCATAGCATTGACTAGATGGACCTTTGTTGTCAAAGTAATGTCTCTGCTTTTTAATATGCTATCTAGGTTGGTCACAACTTTCCTTCCAAGGAGGAAGCATCTTTTAATTTCATGGCTGCAATCACCATCTGCAGTGATTTTGGAGCCCAAAAAATTAAAGTCTGACACTGTTTCCAATGTTTCTCCATCTATTTCCCATGAAGTAATGGGACCAGATGCCATGATCTTTGTTTTCTGAACGTTGAGCTTTAAGCCAACTTTTTCACTCTCCTCTTTCACTTTCATCAAGAGGCTTTTTAGTTTCTCTTCACTTTCTGCCATAAGGGTGGTGTCATCTGAATATCTGAGGTTATTGATATTTCTCCCGGCAATCTTGATTCCAGCTTGTGCTTCTTCCAGCCCAGCCTTTCTCATGATGTACTCTGCATGTAAGTTAAATAAGCAGGGTGACAATATACAGCCTTGACATACTCCTTTTTCTATTTGGAAACAGTTTGTAGTTCCATGTCCAGTTCTAACTGTTGCCTCCTGACCTGCATACAGGTTTCTCAAGAGGCAGGTCATATATATTACACATAAGCAAAGTTCCAATGAAATGTTATCAATAAAGACAGAGTGGGCTGCATTTGGCAAGCAAGGGGCCATAGTTTCCTGACTGGACAGCTTAGCAAGATTTCTCAACCCTGGCACTTCTGAGGCCAGACAACTGTCATGGGAGCTACTCTGTGCACTGTAGAATGCTGAGCAAAATTCCTGCCTCCATACACGAGATGGCAGTTGATGGGAGAAAATTCACATGTGAGGTATGGGCAAGTGATTGTGGCTTATACATGATTTAACTTAAAACGTTATGCACCCTGCTTTGTGGTCTATTAAGCATACATTGCCTATCTGCTTTAACCATTAAAGAAAAGGATGCACTGATCAGAAGTTTAGAAAAAAGTCAGTTTCAAAGATAAAGATTAAATGCCCCCCTTCCTGAGATGTCAGTGTTAGTACTCTTTCAATGAGAAAGGCTTCATTCCCAAGCACCAAGGCCATACTGACTTGCTGTGTATGTGTTGATCTGTCTTTTTGAAACCTTGAAAGAATGTACCCCTGTCATGTTTGATGTTCTTTGTTCTGACAAGATATAAAACTGTGCTGAAAATCATGCTTCTCTGGAATACTCAGAGCTATCTGAGAGGCGCTGTTGGGGCTATGGTCCTCAGTTTGGCTTGAATAAAACCTTTTTCTATTTCTATTATAGACTGCTTACTGATTCTTTCCATTGACCCGTAACTCTCCCACTCTGAAAGTGACCACCACAAATGTCTCCAGACTGCAAAACATCCCTTGAGGAACAATATTATTCCTGGTTGACAAACACTGCCATTGCAGTCTCCTGGTCAAAGACAGCAGACTTAATCTGATTCTTTCCCTTGTTCTTTAGGTCTTTTTCAACACGTTTGCTTCTCAGGGTTGAGAACTTCTCCCGTACTCAAGTTGGAGACATGAATGAAGAGGTGAAAAAAAAAAAAACAACAGTAGAAGACTCAACTCTTGAGTCTTTTCTTGAGTCCCAGTGTTCCTAGCTGGATCTGCCTTCTTTTCTCTACCTTTCATAAACTTCTGCTATTTGTTTTCATTTGTCTTATCCAGGTTTTAGGTATAACAAATGCAAAGACGAATGAAATTTCCTATCTTTCCAGGTATACATTCTTAAAGGATGACTCCTATCTGAGAATGTGTAATAACATCGTTAAAAGTGGTTAAGAGCTCAGAAGCCAAATATCATGAATTATGAATTCGACTCATCGCTATACTATTCAAGGCATGTGAGCCCTGGACAGGATATATAAACTCCTACTAGCCATTTTTTTCAGATGTACATTTATAGTAGTATTAATATGTAACTCATAGTTCCATGCAGTATAATCCACATTTAACTCATGAGGAAATCAATGATTACTACATAAAAAATATGGACCAAGGTTTGTCACACAGTAAATACTATGTCCACTGGGTCCCAAAGAGTCGAATACAACTAAAGCGACTTAACATGCAAACACACACAAATACTATGCATTAGATACAATTATATCATTTTATTATAATTTTTTTTGAAAACTGCTGACAACTAACTTTACAACTACCATGTCAATGATTATTAATGCTCCACACCCACACCCCTATCCCAAAGTGAAAGCAAGAATCATCAAAAAGGAAAGCTTTAACAGGAAAGTTTTAATGTATTAAAACTGGAAGACAGTCACTTGAATTTGAACCAATTTAATGCACTGTTTTAAACGGGTGGAAAACTGGGAAACCTGATATCTTAAGGTACTTCAAATCATGAAGACTTTAAATACCTGAACTATAAGGACCGCATTACAGTGTTTTTCTTTTAAGTAATTCTTTTCCCCGCTCAGAGATGATAGAAGAGAAAGGACTAGTGTTTCATTAAGGCTATACCTACTCTGATTCTCTCTAGAACAACATTCGCCTCCTGTGCAAGGGCACATATTAATCTCTCTTCATGGAAGGTCTTTCACCCCTTGTCAGCCTAAAGAGGAGAGGTTCTTTCCATCCTTCAGAATTCATCATATGTCATCTAAGGTTATAAAGCTAAACACTAGAACAAAGAAACCCACTCATACAATTCTCATAGCAGATGAGAGAAAACAAAGGAAGCACTGAATATAAAATAACATAAAATATTTCAGATGAAATATTTGTATATCAATAATTAGAAACAAGATCAGTTTACATACTAGAAGTAAAAGGCTAAGCAGATAAAATAACAGTAACAAATATATACTGTATCTAATAGATGTATTTAAAATGATTTAAAAGTGAAAATTGAACCAATTTGTGTCATGATATTAATTCTAGGCAATGCGAGAGACTTCTTAAAGAAGAAAAAGACAGGCATGTTACAATAATAAAGAATATGGTCCATATCAATAATAAAACTTTGTGAGTAATACTTAGATACTGAAAAACAAAATGTCCAAAAATATAAAACACAGACTGCAAGAACAAAATTAAGGGAAACAATTAATGACAAACTGACTTTAAACCACCATGAATACTTAATGAATAAGTCACATAATCTTTTTGAACAGTTAACCATGTAATCTATCAGGGACAACAGATTAATAACATTGGTATTTCCTTATTTTGAATTCTCCAGAAGCAGGTCCTAAGATAAGAATACCAATGAATATGTTTATTAGGGAAGACCTATACAAGTAAGGAAGAGAGAAACTATGTAGGTGAGAAAAAGTGGCCAGCAGAGGTGCATAATTAAACTACCTACCACAGACTAATCATAGGGAAAAACTCTGAGAAACAGCATAAAATATGACCACATGTTCACACCCAATTGGGGAGGCAATAGCAATCATGGATTGGGAGTTGCAGGGCATGTATTAACTTACCAGAACTTCTGACCTGCTACGTGGGAACAGAATAGCTTACCAAGAGTTCAAAAACAGCCTTGTGGCAGAGGGATACAAAAAATGGCAGCTGGAAGTTCAAAGGCACACCCTGAAAATGATAGAGCCTGAGAGATATGGGCAGGGAATTACTACTATCTGCTATGGCCATATAGTATTCTTGATAACCTGATAACACAAAACTTTATGTAAGGATGAGGCAACTACTAAAATTGAGCATATGTTAGACCACAAGGAAAGTCACAATACATTCAAGAAAGTAAAAAAAGAGAGAGCCATATTTTTCTGGCCACATGGTGTTAATATTTAAAATTAAGGAGGAAAGAAAATCTGAAGTCTCAAAATATTTTTAAATTACAAAGAAAGCACCGCTATAAGGCTCTTAAGGACTAAACCAATCATGAGTAAGGATACACATGTTTTAAAACAGATATGAGAAAATAGCACTGAAACATATACATCACCATATATAAAACAGACAGCCAATGGGAGTTTGATGTATGATGCAGTGAACTCAAAGCCAGTGCTCTGCGACAAGCTAGAGGGGTGGGATGGGGAGAGAGGTGCAAAGGAGTTCAACAGGGAAGGGATATATGTACACCTAATGCAGATTCATGTTGTTGTATGGCAAAAATCGTAACAATATTATAATGTATTATCCTCTAATTAAATATTTAAACTATAAAAAATAGATAATGATATTATAAAGCTATTTTCACTGAAAAACAATTTATGCTCTTTGACTCATATATCCCTAAATAAGAATGAATATTTTTTAAATTGTTACATTTTTCCATGTTACACTTTAAAAAATAATCCATGGAAAAAGAAAAATTTTTAAGGATTAATCAATAATATTATTCAAAATCCTAAACTAGTTATATACATTTTAATAATACTATAATGACACTAGATTAATATATGAAAAAGGATAAAATGCTATGATAGCAAAATCAGAAATGAGGAAAGGAAAAAAATTAAGAATGAATATTTTTTAAATTGTTACATTTTTCCATGTTACACTTTAAAAAATAATCCATGGAAAAAGAAAAATTTTTAAGGATTAATCAATAATATTATTCAAAATCCTAAACTAGTTATATACATTTTAATAATACTATAATGACACTAGATTAATATATGAAAAAGGATAAAATGCTATGATAGCAAAATCAGAAATGAGGAAAGGAAAAAAAGATAGAAAATAAAATATATATACATAAAATTATAGAATTTGTGTATTTTTTTAAAAACCAAGATTAAATAACACTGATTATCAAAATTAACTCCAGAAGAGATGGAAAATGTAAACCAGCCAATTATTGAATGAAATTATTGAATTCCAGAAAAACATCTATCTGGGTTTCAACAACTATGCCAAAGCCTTTGACTGTGTGGACCATAATAAATTGTGGAAAACTCTTAAAGAGATAGGAATACCAGACCATCTTACCTGTCTCCTGAGAAACCTGTATGCAGGTCAGGAAGCAACAGTTAAGACCCTGTATGGAACAAGTGATTGGTTCAAGACTGAGAAAGGAATATAACAGGGTTGTCTACTGTCACCATGTTTGTTTAATCTATATGCTGAGCTCATCATGAGAAATGCTGGGCTGGATGAGTTACAAGCTGGAAGCAAGACAGGCAGGAGAAACAACAGCCTCGCACATGCACATGATACCACTCTAATGGCAGAAAACGAAGATGAACTAAACAGCCTCTTGATGAGAGTGAAGGAGGAGAGTGAAAGCTTAAGACTTAAGGTTACGGCTTAAGACTAAATATTAAAAAAAAAAAAAAAAAAACAACTAAGATCATGGCATCTGGCTTCATTCAGTTCAGTTCAGTCGCTGAGTCATGTCTGCCTCTGCAACCCCATGAACCACAGCACACAAGGCCTCCCTGTCCATCACCAACTCCCAGAGTTTACCCAAACTCATGTACATTGAGTCAGTGATGCCATCTAACCATCTTATCCTCTGTCATCCCCTTCTCCTCCTGCTTTCAGTCTTTCCCAGCATCAGAGTCTTTTCAAATGAGTCAACTCTTCACATCCGGTGGCCAAAATATGGGAGTTTCAGCTTCAACATCAGTCTTTCCATTGAACATTCAGGACTGATCTCCTTTAAGATGACTGGTTGGATCTCCTTGCAAGGCTCCACCGTCCCTGGGATTCTCCAGGCAAGAACACTGGAGTGGGTTGCCATTTCCTTCTCCAATGCATGAAAGTGAGAAGTGAAAGTGAAGTCACTCAGTCGTGCCTGACTCTTAGCGACCCCATGGACTGCAGCCTACCAGGCTCCTTCGTCCATGGGATTTTCCAGGCAAGAGTACTGGAATGGGTTGCCATTGCCTTCTCCCAACTGGACCACGGGCAAGTATTTTGTTTCTTGATGATTCCATCATTAACATAGCACATAGATCAAGCCCTCAAATTCCATAATCACCCGGTAACATATTTGACTCAGCTTTTCTTCTAATACGCATGCAGTAGACACTGCATAACATCAATATTTATATAAGATTTACATAACATATACAAATATATAAATTGAGTTTAGGTAACAAATTTTGCATAATATTTATGTTAATATTATACATATTATCTCTGCTCTATAATTCTTAATTACTATCTCCACTGAAATATAAGAAAAGTAAAACTTAAATAATTGCTTAGGGTTTATCATTGCCACATAGCAACAGCTGAGAATTAAACGGCTGTCCATCTGATTTCAGAATCAGTTTACTTCATTACTCTACATTACTCTCTCTTGTGACACTGGTTTGAAGTGATAGTCCCCAAAAGACTGGCTCATACAGTATGTTAGAAAAAACAGTGGAAGTTTTGGTGCCGGAAAAGCAGAGAATCTCCATTCCATTTATGAGCTGAACTGAAGGGCAGAAGCTCTTCCCTCTGCTTGGTTGCTTTTTTCTCCATTTTATGAATTTTGCTTAACATGTGCTCTTCTGTGGAAATCTCATTCATTCATTCCATAATTTTATATAAAATCTTTTGTTAAAATTAGTATTAGTGAGTTTTTAGGCATTGATCATGAATAACAGCATGTTACTGTGAGGACACTATCCTGTCCTCACAGAGATTTCAATTTAGAAAGATTAAATACAGGGGGGAAGAAATAGTTTTAAAACATATATGCATGCATACATATTTACATGTGTATGTTCTACTATTCAACATAGTTCTGGAAGTTTTGGCCACAGCAATCAGAGCAGAAAAAGAAATAAAAGGAATCCAGATTGGAAAAGAAGAAGTAAAACTCTCACTGTTTGCAGATGACATGATCCTCTACATGGAAAACCCTAAAGACTCCACCAGAAAATTACTAGAGCTAATCAATGAATATAGTAAAATGGCAGGATATAAAACCAACACACAGAAATCTCTTGCATTCCTATGCACTAATAATGAGAAAATAGAAAGGGAAATTATGAAACAATTCCATTCACCATTGCAACGAAAAGAATAAAATACTTAGGAATCTATCTACCTAAAGAAACTAAAGACCTATATATAGAAAACTATAAAACACTGGTGAAAGAAATCAAAGAGGACACTAATAGATGGAGAAATATACCATGTTCATGGATCGGAAGAATCAATATAGTGAAAATGAGTATACTACCCAAAGCAATCTACAGATTCAATGCAATTCCTATCAAGATACCAGCGGTGTTTTTCACAGAGCTAGAACAAATAATTTCACAATTTGTATGGAAACACAAAAAACCTCGAATAGCCAAAGCCATCTTGAGAAAGAAGAATGGAACTGGAGGAATCAACCTGCCTGACTTCAGGCTCTACTACAAAGCCACAGTCATCAAGACAGTATGGTACTGGCACAAAGACAGAAATATAGATCAATGGAACAAAATAGAAAGCCCAGAGATAAATGCATGCACCTGTGGACCCCTTATCTTTGACAAAGGAGACAAGAATATACAATGGAGAAAAGACAATCTCTTTAACAAGTGGTTCTGGGAAAACTGGTCAATCACTTTTAAAAGAATGAAACTAGAATACTTTCTAACACCATACACAAAAATAAACCCAAAACGGATTAAAGATCTAAACGTAAGACCAGAAACTATAAAACTCCTAGAGGAGAACATAGGCAAAACACTCTCCGACATAAATCACAGCAGGATCCTCTATGATCCACCTCCCAGAATACTGGAAATAAAAGCAAAATAAACAAATGGGATCTAATTAAAATTAAAAGCTTCTGCACAACAAAGGAAACTATAAGCAAGGTGAAAAAGACAGCCTTCTGAATGGGAGAAAATAATAGCAAATATCTTGATCAATGGAACAAAATGGAAAGCCCAGAGATAAATCCATGCATCTATGAACACCTTATCTTTGACAAAGGAGGCAGGAATATACAATGGATTAAAGACAATCTCTTTAACAAGTGGTGCTGGGAAAACTGGTCAACCACTTGTAAAAGAATGACTAGAACACTTTCTAATACCATACACAAAAATAAACTCAAAATGGATTAAAGATCTAAACATAAGACCAGAAACTATAAAACTCCTAGAGGAGAACATAAGCAAAACACTCTCCGACATAAATCACAGCAGGATCCTCTATGACCCACCTCCCAGAATATTGGAAATAAAAGCAGAAATAAACAAATGGGACCTAATTAAACTTAAAAGCTTCTGCACAACAAAGGAAACTATGAGCAAGGTGAAAAGACAGCCTTCATAATGGGAGAAAATAATAGCAAATGAAGTAACTGACGAACAACTAATCTCAAAAATATACAAGCAAATTATGCAGCTCAATTCCAGAAAAATAAATGACCCAATCAAAAAATGGGCCAAGGAACTAAATAGACATCTCTTTCACACCATTTTTAAATGGTTACTTATATTGAATTAGGCACTGAAGTGAATGCTTTACATATTTTACATAATTTAATTCTCTGGAAAACATAGTGATATAAGTATTATTTTTCCCCATTAAACTGACAGAGGAAATAGAGGAAGGAAATGGAGCTTTAGAAAGGTGAAGTGATTTGCTCAAAGTCAGGGCTAGCCTCCACAGAGTGTATATGTATATGTGTGTGCATGCTAAGTTGCTTCAGTCATGTCCAACTCTTGGCAGGCTATGGACCATAGCCTGCCAAGTTCCTCTGTCCAATGGACTCTGCAGTCAAGAATACTAGAGTGGCACGCTGGTCAGAATGGCTGCTATCAAAAAGTCTATAAACAATAAATGCTGGAGAGGGTGTGGAGAAAAGAGAACTTTCTTACACGGTTGGTGAGAATGCAAACTAGTACAGCCACTATGGAGAACAGTGTGGACATTCCTCAAAAACTGGAAATAGAACTGTCTTATGACCCAGCAATCCCACTACTTGGCATACACACCGAGGAAACCAGAATTGAAAGAGACACGTGTACCCCAATGTTCATTGCAGCACTATTTACAATAGCTAGGACATGGAAGCCTCCTAGATGTCCACTGGCGGATGAATGGATAAGAAAGGTGTGTTAACTATACACAATGGAATATTACTCAGCTATAAAATATTACTCAGCACTTGTGTCAGTTCTAATGAGGTGGATGGAGCTGGAGCCTATTATTCAGGGAAGTAAGTCAGAAAGAAAAAACACCAGTACAATATATTGAGGCATGTATATGGAATTTAGAATGATGATAATAACAGTCTTATGTGTGAGACAGCACAAGAGACACAGATGTAAAGAACAGACTTTTGGACTCTGTGGGAGAAGGCAAGTGGGGGATGATTTGAGAGAATAGCATTGAACCACATATGTTACCATATGTGAAACAGATGACCAGTCCAAGTTCGGTGCATGAAACAGGGCACTCAAAGCTGGTGCACTGGACAACCCAGAGCGATGGGATGGGATTGAGAGAGAGGTGGGAGGGGGTTTCGAGACAGGGGGACACATGTACACCCATGGCTGATTCATGTCAATGTATGGCAAAACCACCACAATATCATAAAGTAATAGCCTCCAATTAAAATAAATAATAAAAAAGAAAAATAATAATAAAAAAATAAAACCAGCTTGAAAATATGGAAGTTCACAGACAACTAGCCAATCTGGCCTCATTACTTCATAGCAAATAGAGGGGGTAAAGGTGGAAGTCGTGACAGATTTCCTTTACTTGGGCTCTGAAATCACTGTAGATGGTGACTGCAGCCATGAAATCAGAAGGCGTTTACTTCTTGGTAGGGAAGCTATGACAAACCTAGACAGTATATTGAAAAGCAGAGACAGTACTCTGCCAACAAAGGCCCATATAGTGAAGGCTATGGGCTTACCAGTGGTTACGTACAGTTGTGAGAGCTGAACCGTCAAGAACGCAGAGTGCCAAAGAATTGATGACTTCGAATTATGGTGCTGGAGAAGACTCCTAAGAGTCCTTTGGACTGCAAGGATATTAATCAATCTTAAGGGAAATCAACCCTGAATACTTATTGGAAGGACTGTTGCTGAAGCTGAAATTCCAGTATTTTGGTTATGTGATGTGAACAGCTAACTCATTGGAAAAGTCCCTGATGCTGGGAAAGATTAAGGGCAGAAGGAGAAGAGGGCATCAGAGGATGGCAACACCGATGTAATGGACATGAACTTGGGCAAACTTTGGGAGATGGTGAGGGCCAGAGAGGCCTGACATGCTGCATTCCATGAGGTTGCAAAGAGTCGGACATGACTGTAGTCTGCCAGGCTCCTCTGTCCATGGGATCCTACAGGCAAGAATGCTGGAGTGGGTTGCCATGTCCTTCTCCAAGGGATCTTCCCTACCCAGGGATTGAACTCAAGTCTTCTGCATTGCAGGGAGATTCTTTACTGTTTGAGACACCAGGCAGCAAGGAACCAACTGGCAATATGGAGAGCAATGATAAACAATTTCTGTGATTTTGTTTGTTTTCAGTAACAACAGACTCATTTGTGTTCAGTCTATAGATCCATCTGAGGAAAACTGACATCTTTACTATGGTCAGTCTTCCAATTCATAAACATGGATATTTCTCCATTTACTCAGATTCTCTTTGATTTATATCATTTGGATTTTGTAGTTTCCTGCATACAGATTCTGCAAGATTTTGTTAGTTGTACATAACACCCCCTTAAGCATATGTCATGACAGCTACTATTTCATTCCTGATATTAGTCAAGTTTTTTCCTTTCTATTTTACA
This sequence comes from Aepyceros melampus, assembly GCA_006408695.1. Lineage (NCBI taxonomy): Eukaryota > Metazoa > Chordata > Mammalia > Artiodactyla > Bovidae > Aepyceros > Aepyceros melampus. The sequence continues at coordinate 485,292 of SJXQ01011042.1, read as the reverse complement.
GTTGTTATCAATTTTATGGATCTTTTCAAAAAACCAGCAATTGATTTTGCTATTTTCCTCTATTGTTTTATGTTTTCAATTTAACTGATTTCTGGTCTTATCTTTATTATCACTTTCTGCTTGCTTTGGATATATTTTGTTATTTTTAATTGCTGAAATGGGTGCATGGATTATCGATTTAAGACTTTTCCTCTTTTGTAATGAAAACACGTAGTGTTATAAACTTCACTCTCAGAACTACTTTAGTTGTGTCCCACAAATTTTGATATCTTGTATTTTCATTTTCATTCAGTTTGATGTATTTTTTACTTCTCTTGAGCTTTCCTCTTTGACCCATAAAACATTTAGAAAGGTGTTATTTAATTTGTAAGCATTTGAAGATTCTTCTATTTCTTTCCATTATTGATTCCTAGTTTGATTCCATTATGGTCAAATAGTATACGTTATATTTCAATTCCTGTATATTTTTTGAGGTTAGTACTGTGGCTTAGCACATGGCCTGTCTTGGACTGTGTTCCTGTGACTTGGGGAAAAAATGTGTATTCTGTTGTGTGTGAAGGTGTTCTAAAAACATTGAATATATTCCTTTTTTTAGTGGTAGTGTTCAATGAAATAGACCTGAAGCATGCCATTCAGTAAGAGTGCTAGCAATGGAGAATGACTGAGTTAAGAAGGTTTATTTGGGGATTTCCCTGGTGGTCTAGTGGTTAAGACACTGTGCCTCCACTGCATGAATTGCAGGTTCGAGCCCTAGTGTGATGCTTTTGAACTGTGGTGCTGGAGAAGACTCTTGAGAGTCCCTTGGACTGCAAGGAGATCAAACTAGTCAATCCCAAAGGAAATCAGTTCTAAATATTCACTGGAAAGACTGATGCTGAAGCTGAAGCTCCAATTCTTTGGCCACCCGACGTGAAGAACTCACTCATTGGAAAAGACCCTGATGCTGGAAAAGACTGAAGGAGGAGAAGGGGATGACAAAGGATGAGATGGTTGGATGGCATCACTGACTCAATGGACGTGAGTTTGAGCAAGCTCCGGGAGTTGGCGATGGACAGGGAAGCCTGGCATGGTGCAGTCCATGGGGTCGCAAAGAGTCGGACATGACTGAGGGACTTAACTGAAGAATGGTTAATTTAGCATATCTAAGAAAGCTGAATTATACCCAGATTGCTCATAATAATCAATATACAGGAAAAATTAACTAAAGTAATATTAAATGAATGTGGGGGTAGGAAATATTGACTAGAAATGTCATAGCTTTTGAGTCTTCGGTATGTTGGGTGGGATGCAAAACACTTTTAACTTAACCAAGATACTATATTTTTAGAAAAAAATATTTAACAAAAGGCATCATTTATAACTTAGTCATAAAAATATCTGGTAGCTTTCCTTGGCTTTTGTAGTTTTCAATGCAGTCAGCAAAAATCAAAGGATTTGAGGAACTGCATTGTATTGTCAAGTCTCTTCCCACTTAAACATAAGCTTAATTATAAAGCTCTTCACAAAATACTATAAAATATACTGAAGGTTTTATCTGGGCTAAGCAGGCCTACAAAACAAATAAATCTGTAATCAGCTTGTCAATTAGTAATACTGTTTATTAATATATGTAGTTGCAATCAGCCATCATTAAAGAAGCTTCATTGAAATAAATTTGCAGTAATACACAAACTAAAGGATAGTACATAAACCTTCTTAATCAGCATTTATTTGGTCAATAAAGCACACAGGACCACAGTAGCACATTTCATTTTTCCCTAGGAAATCAATATCCACAATACAAACTAAATGTCAAATTGAAGCCTTGGATTTTGTGGTCATGAGGAATACTGGAAATGATACTAGGGTTCTATTCCAAAGAGTCACTATCACTGACTTTGAAAAAGTACCACCTTTTTAAAAGATTTGGTTTCTCTTCCTAATTTAATTCATGGTCTTGTTACTAAAGTGTCACTAAATGAGCATGTTTTTAAGAGAGGACCACAGGATTTAACCTGTAGGAACAGATTCACCATAATTATTGTCTGTAATCTTTCAAAGTCCCAGATCTGTCTACTAAGCTGTGGGATTTTGTTATTGATGCTAAACTCAACAGTAGAAATATTCATGAAAACACAGGCAGCATATAAAACTCCTTATTATCCAGCTAGTTTAAGAGTAAAGAATTTCTGTGAACCTGAAGCCAGCTATATATTTCAATAATATATTTCATATATATCTATGTACACACACATATATGGAATTAAGTATAAAAATAGGTCACTGTTTCTGCCCATATACTCATTCTGACTACACACTTCCTTGTATATAACCTGTGACATTATTATTTAGGACTTACTCTTTGTTACTTGTACTCCATACAACTACCTATGAGATAAACCTCTATTCATATTTAATATACGAATCAAAAATTCTAAATTGATATTAAGATATCTGAGTGACTAAAAGATTTATTACTCATTTCTAACTGCCCAACAAGAGGAGGGCTTGAAACCAAAAAATAAGAAATGAACATATTCTAAGACCAGAAGTATTTTATATGACTTCTATAACAACAGAGATAAGCAAAAATATTAACAGATGATTTGATATTAACCATCCAAAATAAATCTGCATAATTGGGACAAAATATTAACCAAGAATAATACTGAGCTTTTTAAATATCAGCAGATATTTAAAATGACTGAAAATATATTTAAAAGTAACCAGAAAACAAAAAGAAAATAACAACACAAGAATGGGAAAGTGTAATTCAAAAATACTGGCAGTTATTAATAAAATATTCTTGGGTCTTAGTCATATATTCAACTGTCAACTTGACATACCTTTTTGGATGTTTAATTGATATCTCACACACAATATGGTCCAAATTTAATTTCTGAAATCCCTCTCAAAAAACTTCATTTATTGCCTGTGCCATCTCACTTAATAGCGACTCCCATCCTTCTAGTTGCACAGGCTAAAAACCTTGGATTCATCCTTTATGCCTCAACTAACCCTTTGCCCTTCAGGTCATCAGTGAGAAATCCTTCTGATTCTATGATGCTAGATATACAATCTGGATTCCCCTTAAAGACAGAAGGATTTATTTTCTCAGCTGTAATGAGAAGTGTTGACAGATAGCACTAATCTCTTACTCTTAAAGAGAAGCCCTCCTTAAGAATTGTCTCCACTGATGGAGTTGTCTTGCTCAAAGTCACTTTTACTAACCAATACAAAGGTATGCTTCCCTTGCCTCAACTCTGGACAACTTTGCAGGGCCATCCGTCTCAGCTTCAGAGCTTCATTCAGTTGTATGAAGCTTTCATGGATGCTGTATCACAGCCCAACCTTCCCTTCTTACACATCCTGCTTCCTTCTTTCTTTCCAACAGATGCTGATGCCAAGAGCACTCCATAATACAATTTTTGCACACTAATCTTCATCTTAGAGTCTGCTTCTTGGAGAACTCCACCACTGATAGTTGGGCCAGGAGTGGTCAAAGAGCAAATACTAAGATAGGATCTTCAAAAGTTCAGCTGGCAATGAGAACTCCATCACTAATCATAGGTAGAACACACATATTCCCTGGAACAGGCAACAGTGAATTAAATTTAAAAAAATTGTTTACTGTGGTTAACTGGGGTAGTACTCTAGTGAAAGAAAATGAATGAGTATCAGGCATTTGAGAAAAATGAAGGGAATAGTTTCTATAGAGACAGTGCAGGGACTTCCTTGGTGGTCCAGTAGTTAAGACTCTGAGCTCCCAAGGAAGGGGGCCTAGGCAATCCCTGGTTGGGGACCTAAATCCCACATGCCACAACTAAAGATTTTGCATGCTGCAACTAAAAAAGATCCTGCATGTCACAACTAAGACCTGGGACAGCCAAGTAAATAATTTTTAAAAATGACAGTGGAAACAGATAATGTTAAATATAATAATTGACACTGGGGAAAAGCTTTTAAAAGAGGCATATAGTGATTAACTGACAAAAGTTGAGAATGAAAACCAGAAAGACTCTGGGAAAACTAAAAAGGCTCCTTCCAGCCACTGGGGGGAAGCCAGGCTCAGAAATTACCCCATAAAACTAGCAGAGCCCAAAGAAAGCTTAACCCGAAAAAAGGATAGGTCTCTAAAACACAAAGATGAATGGATAAACAAAACGAGGTATATCCATACAATGGAATACATTTGAGCAAAAAAAGAACAAAATCCTGATACATGTTACAACATGGATGAACCATGAAAACATTATGCTGAGTGGTATAAGATACTAAGGACCTTACCTTTGTTTTTTTCAGTTTATATGAAATTTGAGGGGAAAAAAGAGGCAATATAGATACAGAAAGTAGATGAGTAGTTACTTGCCTGAGGCTGGGAGTGGGAGTGGGGATTGGCTGCACAAGGGAAAATAGAAACCTTTTCATGTGATGAAAGTGTTCTGTAGTGACAGATTCACAACTGCACAGATTTACCAAAAATGACAATGATATGGTAATTACTCATAAATAAACTTAAAAAAATAGAAAATAAAACTGAAAAAACAAAACATCAAAATGAGAGACAGAGAGACAGATTAAATGCTAATATTAGGGTTTCCCTGGTGGCTCAGTGGTAAAGAATCCATCTCTAGTGCAGGAGACATGGATTTGATTCCCGATCCGGGAAGATCCCACATGCCATGGCGCAATTAAGGCCATGTGCCACAACTGCTGAGTCTGTGCTCTAGAGCCCAGGAGCCACAACTACTGAAGCCTGCACATGCCCTCGAGCCTGTGCTCCACAACAAGAGAAACCACCGCACCATAACTAGAGAGTAGCCCCCACTCCCAGCAACTAGAGAAAAACCCACACAGCAACAAAGACCCAGCACAGCCAAAAATAAGTAAATATATATTTTTTTAATGTTAATACTATGTGTGAATTTTTCTCTATCTTTGCTTCTATCAGTCATCTCTCCACTTTGCTCTCATCTTTTACTCATCCATTCAAAATACTTATTGAGAACTATTAAATATCAGTCTTACCAAGTCTTATCAGTAGTTCTAATGCAAGGAGAGTAAGATGTGATTTGCTCTCTAAAGGTGTTTACAGATGAGTCTGGGAGACACTCAAGAAAATCAGCTTGTACAGAGCACTGTATTACATTCTCTGACACTGCTATGCACAGGAGCTAAGGAAAACAAGTGGAGGGGTTTTCAGAAATACCTTTATTATGCTATTTACCTGGTTGAATATTTCTTAAAAATTTTGTGCATTTCTATTTATTTAATACCTTATACAGCCTATTACTGATAACACTAATACTACTGGAACTTTAGTGTGGCAGTGCATGGGAATTATTTTAGAGATAAAATTGTTTTATTTTTCTTGAGATCATTCAGATATGAGAATGACATGAAATAAGGCATTAGATTTGAGAAATAGTAAGTAAACTTATCAAAAAAAATGAGAATTCCAGAAAAATATCTACTTCTGCTTTATTGACTATGCCAAAGCCTTTGACTGTGTAGATCAAAACAAACTGTGGAAAATTCTGAAAGAGATGGGAATACCAGACCACCTGACGTGCCTCCTGAGAAATCTGTATGCAGGTCAAGAAGCAACAGTTAGAACTGGACACGGAACAACAGATTGGTTCCAAATAGGGAAGGAGTACATCCTGGCCATATATTGTCACCCTGCTTATTTAACTTATATGTAGAGTACATCATGAGAAAGGCCAGGCTGGATGAAGCACAAGCTAGAATCAAGATTCCCAGGAGAAATATCAATAACCTCAGATATGCAGATGACACCACCCTTATGGCAGAAAGTGAAGAACTGAAGAGCCTCTTGATGAAACTCAAAGAGGGGAGTGTAAATGTTGGCTTAAAACTCAACATTCAGAAAACTTAAGATCATGGCATCCAGTCCCATCACTTCATGGCAAATACATGGGGAAATAATGGAAACAGTAAGAGACTTTATTTTTTTGGTCTCCAAAATCACTGCAGATGGTGACTGCAGCCATGAAATAAAAAAAAAAAAAAACGCCTGCTCCTTGGAAGAAAAGCTATGACCAACCTAGACAGCATATTAAAAAGCAGAGACATTACTTGCCAACAGAAGTCCACCTAGTCAAAGCTATGGTTTTTCCAGTAGTCAAGTAAGGATATGAGAGTTGGACTATAAAGAAAGCTGAGTGCCGAATAATTGATGCTTTTGAACTATGGTGTTGGAGAAGACTCTTGAGAGTCTCTTGGACAGCAAGGAGACCCAACCAGTCCATCCTCAAGGAAATTAGTCCTGAATATTCATTGGAAGGACTGATGCTGAAGCTGAAGCGTCAATACTTTGTCCACCTGATACAAAGAACTGACTTACTGGACAAGACCCTGATACTGAGAAAGATTGAACGTGGGAGGAGAAGGGGACAACAGAGGATGAGATGGTTGGATGATATCACCAACTCAATGAACATGAGTTTGAGTAAGCTCTGGGAGTTGGCGATGGACAGGGAAGCCTGGCATGCTGCAGTCCATGGGGTCACAGAGTCGGACACGACTGAGGGACTGAACTGAACTGAACTGAAGTAATCTCCATGTGGGCGTATTATTATCTAGCAAAAGAGCTGTGCCTTTTTATATATTCCAAATATATTTATATGTTCATATATTCTATCCACATATCCCAATCTATAACATTTCATTTATTCTTGTTTCATACTTCTCAGATTTCATCTTTCTGGATCTCAACGGGAACCAGAAAGTAAAGAAATAGTAGATGATTCTGATCATTCCAAACAAGGCTACCAGTTTACTGCACAATTATTGCCTCTTGTTTTAAACCAGAGCCTTTAAATTACAGTCATATTTATTTAATGCAAAACTTCCAATAAGCTATCCAAATAGCTTGGTTTTTGTTCCATTTTGATTTTTAGTGTCCAGCACATCAGAAACAGCAGTCTGTAAGGAGGCTATAAGACAGGAACTGTTTAGAGACGAGTTCTGTGAGAGCAGGAGCAGTGACAGAGGTATAAAATGGTTAGAAAGGAAGGAAAATAAACGAGAAAAGGAAAAAAAAACTGTTTTCCAGCATAAGTTGGAGGTATCTATTCATAATCTACATCTGCATAGTACTTTTCAAGTTCCAAATTATTTGCAAATGTCCTGCTCATTTATTCCTCACAAATGTCCTCTGAGGGACTTCCCCTGGTGTTCCAGTAGGTTAAACTCTGCACTCCCAATACAAGGGGCCTGGGTTCAATCCCTGGTCAGGGATCTGGATCCCACACACCACAGCAAGAGTTCTCATGCTGAAACTAAAAGATCCTGCATGCCACAACTAAGACCTGGGGGCACAACCAAATAAATAAAGAAAATATTTAACACAAAGCCAAAGATAAGCAAACAATATCCAAAGTGTCCTTTGAGGTAAGTATCTTTACCTTCATTTCATAACTGTTGATTTGAGCCTCAAATCACCAGATACCGCACAATCAAAAATAGGAGTTCCAGGTCTAGGTCAAGTCCAAGCCCAGTATTCTGCCCCTGTACCCTAATAATGACACAAAAGTTGTCATGGAAAACTAAAAGTAGAATCAATGTTATATGCTTATAGAGCATAAAATCAACACTATATACTGATTTCTAAAACGATCTGTTCTGATTTCCACCTCAATGGGTATGTATCTTAAAACTGTATCTTAAAATTGTTTTATTGAATAGCTTTTCTGCCATTATCGACAGCCAAGTTATCATTACAGAAATTTGAAGCAGTTATTCATCATATCAAATTTAAAAAAAAATGATGCTGCCCTTTTTATCATCCAGTATTTTACCTAATCTGGATGTCTTCAACGGTCATTTTCATTTTAACAGAACTCCCTTTGAGGGAATATAATAATGAACTATAATTCATTTTCTTTATCTGCCATGTGAATTTTTCTAATACGGAGGTTTGGTAACTGTTCTAGATAACATGAAAATGAACTCTATCACAATACAAAGATAAGCATATAGATACATATATATATATATATATGTTTTATTGTTAACTGTGTAGTTAAAAATCATACACACAAACACCACACATCCATAATAACAAAGATATGGGACCTGTATGTAAGCTGAGAAAAAATTATGAAATTTAAAACAGAACAAAATCTATTACCCAATTTTCTTGCCTTTCTCTCCTCAGATTCTGAATTCTTTCTGCTTCTATCAATTACAGATGCCATTACCTGATACCATTAACTTAATCTGTTAGAAATGTACCTCTATTTTATCCAAGTTCCAGAAATTATGATATATACAGTTTTCCTTTTATATTCCTTAGTATTCAACACACCTCTTCTTTACTCAATTGGTGAGCCACCTACATGGAAATTATTTTTATAGTTATGATCCTCTCCTTTTTTGGCAAATATTGAATAGACAGCTAAAAATGGGAGACCTACATTTATGAGAATCAAGGTATGACCATAATTTTTATGTTTTTTTAACAAGTAGTAAGAATTAAAATTTTAGCCATATGGCTTTCTTTTGGGTCCTCTTTATAGTGGGCAAAATGACTTAAAGATTATTATGATGACATTTTATGCAAATTATATTTTTACATTACTTTAATGTGCATATAATGATAGCTACTAATTACTCCAGCATGAACCAGACAATTATACCACCTGCTCCTCAACACTGACTGAAATAAAAGAAGATCTTACCATTTCAAATCAAGATACAGAAAGGACATTTTCTCTTTTGACATAACTTGAAAATGACACATATTCCTATAGTATATCATTTTCTCTTTCACTGAAACATCCTGCTACCCACCTTTTCCACTGATATATACAGTGTTTTTAAAAGTTTTTCCTTCCAGTTGTAATGAGACTTGCTTTTTTGACCCACACAGTGTTCTAAAAAGATAAACAGAATTACTCAAGTAGGGCATGCACTCACCAGTTCATCTCAGGCCTCCCCATTCTCTACTGTGTCTGTAATAGCTAGAGGGATGCTCAGATATTCTCCAAGGATCCCCTTTCTGTATTCATGCCCACACTGTATCTGAGTTGCTTTGTGTGACAAACAGAATACGCAGAAGTAATGGTAAATCATTTCTGAGATTTGACTACAAAGGACAGTGGCATTTTATCTCTTGAATCATTTGCTATGGAAGAATCTAGCTGCTTTGTCATGAATACTCTCATAGAAGCCTATGGAACAACACACACAGCAAGGAAGTGGAGTCTGCCAATAACCACATGAGTGAGTCTGGATGCAGATCTTTCAGCTTCAAATGACTGTAGCCCCAGCCAACCTCATGAATGCAACCTCATGAGATCCTAAGACAAAACCACCTACTGAAGCCACTTCTGAATTCCTGACCCACAGAAACTATGAAATGATTCATACTGCTGCTTCAAGTTACTATGTTTTGGGGGTGAATATGTTAAGCAGCAGTAGATAATGAGTACAATGTTATACCTAGATTATTCACTTGCATAGTATTTAAAGGATTCTGAGAATGTAACTTTGTATTATTTGGGCTAACTAAAGTTAGTGGTCAAATAGAATACTATAAAAATAGACCAAAGTATTTCCTGGCTCATGTCACATTCCAATTCAAACCCACAGGTTCTACCTGGTGACTTTCCTTCAAAAGTGTACTGTGGATCTGAATTTCTTAAAAAAAAAAAAAAAAAAAAACCAACAAAAAACAGCTACTACAATTAATTCCCTTGCAGCTATACGTGAAGATGAACATGGAAGACCCATGTGTTAGTAGTTCAGTTGTGTCTGACTGTGACCCGATGGACTGTAGCCCACCAGGTTCTTCTTCCCATGGAATTCTCCAAGCAGGAACACTGGCATGGGTTGTCATTTCCTTCTCCAGAGGATCTTCCCTACCCAGGGATTACCATTTGAGCCACCAGGGAAGCCCATCTTTAATGGCCTTGAACCATAAAAAACACATCACTTCTCTCATATTCTAATAGGTAAAAACTCAAGTACACAACTCTAGTCAAAATGCAAAGGAGGTAGGTATGAAGTCACCTGGATCTAGAAGAAGAAATATTTTACAGGTAACATTGTCTGCACCACCTGGCTCCTGCTTTTAGAGCCAAAGTAGTGAAAGAGGGATGTTCAGTATGTTCAAAGAGAGATTCTACACTATTAAATACTCCTTGAATTTCTATTTCTAATGGTTTATTGATAGTCAGAATATTTTTATCACTTTGCTCAATTATTTCAAAAGATTCATTTCAAGTTTGCCACTTACATGAGAGTAACTTTTTAATGCTTCTTCAGAAACTACTTTGAATGGACTTTGAATACAGAAAGGATTATAATGTACCAGTTATCTTTTTCTGCATAGCAAACAACTACAAAACCTTAGTGGCATGCAGCAGTAAACTCAATGCACACACACTCTGCTAGAAGTCAGCTACACAGTTCTGCCTATCTTGACTGGCCTCTTATATGTTTTGAGGTGATCTGGTGGTCACCTGATCTAGGCTCACTTTGGCTGGGGTGAACTGGGTAACCTGGCTGTACCCAAATGTCTCTCATCCTCCAGCAGACTAGGTCAGGAATGTTTTCATGGTAATAACAGAGGCACAAGAGAATGCATCACCTGATGTGCAAGTTCATGTCAAATCTCTACTTATATCACATATGCTAACATCATTTAAGACAACACAAGTGAAGAGCAGGGCAGGCTACAAATAACAGTGCAAAATGCATGGATATAGGCAGAGAAGAAGGATCAGGACATTAAGTAATCAATCACATTATGCATAGTCTGAAATATGAATAAAAAATAAACATAAGGGGTATACTTAATATTCAGTAAAGGCAACAAATAATTGTCTATTCCTAAAGATGGCACCTGTGGAATAAACTGGATTTCTTCCCATCCAATTGTAGCTATAATAAAACTCAGTATCTCAATTTGTCAAAACTGAAGGTGAGTATGGTCTCCTTTTAACTCCCAGCAATAAGCTGATAAAAAAGATCACATTGATATTACATTTTCCTTAACTAAAAAACATAATGAAATAATATTTAAGCAACCTAGATGTCCATCAGCAGATGAATGGATAAGAAAGCTGTGGTACATATACACAATGGAGTATTACTCAGCCATTAAAAAGAATACATTTGAATCAGTTCTAATGAGGTGAATGAAACTGGAGCTGATTATACAGAGTGAAGTAAGCCAGAAAGAAAAACACCAATACAGTATACTAACACATATATATGGAATTTAGAAAGATGATAATGATAACCCTGTATGCGAGATAGCAAAAGAGACACAGATGTATAGAACAGTCTTTTGGACTCTGGGGGAGAAGGAGAGGGTGGGATGATTTGGGAGAATGGCATTGAAACATATATAATATCATATAAGAAACGAATTGCCAGTCTAGGTTCAATGCAGGATACAGGATGCTTGGGGCTGGTGCACTGGGATGACCCAGAGGGATGGTATGGGGAGGAGGTGGAGGGGGGTTCAGGATTGGGAACACATGTACACTCGTGGCGGATTCATGCTGAAGTATGGCAAAACCAATACAATATTGTAAAGTAAAAAAAAAAAAATTCTATTCATCTTTTGTGTTTTTCTCCCCAGGAGAATATTTTTAAGGAAATTTAATGTGTTCTGTCTCTTTTGGACTATGATGATCACTGGCAATGACAACACCTAATAAATCACCTATGATGTTTTCTTTAACTAACTTTAGCTATTATATTGAGTGCACTGTATTGCCATTTTTGCTAGTTGCTAGCTCTTCAATGTTAGCAATAAAGATTCAGTCATTCACAAAGTCTGTAATCTACTGGGGAATATGAATAAGTAAATATTTACCATTCAGTGCAATACATTATAACTATATACAAATGTCTGTGGTGCTTAAGAAAAGAGGAGAGCAATCTAAGGCAAACATGAAAAAAACTTTCAAGAAGAGATTTAAATCTCAGTTTGAATCTGGTCAAGAGTAGTCAACTCATGCGAAGTGGATAGTTTCTTCTGGGCAGTAAATATTGAGAAAAGAAAATTTTAAAAAGACATTTACAATGTATAATCAACAGACTAGGTGATTTATTGGAAATTAGACATAAGGTAGAGAAAATAATTAAGAAAAGTGCATAATTTTATTATTAGCATGACTGAATTTATTATTTAGCAAGATAGAAATAAGAAGGGGGAGACAGAGGATGAGTTGGTTGGATGGCATTATCAACTCAATGGACATGAGTGTAAGTAAACTCTGGGAGACAGTGAAGGACAGGAAAGCCTGGCATGCTGCAGTCCATGGGGACGCAAAGAGTTAGACATGACTGAGTGTCTGAACAACAAAAACAAGGTAGAGATACTCGTGGGGAATAGTTCTGGTAGTAAAGATTACCCTATCATCTGGACACAATCAGTTTGAGATTCTATAAGAAATTCACATGGAATTATCTATAAAGCTATTAGTTTCTTGCCCCTGAATATGAAGGCAAAGTCCTAGGCTGGAGGCAAACATCTGGAAATGTTAGCTTAAATTAGCTGGCATGTCAGCTACATGCCAGATGGCCAATAAAGTCCTGGGAGTAGTAAAACTGTCCAAGAGAGAGCTGTCCACTGAGAAAAGGAGATAACCAAGACCGGAAACCCAAAGAACTCCAACATTCAAGGGTTCGGCAGAATAAAATCCACCCACAAGAAAAAACCAAAAGAGAACAACCAGAATTTGTAGAAAGAAAACAGAATAATACATTGTGATAAAAACTGAAAGAAGAGTTTTTTAAAAGGAAAAGATCAACATTTTGGAATGTTATGTTTTATCAAACAAAATAAGGTTTAAGCAGTCCACTGGCTTTATCAACAGGATGGTTGTTGATATCCTTGACAAGAGTAGTGGCAGGAGTGTGAATACAGACCAGAATGTGGTTGACTGAACGTAGATGGATTTTTTTTTTAATCAGAGACCGCAAGTGTATTTAACATTTAACTTGTTCAATAAAAAGATATAAGAAACACCTTGACAACAAGGAATTTTTTAAAAAGTTAACATGAGAAACTCAAATGTTTAAAAACACTACTGGTTTGTAGAGGAAAAGGTTAAAGACCCAAATGTTGAACTAAATAAATCAGAAAGCATCTTTCAGAGAAATGAGAGCAGAAAGGAGGCAGAGCATGAATGCAGAAATTAACCACATTAAAGAGGATTGCCAATTACACGGCCTCAGTAATGAAATAGGAAAGCATTTGTGGGAGGACAAAGGTGAGATTATGATTAATGTGATTAATGGGGACACCTAAAAGCATTTCCACTAAGAGTTATGTAGAAGAGAAATGGTTTTCATGGTCAGTACTACTAATTAATATTGCTTTGGAAGTAATAACCAAAACAATTGGATAAGAGAAATGAATATGGCTTACAGAAAATATTCAAAATGCTTTTGAGAGAAATAAGGGACCTTTTCCAATAGGATGACAACGAACTTCTCAATAGCAACAAAGAAAACTAGAAGACAATGAAACAAAAAGTTCGAGGGACAGTTATTGCAAACTATATTCAGCCAAACCACCCAAAGGATAAAACAAAGATATTTTAGATACACAATAACTAATACTATTTTTCCCTCATGCATTCTTTTTCAGGAAGGTATGTAAGTAAACCAAGTAAGAAAGAAACAAGGAAACAGAATGTCCAATAAATTAATAACAATTTAGGAGAGAGACTAGGAAATTATCTCACATATTTGCCTATACAGAAGATAATACTGAAAAACATTTTACTGAGCTCAAGGATTACTGAGGAAGGATCAGCAAAAAATATTTTGAAAAATAAGCAATAAAAAACATGATAATATTATTTAAATAAGTTTGAGATTCAATTTCCAGTGTGTGGAGAGGAGTTTTCTCCAGGTACCAGCTGGGTGTCCTACAATTCAACTTCAATTCTGACACTGTCTATCTGGAGATACCATCAGATTCCACAGGTAAGGGTTCAGTCCTAGAAGAGTCCACCCTTCCCACAACTTTAGATGCCACTCACAAACCCAGGATGTTATCTGTGCTTGGGATCAACTGGCTATAGACAGAGGTTCCTAAGACTCCCTCCTCAGGTTTGACTAATTTGTGACAGCAGCTCACAAAACTCAAGAGAAACATTTTACTTACTAGATCACTGGTTTATTATAAAAGAATGTAACTCAGGAATGGACAGATGGAAGAGATGCACAGGGCAAAGCATGGGAGGGGGCATAGCTCTTCCACGCTCTTGCCAGGCCTACCTCTCTCCCTGAACTTCCACGTGTTTGCCAAGTCACAAGCTCTCCAAACTCCATCATTTGGGTTTTTATGGAGGCCTCATGACACAGGCATGATTGATGAAATTCTTGGACATTGGTGACTATCACTAATATTTGGTGGTTGGTGGTTTTAGTCGCCAATTCATGTCCGACTCTTGCGACCCAATGGACTGTAGTCCTCCAGGTTCCTCCGTCCATGGGATTTTCCAGGCAGGAATACTGGAGTGGGTTGCCATTTCCTTCTCCAGTGGATCTTCCTGACCCAGGAATCAAACTCAGGTCTCCTGCATTGCAGGCAGATGATTTATTGACTAAGCTATGAGGGAAGTCCACTGACATGAATAGTATACTGTAACTAATCTAAGTAGATGGGGCAAAGGTCTAGAAGACCATGGTCTGGTTATTCCAGGTGGTTAGAGCCCTTGCATTAGACTTGCCAGCCACTGGTAATGGCAGAATCCAAACTGGTGTTCAACTTCACGGATTGAATACTTATGTGCTCAGATGCTCATTCATGTGCAACTCTTTGTGACCCCATGGACTGTAGCCTGCCAGACTCTATGTCCAAGTGATTTCCTGGGCAAGAATACTAGAATGGGTTGCCATTTCCTTCTCCAGGGGATCTTCACAACCCAGGAATAAAACCTGCATCTTTTGTGTCATAACTGCATTAGCAGGAGGATTCTTTACCACTAGCACAAGCTGGGAAGTATAAATACTTATAGTATTGAAATAGCAAAATATTCAATATTTCAGGAATATAATAGTTATTAAAAACTGAATAGAAATGGAGGACAGTGAAGCCTGCTATGCTGCAGTTCATGGGGTCACAAAGAGTTGGACATGACTTAGTGACTAAACAACAAAAAATTGAATAGCTACTTGAATATATTTTTTCAAGTTTTTTTCACATTTGCCCTTACAATATTAAAGATACAAATCTCTGCCTCATTTGGCAGCTGATCATTCCTCTGCCATCTGCCAAAAAGCCATGTTCAAAGACAAAATTCCAGGAGTCTCTCCAGTAAAGACAAGTCATTTTTATGGCCATGATACATGGGCACAACATGAAGATTTCTTTGTTTTTTAAGTACTTAAGAATGCCCTCATATGAATTTGTAGGTTTTGTGTGTTGTCACTGAATCTAAAGTAACACTAAGCTTGTAAGGAAAAGAAAACTTACCTGGAAGTTTTATTGGAAAGCCACAGAAAAGTATTTCACAGTAGCCCTTGAGCTCTTTAACATATTCTTCCCTGATAATTCAGATGTTCCCTTGAGTTCCAATAGGTTATTTATCAATATTTATCAATATGACATTTCTTCATGAAGATTATTGATAAACTATTCAAAGTCTTCAGAAGGGGTGTTCAAAATGGGAAGTGAACCAATTTGATTGTGAATGCAAGCAAATGGGTCCATCTTCAGAACTCTTTGCCATGTAAAACTTAAACTCTGTACCCATTTAACAATATGTTCAACCTTCAGTTTGGAGAAACTGAATATATAAATACACAATGGCCAGGCCATACATAAAAAGAAAGCTCTGATCCCAGCCTGCAGCAATCAGCCCAGGAAATGAACTTTTATCTATAATAATCAGCCCAGGGAAGCCAGCCTATCATGTATTTCCAATCAGGGAGGGCATACCTTAAGCCTTCCCTTTTTTTTCCACTTTAAAACTTTCCCACATACCTGCTTGCTTTTGAGTCTTTATCAAAACTCAGGTGATCCGTGGCTGACTTCCTTGCTCTAGGGAGCTCTGTTTAAATAGCCTTTGAATATTCTCATTTGGTTGGTATTTGTTTATTTCCATAGTTTGAATGGGTTAAACAGTTGCTCAACCACAAGGTTTACAAGGACTAGCATGTTCCAACGTGTTCATAAAGGTGATATGTAGGGTGTCTTCCCCTGCCACTAGATCTGAAGGCAGCCCATCCCCAGCCAGATTAGGTTTTGAAATCAAGTTATGATGTGTGAACATCATTAGAGTTCCTCCAGGGTCTATATGTGGAAGCAAGCCAGGAAAAAAAATAAAAAGAGAGAGGGAAATAGGAAGAAAAGAAGAAAGAATATATGACAGAGAGGGAGAGAAACAAAGGGAGGGAGAAAAGAAGGAGAGAGGAAGGGAGGAGAGGAAGGAAGGAGGGAGGAAAAAGCTTGTTGGATTCTGGATGCTGTCTTTTCAGAACAAGCACTGACAGCTAGTTGGCCTTTAGGATTAGAAAACTGCCTGGATTTCAGAATATTTAGTAACAGAACATTAACTTTTAGACATAAACTCTAAGTTGTGCCTTGAAGAATGAAAAGCTAATATCATAATGCACATTTATTTAGTATTTTTCCCAGGCTAGAAAGTTACTTCAATTGTATATTAGAATTGGTAGGAGCTTTTGTCATGTCACAGCTTAGAAACTGATTGCTCCTGTTTTCAAAAAGCAAAACATTAAGAAGCCTTGAAACCAATCTACCAACTACATGGAAAAGCTCCTTATAATTTTCAATAAGAAAATCCTGCTTGGGGTGAAATTTTAATTAGAGATTAAAATAAAACAAAACCATCCAAAAGTCATTAATATAGTGATGGAAAATAGATTGCAGATAGGTTATTCTCACTACCATATTATGATGATACAAATGGATGTAGGAATTAATGGGCCTTTTTGCAATGTTGCTTCATAACTTAAAAACTGTATATCATTTGTCGATTTTTTTCCCTTTTAAATATTTCCCTAAAAAATGGGGAAATGATGAAGTAAATGTCTATGTACAATTCTCACTTCTCCCCAAAATTAGTGATAATAATGAAAACAGAGACTAAAACATCATTTATAACTAACACAGGAAAAGGCTCCAATCATCATGATAGGATGTGCCAAATATCAATTTGGCCCCAGCTGAAAGAGGATATTGGGGGCTGACACAAAACTGTTGAGGAAATTTAGTTGAATGTGTTCTGAAGGATCCTGCTGGGCATCTTCAATATTGGAGAGTCTGAGAATGTTTGGCTTATAGGGCATCTTTCCTAACCACGTATCAACAGTAAAAGCAACAGAGTGGGTAAAAACATAAGGCTGATCAGTATTAGCTTTTGAAGTCTGAAACAAAACTACTTTGCACCTGTAAACCAGAGATGAATATTCTTTGAAAAATATGTATCCACAACCACAGTAAGATTCTATTACATTCCAAGAGAATGGTTAAAATTAAAAGACTGACAAAAACAAATATAGTTGGGGGTGTGAGCAACTATAACTTGCATACATTGTTGGTGGGGGTGTGAAATGTTACAATCTTTTCAGAAAAATTCTGGTAATTTGTTATAAAAATTATCATCTATCATCTATCATATGACAAAGTTTTCCTTCTTCTAGGTATTTAATAAAGAGAAAAGAAAACATATGTTCATAATAAGATGTAAAAACTTTTCACAGTAGTTTTATTCATAATAGCCCAATATCTAAACATCTCAGATGCTCATCAATTGGAGAACAAACTGTGGTATATTCAGGTAATAGAATACTACTTAGAACTAAAAAAGAATGTCAATGAGATGCTCAACAGTATGGATGAATCTCCAAACTCTTATGCTGAGTGAAAGAGGACTTACACAAAAGAGTGCATACTCTTCCTATATTATATTCTGTCTTATAAGTTATATAATATATACTCCATTATTCAACTTTCATGAAATTTTAGGACAGGTAAAACTAATGTATGGAGAAAAATCTCTGGGATGGTAAAGGCTAGCGTTTTCTAGCAAGGGACAAGAGGGAACTTACTGTGGGTTTGTAGTATTTTATGCCTCAATAGAAGACTGGGTTACACAGGTATATGTACTTGTCAAAATTCACCAAATGGGTATTTAAGATTAAAACAAATTTCACATCAAAAGAGAAAACTTGTTCTAAAAAAAGAAGAAGAAGTAACAAGCCCCAGAAGGAGTGACTTGTGCTAAGCCCCATGTCAGGAAACCAAGACTTAATATCCAACCTAACTGCAGTTTCACTGGACTCATGCAGACTCATTTGAAAGACCCTGATGCTGGGAAAGATTGAAGGCGGGAGAAGAAGGGGATGACAGAGGATGAGATCATTGGATGACATCACTGACGCAACGGCCATGAGTTTGAGTAGACTCCAGTAGTTGGTGATGGACAGGTAAGCCTGGCGTGCTGCAGTCCATGGGGTTGCAGAGTCAGACATGACTGAGCAACTGAACTGATCTGCAGTTTTACCTTTCTCCAGAATGTAATCTAAACGGGTCAGTCTGGAATGTTCTGGTCAGCATTTGTGAGGTAATACCCCTAAGACCCTGCCAACTAACGAGTGTTGCTCACCATTCAGCTCTACAAGGATTCAGTCATTAGCCACTGCAGTTGCTTGTGCCCTTAACACATCCCCAAAGGAGTTCAGGATAGAGATCAGGAATGAAGTGCTCTGTGCCCTGGGAAAACTGATAGAACAGGCCTTCAAGTAGTTAAGATATTTTCAGGTGAAATATTGTATGAACCTGGATTGTTGCATCTTCCTACACATACAACAGAATTAAAACAATTAACTAAATATGTGTTCCTGTGACTAGCAATTTTTTACCATGATGTGTGCTTGGTTGCACATACTCTGCTTGTCAGAATTACATATATACAGACTCCCTTCTTACTCCTTTGAAACAGTTTCTCAGAGCTCTCTGATAGGCTGGATCCCAGGCTATAGTCCTCAGTAAGACACTGAATAAACTCCACTCATACTTTTTACTCTATACAGTTCTCTATCCTGAGAGTCCCTTGGACTGCAAGGAGATCAAACCAGTCAACTCTGAAGGAAATCAGTCTGGAATATTCATTGGAAGGACTGATGCTAAAGCTGAAACTCCAATCCTCTGGCCACCCGATGAGAAGAACTGACTCATTGGAAAAGACCCTGATGCTGGGAAAGACTGAAGGCAGGAGGAGAAGGGAATGACAGAGAATGAGATGGTAGGATGGCATCACCAACTTGATGGACATGAGTTTGAGCAAGCTCTGGGAGTTGATGACGGACAGGGATGCTTGGCGTGCTGCAGTCCATGGGGTCGCAAAGAGTTGGGCACAACTAAGTGACTGAACTGCTGAGTTCTCTTAAGTCAACAACCCCTTCTATCCCCCAAAGAAACATGAGGCAATCAGCTTTTCCTTGTCCCTGTCTCCCAGGTGTCTATAAAAGATTTTCATCCTGCACAGCTCCTTGGAGCTCCTTTCTATATGCTGAATGGGATGCTGCTTGATTCATGAATTGTTGAATAAAGTCAGTTTGATTTTTACATTTACTCAGTTGAATTTTGTTTTTTAACAGACAGCAAACAAATTTGACTTTAATGATATAGCTGCTGATGTGTTTAGGTAACTAATGACTAAATATCTGAAAATCAATGTGAAATGCATAAAAATTGAGATGGATTAATCATACAGATGAATGGTTAGATGTGTAAAGGTATAGTAAAATGTTAATACTATAATCTAAGTGTTGGGAATAAGGAAGTTAACTGCAAAATTTTTAAAACTTTAAGTTTCAATTTTTTCTTTCTATAAGTTGTAAAATATTCATTCAGACAGAAAATACAGGAAGACAGAGACACCATTAGGAAGGTACCAGGTAGTGAATCTTCTTTTCACTGACTTTGAACAACTTAATGCTAAACATGAAAAATCAATTATCAGCTTCCAATTTCTCAGCTCAAATTTCAATGTTTCAATCTTAAAAGCCGTTTCCATCACCTGGAAATGGAGTCAAGCAAATGCCATCCGCATTTGTGTGGA
This sequence comes from Aepyceros melampus, assembly GCA_006408695.1. Lineage (NCBI taxonomy): Eukaryota > Metazoa > Chordata > Mammalia > Artiodactyla > Bovidae > Aepyceros > Aepyceros melampus. The sequence goes on along the minus strand of SJXQ01011042.1, from coordinate 465,229 downwards.
ATCCAGTTGGGTAGAATAAACATAAAATGATTGACCTCTGCTCCCCTCATCCTTCAAAAACAAACAAACAAAACTCCCAAAACACACACCATGGGGAAAAAAAAAAAAAAAAAAACAGGAGAAGATTTTTACTTCTATGTTTCTGGTGTAGGGGAGCTGAATTTGCCATCCCAAAATATGTCTCTTTTGTGTACCGTTTTAAGCAGGTTATTTTCTGAGAAACAGGTAACAGGGAAAGGACTCTGAAAACTAAGGAGTCTGCCCTTAGTTTATGCCCTCTGGTATAAAACATTTACATCTGTAAGGGAAATCACCATTTATAAGAGTGTCTCGCACCTGGAAGTGGAGAAGGCAGTGACTTAAATCTGCATCACAATCACCCTTGTTTATCATACTTTTCTTGGTAACCCCCTACAACTGACTAACCTCATCTTCAACATCACCTTTTGTTTGTATCTCAGGATGGTATTTAAGGTGAGGGCTTTGGCTTTTTTGGTACTTAGATGGCTTTTCTAGGTTTCTTCCATGTATCAGTTCAGTTCAGTCGCTCAGTCGTGTTCAACTGTTTGCGACCCCATGGACTGCAGCATGCCAGGCCTCCCTGTCCATCACCAACTCCCAGAGTTTACTCTACCATGTATACATGTTATTAAATTTTGTTTCATTTTCTCCTGTTAGATAATCTGTTTCATGTCAATTAATTCTAGATCAGCCATAAGAACCTAGAAGGGTAGAGCAAAGTTTCTTCCTCCTTGACACTGAATTCCACAAAATAGTGATGTTAATAATTAGAGAGAAAGTATAGGGAAGGAAAAAGTTTTTCCTGAGGTCCCCCTGTGCTAACAGAGAAGGCAATGGCACCCCACTCCAGTACTCTTGCCTGGAAAATCTCATGCACGAGAAGCCTGGTGGGCTACAGTCTATGGGGTCACTAAGAGTCGGACATGACTGAGCGACTTCACTTTCACTTTTCACTTTCATGCTTTAGAGAAGGAAATGGCAGCCCATTTCAGTGTTCATGCCTGGAGAATCCCAAGGACGGGGGATCTTGGTGGGCTGCCATCAATGGGGTCGCAGAGTCGGACATGACTGAAGCAACTTAGCAGCAGCAGCCCTGCGCTAAAAGACAGATTTACAGGAGAAAAATAACAGAAACTTAATAGCAAAGATACCTCCTATATACCTGGGAAATACCTAGGGAAAGGGAGTAACTCCCCCAGTGGCCTAAGCTATCACCTTAAATACAGTGCTGGATAGCATCATGGACTCAATGGACGTGAGTCTGAGTGAACTCCAGGAGTTGGTGATGGACAGGGAGGCCTGGCGTGCTGCGATTCATGGGGTCGCAAAGAATAGGACACGACTGCGCGACTGAACTGACTGAGTAAAGGTATTAGGGGCGGGAGAGTGCTGTTAATGGGAGATTATCCAGAAAAGCACAGTAATAAGTAGCAGTGGTAAGAGTGATATGCAGATTTAAGTCCTTGTCTTTTCTATTGATAAATTTCCACAAATTTAATCATCCTTCTCTTCCATTACAGACAGGAAGGACACCCTTACACATGGACATTTCCCTTATACATGTAAATATTTCTTATGAAAGGAAAACTTCTACTTGGTTTTCATAGTTTTGTATTTGTTTTTTTTTAGAAAAATAACAAGATCAAAATAATCCTTAGCCAAAGAGCCATATTTTAGGGTGGCAAACTCTGCTCCTCTTTATGAGGAACTGGTAGGTTATGAGAATCAATTTAAGAATAAAGATAATAATACTGCAAAACTTTAAATTAAAAGTATAAATCAGTAGTATCAAATCTTTTATTAAAAAATTGAAAAATTAGTGGTATTTAATGTATTCTAGAGAAAATTACATGGAATTTAAGGACAAAAATGTGAGTACTCCTAAAGAACAGATAACAGAAAACTAGAATGCTTAAAGAAATGACTAAGATAAATGGAAAAGTTTTCTTTTAATCACACAGATACACTTGAAAAAATTTTTCAAATGAAGAAAAACAAGAAAATGTCCGGTTAAAAGTTTTAACACTTTGAAAAATTATTAACTATACCCAAAACCTATTCTATGAAGTTACACATTTCCAGCATCAAGAAGTGACACAGAGAGAATCACGTAAACCAAGGGAAAAACAGAAAAAAGGCTGTACTAACTGCAATTCTCTCTTCTACAAATGTAACTGTTAATTGTCAATGAAGTAATTTCTACAGCAGAACCAAAACAAGAAAGTTTCTATCAGAAAATTCTATTCGGACTGTTACCTAGTCCAAGCTCACTCTGCTCCCCACACTATAAGCCAATCAATCAGAGAGATGGGGTGTTGAGGCAAGGAGGAGACTTTAATTGGGGAGCCAGCAGGCCATGAAGATGGCAGGCTAGTGCCTCAAAATAACCATCTTCTTGGAGTCTGGATGCCAGGTTCTTTTATATATTAGAGAGAAAGAAGCAATGAGGAACTAAAGTCAAAAGGCAAAATAGAGAGGGAGATACAGTGGAGAAGTAAAGTGAAAGGGTCTTCAGTCTTGCAAAACATCTCCAAGGGAAAGGCTAGCCTTTGGAATGCATGTGTTGATCTCTTCTGTTCACAGGTAGGCAGGGACAAACTATCTCTCCCTGAGCTGAAAAAGGGCACTTTAAAAGTTTACAGTCTAGCAGAGGGGCAGGGTCCTCCAGGCAAGCCATTTAGTATGATTATAATAATAAAAGCAAGTCAAAGAAACAGTTTCCAACATGCAGTGAAAATTGGCTTCCTCCCTGCCACATGATGAGTCTTTCAGAAATTAAAAGAATAGAAAAACAATCCTGAACTGCAATGATACAAGCAATTTATCACCTCTGTACCATAAAGAGTAAAGAAAGACTCAGAATTAAAATGAAAATGAACACCAACTGTGTAGTTAACAAGAAATCACTCTTAATTTTTGGAATAAAGGAAAACAAACAGGATGTATACATCTTAATTCTTTTTTCTTTTTAAAACTAATGCTAAAAATACAAAAATCACAATTTACATAATTTAGAGCACAGCAATAGAAAAACAAAACAAAGGAAACTTTAAGTCACAAAATAAGATAAATTGACCTTTCAAAAGCAAGATCAGTCTTATCAGTTTTAACAATAAACACAAAGGGAATACAATTTATATACAAAATTAATATGACTTTCAATGTCAAGGAAAACAAACAAAAAATTTAAAAGGTGAACATATACTATTTCAGTAATTGCCTCAAAAGAACTGACTATAAATGAAAACAATAAAGATAAAACATGCCAATGAAACAAAAAGATACAGTATTAACATGAAAAATCATTTCAAGGTATAACTCATTAAGTGGGACAATGAACTTATTTTATGATGATAAAGGGTACTATAGCATTTAACATTTATAAAATAAAACACCTACAAAAATAAGCACAAATTAACAGAAACATTAAAGCTTTATGTGATTTTTATGGCAATATCTCAATTCTTAATAGATTATAATAAAAAAACAAGAATATTAAGATTTAATACAATTAAAAACAAAACTATGCAAAATATTTATGTTTAAAATCAATGCCTTACAAAATGAGAATAAATTATTTTACAGTTTTAAGAAATAGAATTCAACTGAGTAAAACTGAAGATCTGTTTTCTCAGAATTCAACTGAGTAAAACTGAAGATCTGTTTTCTCTATTCAACAATTCATGAATCAGGCAACATCTCATCTAGCAAGCAGAACAAGACCTAGCAAGCAGAACAAGAACTCAAGGACCTGTACAAAGTGTCAGGTTTTTATATGCAGAAAGAGGGTGAAACTAGGAGGTAACAAAAGAAAGAAGGCAAGGTCGCCCTCCTCTGAGGGAAAGTCGGCTGTGGGAGGGAAAGTATCATGCAGATTATTTTACTAGTTCTGATCAGGATATTCCAGACTGATGGTTAAAAATTCCACTCCTCGGAGAGGCTGAAACTGTCATCAGTTTAAATTAAATTGCGGTTTGCTGATGTGAGGCTTAGCACAAGTAACTCCATTTTGAGCCAGATATCAAAGATATCTGTACAAAAACAAAGGACAATATCATATGTCCAGAGACAACTGTGATAAATTCCAAAGTGTAAACCTGAAGCAGACAAAAGTTTATGGTTACAATGGTATCAAAAAATAAACAAGCACAAAAAAATACGCTAAGATACGGTATCCTAAATAAATAACTTAAAGAAAAAGTCAAAAATTTTCACTGAGGAATATTCCCATCCAAAAATAGTGGGGATATGGACATACATAATATCATCTTATGGGGATGTTGTTCCACACAGAGAAGAAGGCTCAATCACTGAGTCCGTTCAATAAGAATAAAGAAACTACAAAACAAATTTGTAAAATTTCACTTTAAAATGTTAGAAAATAAACAACAAAATGAATATAAAGGCATCAAAAGGAAAGTATTTATACAGACAACACAAATAAAAGTAGAAATTTCTTTACAACACACAAAACAGTATCATTGAAAAATAATTTCTAAGCAACATGTATAAACTAGCATAAATCAATCAGCTTAATCAAATGAAAAAAGCAAGACTAGACTAAACTTTTTGTTGTTGTTTAGTCACTAAGTAGTGTCTGACTCTTCTGCAATCCCATAGACTGTAGCCCACCAGGCTCCTCTGTCCATGGGATTTCCCAGGTAAAAATACTGGAGTGGGTTGCCATTTCCTCCTCCAGAGGATCTTTCTGACACAGGGATCAAATCCGAGTCTCTTGCTTGGCAGGTGGATTCTTTACCACTGAGCTACCTGGAAAGCCCCAAACTAAACCTTATAAAATGCTAATATACCAGCAAGCCCAGTCTACAGTTTTCCATTATCCCAACTTTACTCTTCTTTTAAATAACCTTAAAAGAAGAACCACAGTAAGTTGTAAGCAACAAGTAAATGGATATTAATTTTTCCTACATATTGCTTTTTAGTCACTGAAAATCTAGATTTCCCAAAGGTATCATCATCATTATTTTGTATTAATTCCTTATCAAAGAATATAGTTTTAGTTTTATTGTTAACCAACAAGGTGGGGGAGAAGGAGGGGAATGGAACAAGTTTTTGTGAAAAGATACATCTCCTTTCCCCTCCTAGCTTCCTCTTTATTTTGGGATCCCTTTCCTAAGAAATCCATTTAATATTAACTATGGTTGATGCCAACTCACTTCTGGCAGACTAGGAAAAGAGTCATGACACTGGCCGGAGTAACTAACCTAAACCATCAGGAAGAGGTAGGATTACTTTGTGTCTCTGAGATGTGGAAAGAACAGTAAGGATAATCACAATATTTCTCACTTAGTCTCTTACTGACTTTCATGAGGAAGAAAAAGCACCTTAGAGTAGGGATTTATTGGGGTGGGTGAGGGAATAAAAACAGTGCAGAGAATATAAAAGCACAAAGCCTGAGAGGCAATTTGAGGGTTTCTTCCCATGTATAATGGAGAAAGGCATCATTTACTTCGTTTGGTAAGGGAAGGATAGAAGCTGACTCTTGAGATATGGTTAGAAAATACAGAAACCTTAAGATGAAAGAAAAAAATATTACTAATTTTACCACCCTGACAAAGTATTTGTGCCTTGATACAAACGAATATACAAATGAGTATTCCCTAATGAATACTACTTGTAATTGATTGGATATAAGTTTTTACTTTTATCATAAAAGTTATATCTAAAAATATGGGAAATTATCATGATGATGAAAAACCACCACACAAAATCCCACCAACCAGATGTAATGACTCATCATTTTAGTGCATCTCTTTATTATCCTTTTTATTGCATGTTTTTATATAGTTTACATCATTCAGAAGATACTGGACTTTTCAAAAGAGTTAATCTTGGGAATATTCATAATTATGACATTGAAGATTTTTAAATGGTAAGACAAAAGTAAAGTAACAAGAAATGGCTCAGCTCATTCAATATAACATTTACAGTTGTAGAAAATCATTATAGGTCTCCAACAAGAGTGAGCTATTATAATTTTCTATTCAAGCATGCTCTTGTGGATAGAGAAAAAACTCAATTTGGACACAATTTCATCCAGCAAGTTCTCCAAAACAGTTTAGTCATTATTACCAATTACTGGTTTAGGACAGCAAGAGTAACTAGTTTATGTCATTCTCAAAAGTGACAAGAGTTTTCCACTAAACTGTGAGATGAAAGACACATGAGAAACTAAACAAAACAAATAAAAAACCTCCTAGTACTAGATCAATCCTGTAATTATTATTGAGAGGAAACTCTGGCAAGTATTGAGAAACATTCAGTTTGAGCAGCAGAACTCATCTGGTAATAAAGCATTCAGAGATATATTGCATTCAGGGCATTCAGCCTGTTCAGGAAAGTCAACTCATCTCATGACTTAACTAGTGGAGGACTTAGTATTAATTTGGGGAAAAGTCTTCAAGTAATATTTTGAAGAAAGATGCATGGGTAGGATATTTTCTAAACTCTTAACTCTACAAGGATTAAGTTATTTGTGTCCATGAATAAAAACCAATTTATCTTAGATCCTTTTTATCTTATTTTTTTTAATTGGAAGAATAATCGCTTTATAATGTTGTGTTAGTTTCAGCTGTACAACAACATAATATCTTAGCTCTTAACCTGAGATTCTCAGGTTACCACATTTTCCCCCAGGATGTCTAAAAACTTCACTGTGATGTCTAGGACTTCACTGTTTTTTGGTACTTCACACTGGAAAAAAAAGTCTGTAAGCAGTCTTATTTTTACTCTTTTCTAGGTAATCTTTTTCTCTACCTCTTCCTGGATGTTACAGACTTTTACACTTAACTTTGTAACATATCTCATTTGACAAAGTATCTTGATGTAGTTTCCCTTACATTGATTTTGCCAGTGTTCACCAACTTTCTAGCTTCACCCTCAGGTCCTTTTTTTGTTGTTGCTACTACTGTTCAAGAAGCAACTTCTCATCAGTTGTTAGTTACACTGATCAATTGGTACTGTTTCTCTGTCATTCCTCTCTTCAACTTTTCTGTATTTTGTATTTACATTACACAGCCTCGTTACAACAACCATCTCTGAATATAGTAATGTCTTTTTCTCGACCTTCTACAACTTCTCAAGGAACTTGTGTATAATAAAGCATTGCAATGAATCTGGTTTTATTGCTCATTATCAATGGCTTGGTTCATATTGCTTAATTCATAGATTGTTATGAAAATTAAATAATACAGTAAATGTAAAGCAAAATGGCTTATCACTGAAAAAAATGTGAGTATGCATAATATTGTATATTCCGTCATTTTTTCCAAAATGGATTTGTAAACTACTACTAAATTTTATTTACCCTACAATCTTTTCTTATTTCTAATTTCATCTTGTTTCACCTGCTTTTCACCTGTGTCTTCTCCCAATGACTTTTGTCTTCATTTGAGTGTGGTGAATTCTGGCTTTCTTAACACTTTAGCACATAATATCTGTCTTTTTGTATTCTCTCTGACTATAAGGCATTTCTGAAATGTTGGTTGGATTAATGTGGGCTATGTTTTCCAGGTGTATGCTTTATCTTGCTCTTTCAGGGTTTGTTTACCTAATTCATGAGAATATCCTTAAAGATCACCTATCTTTACTTTCCCCTACAGAGATAGGGTTAGATTAGGAACAAAGAATTGATATTTAATTCTTCCAGAAATTCTTTTTCTAAAGAGACTAAGTGAGCTACTCCTCGGCTCACTTCTCTAATAGGAATAGGGAAACAAATTAACAAAAAAATTCTACAAATAGTTACGGCTATTACATGCTAGAGCCCTGTTTCTCAGTCAGTGTTGATTTGGCTCCCCACAGATCATTAAGCAATGTATGGAGACACTGTTGGTTATTTCAGCTGGGTGGAGGTGGGTGGTCCTTTTAGTGAGTAAAGACCAGGGATACTACTAAACTTCCTACAACATACAGAAGAACACTCTACAACAAATCATTATCTGACCCCAAATGTCAATAGTGCTGAGGAAGAGAAACCCTGCTCCATGGGCTTACAGCTCTCTCCTTAATATTTTAAGGAAAAATTTCATGGGTTTAAGATACTTGTGATTGAGTAGGAACTATGACTCCGCAAAGATTCTTTCTTTCCTCAGGAAATGTTCAGTCTGATTGTGCAGATTCTGACAACAATTCAGTCCATTTCAAACTGTCAAGACCTTTTGATCAAACACTTTACTGAAACCTTTTCAACAGAAACAGGGTTTGAGAGATCAAAGTTCACTTTATTTTAAATAAAATTTCTGTGAAGTATCAGAAAATTAGGCAGGATGTTCTCAAAGAACTGAAATGCCAGTTTGGCCGCTTTAAACATTTCAAAAGTGACAAATAACATTTGAGTTCAGACATGATAACCTGAGGAAAAAAGTAAAGTCTTCTCTGAACTTGTTCTTTTTGAACAGCTGAAGTTTGAAACAGAATAGCTAGACTTTTATCTGCTAAATAGACATAAAAGCTTTTTAACCAAGTGATTAAGAGATAAAACAGATAAAACTATTAACTGATAACTAAAATAGATTTGCTGAAATCATTCGAGGCAAGTCAAAATAATTACTGCTTTAAAAAAGAAAAAAAGAAAAAGAAACTTCTCTCCCTCTATTCTTTCAAACATTAGTTCTAATGATTCAGCATTAACCTAAGCAAAGCAAGCTCTGGGGGAGAGAAGGAAAGAATAATGACATGAGGAAAGCACAAGGCTACATCAGAATATATATGGTTTTAGAGACAATCTATTTAATGAAGTTAACACTGGAACAATGAATCATATAGATATAGCTAGAGATAAAACAAAACAAACAAAAAACAAACCTAGTAACACTGCACTAAAAATAGCTAGCAATATATATATCATCCTAATCTAACAGGCAAGCACACCATAAACTTTAATGGAATTATTTGATAATTGTACATTTTGTCTCCCTAAAACTTTAAGTGTATCATATCTACCATCATTAACTTTAATGGAAAAATCCACAAGGGTCTGGGGGTGTAAGAATGGATAATTGTTTAGGGATAACAAGAACACCATGTGCAGGAGAAAATCATATTGACTATAATTGAAGGCAGAGGGAGAAGAGAATGACAAAGGATGAGATGGCCGGATGGCATCACCGACATGATGGACATGAGTTTGAGAAAGCTCCAGGAGTTGGAGATGGACAGGGAAGCCTTGAAGTGCTGCAGTCTGTGGGGTCGCAAAGAGTTGGACACAACTGAGTGACTAAACTGAACTGATTAGAGAATGATTTTATATTTAAGAACAAAAATATAATGACATAATTCTAATCATAAAAAGAAAAATTGGAAAAAAAATCATTTTAGCAGGCAGAAATACTTAAAATAGTCATTAACAAGGAAGAATGTACAGAATGGATTGTGAAGGTTGTGTGAATCAGAATTAGCTATGCATTGGAATATCTGGTACTATAAATGTGACAGTTCTCCCCCAACTGATCTATAGACCCACTGAATTTATAATACAAATAACAATAGGTTTTAATTTGGTTTTCTTTTTTTTCTAAGTGAAAATTAACCAGTTGATTCAAAAATTTAATGGAAAATAAAAACCAAATCAATCTTAACAAGCTGGGAGAAGTTACTGTATATCACAGACCTTATCACAGACCTAAAATATTTATGACAGTAAAGTATTAATGAATGTACACACTGATATATTGGATTATATTCATGCAATGAGTGAATACAATGAAGATGACCAAACTAATGTTTCTTGCATCATCAAGGATGAATCTCATAAAAATAATGTTAAGTAAAATCATCCATCCACAGAAGGATGTATACTGGACAATTCCATTATTTCAAGTTCAGAAATAAAGAAAACTAATCTATGCTGTTAAATCATGATAGTGAAAACATTTCAACCTTTGGTAAGGAAGAAATTATAGAGATCGGGATCAACATATACACAATGTGACACATACAAACATATACATATAATTGGTAACTGTATTTTATACACATATGTGTATTTGACATTTCTATAAGAAATTATAGATTGGGACTGACATATACACACATATATATTGACATATATATGATATATTTCCATATAGACACATAAGAACCTACTGTATAGCACAGGGAACTCTACTTAATACTCTATAAACTATAGGGGAACAGAATCTTAAAAAGAGTGAATATATGTATATGTATGACTGAATCACATTGCTGTACACCAGAAACTAATATAACAATACAAATCAACTATATGCCAATAAAAATTAGCTTACAAAAAGAAATTACAGAGATTAGGATGGAACAAAAAGGAGGAATTAGTATTTCATAAACTTTTTTAGGGTGGGTAATGGTCACATAAGCTGTGGTAATTTACTGGCATGTATAATCATAAATTGTGAGTATGTCCTAAGAATTTTACATTTAAATTAAAACAAAACAAAAAGAGCCTCTAATGACCTGTAAGGAACAAAGTGTTTCAGTTGCAAATGTATCAAATGTTTAAAGAAAAAGACTGACAAAAACAATCAGTTCATAATGTTGCTTAAAAAATCCTTATTGGTTATCACTGGCATACAAATTCCGTCAAAGTAATGAAATACTTGATTGATGAGGGAAGTTCTCCATAAGAGAATCTCAGCTAAGAAATACAGAAAGAATGATAACATTATAAAATTACAATTTTAGTAACCAATGAAATAATGGAAAGTGAAAGAAAGTCGCTCAGTCGTGTCCGACTCTGTGACCCCATGGACTGTAGCCTACACCAGGCTCTTCCATCCATGGGATTTTCCAGGCAAGAATACTGGAGTGGATTGTAGTCCATAAACTTCAATGGATGATTAATCCTTTAGGTAAGGTTCTGATGGAGAAACTTAAAACTGAGGGATAACACTGATACCACATGAAACCCATGATTAGCCTTACTGTAACTAATAGTTGGACAATCCTACATTATATGTCTATGATAAGATAAAGTAGGAAATACACAGTACCTTCAAAAGATATGTTGTTAAAATAATGTTCCCAAAATAAAAGAAAGCCCACAGATCTATTTGAAGTTTACAGGAAATATGGGGAGTAATATGTAGAATAGAAAGAAAAGCATACCATGAGAAAAGCAAAATTTAGAACAAGTGACCTTGTTTATCCAATAAATCAATAGAAATTTTTTATAAAAATGAAGACAGTTACAGAATAAAAGAGACTTCAGAAACCTAGTAACCAAATGTATGAAATTTATTTGAATCCTAATTTAAAAGAAAAAAATACTTAAAACCACCTTTGAGATAATCAAAGAAACAAATACAGATTGAGTAGTAGCTAATTTAAGAAATAATCACTAATTGTGTTTAAGTATAATAATGGCATAATTACTGTGTTATTGTAAATGCCCTCATCAGTTAGAGATGTCAACTGAAAAATGTTGCACTTGAAATGACATAGAATCTATTTTTTTAATCTTAACTACTCCAAAGACTGGTAGCTCAGCTGGTAAAGAATCCGCCTTCAGTGCAGGAGACCTGAGTTTGATTCCTGGGATGGGAAGATCCCCTGGAGAAGGGAATGGCTACCCATTCCAATATTCTTGCCTGGAGAACTCCATGGACAGAGGAGCCTGGCAGGTTACAGTCCATGGAGGCACAAACAGTCAGACACTCAGACTGAGCGACTTTCACTCTCACTTTTCTTTCACTTACATTCATACACACAGACACACATCATGTAAGTGGGCACTGATATCCACAAAGTATCACTTGACAACCTGCTAATAGAGAAACACTAAGTTTGTTCAAAATCATTTTAGTAAAGGAGAAAACCATGTTGAAAGACTCTTACCAGTATCTCAGGCTTAACTGGTTTAAGGCAGGGAAGTGAATGAAACTGGACAAAGATCATACAATAATTATTTAGTAATAGTAGACACAGTGAGGTAGCAAGGGTCTTAAAACAAGTTTTCATAAGTAAATTGTTATTTAGTAAGTGAGCTGTTTGTTTAGATGAAGAGATTATCTTTGATAAAACAATTTGTAGGGTTTTCCTAATGCAAATAGTAAAGTTATTTTAATAAATTTATAGCCTTATCTTTCCAAAGAAAACTTATCCCGGAAACAAAATAAAATGACGAGTCATGTTGATATAGATGGTCTTAGTTCTCAGTAAAGAGAGAAACAAGATTTGCAAAATGTTGACAACTGTTGAGTCTACATATGAGTATAAAAAAATCAGTTAATTTTACTTTTCTCCATATTTTTGTATAAACCTGAAAATTCCCATATTAGAAAATTTTTATGGTTTCTATTATGGGAATTTTATGTTTTCTAATGTTGAGATCCTCTTCCTTCATAAAATCTAAGGAAGCCACTTGGACATGGATGAACATTTGGAAAGCTAAGGAATGAAATGGTCAGAAAGAATCAGGCAAAAAAAAAAAGGACTGGGTAAACATCAGAAATAATAGGAAATGTACTAATGTGGTGGTTATCCATCCATATCTAACTATAGATGTTTTTCTATTAAAACACCTGCAAATTGGTATTTTAGCTAATACTTAATATATACCATCAATTCTGTTAAATGCCTAATATACATTATATCATCTGATTCTTAGAAAAACTTTACGAGATAGGAATTCTTAGTAGCAGCATTTTACAGTGACTTTCATTAAGATTTAGCAAGGTCCAGTTCATGTGCTAGAGGACACAAAGCTAGAAATAGGTGGCATAAGATTCAAACACCACCTCTACTGGTTCCCCAAACTGAAAGCTAAACTGCTGTGATAAACTAGTTTAGCTTCACATGATGGAATGGAGAGTTTTTTCCCTTAAATTATTATTTACACTTTTTAAGGTATAGACATCTCATACTTTATGGAAGACAGTTTCTTAATGTGTCCAGCATATTTGAGAAGAAAGTCTGACTTCAAGACCTATCTAAAGAGAAAAGAAGTAACTCCAGATAAATGGTGTTTATGCTTAAATGCTCAAGCTGGACAAATACACTGCAGCTGAACTTCAGTTATAGTCCTGATAAATAGATAAGGGCCCCTGACTTTGAACTACAGTACTGAAAAGGACCTGAGAATGTGGTCATTTGTCAACATGACTGCTTGCTTTGGTTTCAGAAACATAAGCAATGTGCTCATGCATGACATTAGTGCATATAAAACATGCAATCTATCATCATCATCGACACATACTTATGGAGTACTCACTGTCTGTATGCTGGTTTCAGAAGTTGCAATGGGGATTTATATGGCACAGGGAAACCATTCTACTGTGTTTTCCCTTCCTTTCTCTTTCAGCCATACGTAATGTTTCTATAAGAACCGTAAATGTTGAAAAAAATACATTTACTCATCAGAAAACTGGTAATTTCACAAAACTGAAAAAACCTTTTGGCTCGCTGTTATAATTTATGTTGAGTTCAAAGCATTCCATGGTCATGATTCTTTTGCAAACAAGGTGAGGTTTTAAAGAAAGCAAGTGAAATCGCTTAGCTGCATCTGACTCTTTGCGACCCTGTGGACTGTAGCCTACCAGGCTCCTCCTTCCATGGGATTCTCTAGGCAAGAATACTGGAGTGGGTTGCCATTTCCTTCTCCAGGGGATCTTCCTGACCCAGGGATCAAACCAGGGTCTCCCGCATTGTAGGCAGATGCTGTAACCTCTGAGCCACCTGGGAAGAGGTTTTAAAATATGACCTAAATGACTGATCAACCAGGCAATCCTTAAACTGTTTTTGCTTTTGGGAAAAATGGAAAGAAATATAAAAGCTGCAGCCATAAAAAGGAATGAAATAATGACATTTACAGCTACATGGATGGAATCTAAAATATGACACAAATGGACTTATCTATGAAACAGAAAGAGACTCAAAGACATAGAGAACAGACTTGTGGTTGCCAAGAGGGAGGGAGCAAGGGGGGTTGGATTGGGAGTTTGGGACCAGCAGATGCAAATTATTATATATAGGATGGATAAACAAGACCCTCCTATATATCACAGGGAACTATATTCAATATCCTATAATAAACCATAATGGAAAAGAATATAAAAAAGAGTATATATCTAGCACTTTAATGTACACAGAAACTAACACAATACAAACTAACATGGAAAAGAATAAGAAAAAGAACGCATGTGTGTGTGTACGTGTGTGTGTGTGTATTATATGAGTCACTTTGCTGTACACTAGAAACTACCACAAGTAAATCAACTATACTTTAATTAAATAAAAAGAAATACAAGAGATGTTTTCATTTGAAGATATTGACAGCTATAGCAAACTATTTTGAGTAGATATGCAAAGGAAGAGACTTGTTTCTTCTCGTACAGTAGTTGATTCATAAATATTTTTGGAATCAATATGTATTCAGTTCTGCTATGGTTTAGATATCACAACCCTATTTATTAAGCAAGTATTTTTACCTGATGCAATCTCTATACAAACAAACAACAAAGGTGTTTTAATTTTATTTTGCAAAGGAGAAAATTGTAATAGCAGTTGTATGAAATATGTTGTAATTCATCTACCCTTGAGAGAATTGGTACTGGACAAAAAAAGATATATAATTGGGTTACTAGGCAACAAATGCTAACTAACAGTTTTAATTTTTGAAAAATCATTAGCAATTTACTTCCCTCATTGTAGTTTAACTTAATGACTGTCAACTCATACCTAACATATGAAACTGGAGAGTTTTAATGTTCTTTACTATTAAGAAAACATACTAGTTTTCCATGCCTTAATGTTTCTCTAATAGCAGGTTGTCAAGTGATACTTAGTGGGTATCAATACCCACTTAAATGATGTGTGTGTGTGTGTATGAATGTAAGTGAAAGAAAAGTGAAAGCCCAACTCTTTGTGACACCGTAGACTGTAACCTGCCAGGCTTCTCTGTCTATGGAATTCTCCAGGCAATAATACTGGAGTGTGTAGCTGTTCCCTTCTCCAGGGGATCTTCCCAACCAAGGGACTGAACCCAGGTCTCCTGCATTGCAGTCAGATTCTTTATTCTCTGAGCCACCATGGAAGCCAAAGAATACTAGAGTGGGTAGCCTATCCCTTCTCCAGGGGATCTTCCCAACCCAGGAATTGAACAGGGTCTCTGGCATTGTAGGCAGATTCTTTACCAGCTGAGTTATCAAGGGATGCTTCGGACTGATGCACGGGGATAATCCAGAGAGAGGTATAAGATATTTTATATTTGTATCTAGAACTATTTGAAAAATGTTAGTTTGTTAGAATTAATCAGATAAAATAAAGTTGAAAATAAAGGTTAGAAATTAATATAGAATAAAAAGAGACAAAAGTACCAGGAACTGTAAAATATTATCAGATGAGTATGTTTACCTTGGAGAAGGCAATGGCACCCCACTCCAGTGTTCTTGCCGGGAGAATCCCAGGGACAGCGGAGCCTGGTGGGGGGAGAATCCCAGCGACATCTATGGGGTCGCACAGAGTCGGACACGACTGAAGCGACTTAGCAGTAGCAGCAGCATGTTTACCTAGTTCTCCAAAAAATCAAAAGTATTTCTTTAAGAAGCTGAGTTAATAGAGTTTATATAGTCTAAGTCCATTACTTTTGGGGATCTAAATAGGAATAACCAGAATAACCAATTATCTCTTAAACTGTCAACTATAGCATGGATTTTGTGAACAGTACTTTTCTCAAGTCCTTAGGGACATTAAGTGAAAGTTATATGTGTTCAGTTCAGTTGCTCAGTCGAGTCTGACTCTTTGTGACCTCATGGACTGCAGCACTCCAGGCCTCCCTGTGCATCACCAACTTCCAGAATTTACTCAAACTCATGTCCATTGAGTTGGTGATGCCAGTCAACCATCTCATCCTCTGTTGTCCCCTTCTCCTCCTGCCTTCAATCTTTCCCAGCATCAGAGTCTTTTCAAAGGAGTCAGTTCTTCCTGTCAGGTGGCCAAAGTATTGGAGTTTCATCTCAGTCCCTCCAATGAATATTCAGGACTGATTTCCTTGAATATGGACAGGTTGGATCTCCTTGCAGTCCAAGGGACTCTCAAGAGTCATCTCCAACACCACAGTTTAAAAGCATCAATTCTTTGGTGCTCAGCTTTCTTTAGAGTTCAACTCTCACATCCATACTTGACTACTGGAAAAACCATAGCTTTGACTAGACGGACCTTTGTCGGCAAAGTAATGTCTCTGCTTTTCAATATGATGTTTAGGTTGGTCATAACTTTTCTTCCAAGAAGCAAGTGTCTTTTAATTTCATGGGTGCAGTCACCATCTGCACTGATTTTGAAGCCTCCCAAAATAAAGTCCGTCACAGTTTCCATTCTTTCCCCATCTATTTGCCATGAAGTGATTGGACCAGATGCCATGATCTTAGTTTTCTGAATGTTGAGCTTTAAGCCAAGTCTCCTCTTTCACTTTCATCAAGAGGCCCTTTAGTTCTTTGCTTTCTGCCATAGGGGTGGCATCATCTGTGTATGTGAGGTTATTGATATTTCTCCCAGCAATCTTGATTCAAGCTTGTGCTTCATCCAGCCCTTGTCTTTTAATTTCATGGGTGCAGTCACCATCTGCACTGATTTTGAAGCCTCCCAAAATAAAGTCCGTCACAGTTTCCATTCTTTCCCCATCTATTTGCCATGAAGTGATTGGACCAGATGCCATGATCTTAGTTTTCTGAATGTTGAGCTTTAAGCCAAGTCTCCTCTTTCACTTTCATCAAGAGGCCCTTTAGTTCTTTGCTTTCTGCCATAGGGGTGGCATCATCTGTGTATGTGAGGTTATTGATATTTCTCCCAGCAATCTTGATTCAAGCTTGTGCTTCATCCAGCCCAGCATTTTTTATGATGTACTCTGCATATAAGTTAAATAAGCAGGGTGACAATATACAGCCTTGATGTATTCCTTTCTTGATTTGGAACCAGTCTGTTGTTCCATATCCAGTTCTAACTGTTGCTTCCTGACCTGCATACGGATTTCTCAAGAGGCAAGTCAAGTGGTCTGGTATTCCCATCTCTTGAAGAATTTTCCAGTTTGTTGTGATCCACACAGTCAAAGGCTTTGGCATAGTCATTAAAGCAGATTTTTTTCTGGAACTCTCTTGCTTATTGATGAGCCAACAGATGTTGGCAATTTGATCTCTGGTTCCTCTGCCTTTTCTAAATCCAGCATGAACATCTGGAAGTTCATGGTTCACATACCGTTGAAGCCTGGCTTGGAGAATTTTCAGCATTACTTACCAGCATGTAGGATGAGTGCAATTATTCATTAGTTTGAGCATTCTTTGGCTTTGCCTTTCTTTGGGATTGGATGAAAACTGACCTTTTCGAGTCCTGTGGCCACTGCTGAGTTTTCCAAATTTGCTGGCATATTGAGTGCAGCACTTTCACAACATCATCTTTCAGGATTTGAAATAGCTCAACTGGAATCCCATCACCTCCACTAGCTTTGTTCGTATTGAGGCTTCCTAAGGTCCACTTGACTTCACATTCCAGGATGTCTGGCTCTAGGTGAGTGATCACACCATTGTGATTATCTTTGTCATGAAGATCTTTTTTGTACAGTTCTGTGTATATTCTTGCCACCTCTTCTTAATATCTTCTGCTTCTGTCAGGTCCATCCCATTTCTATCCTTTATTGTCCCCATCTTTGTGTGAAATGTTCCCTTGGTATCCCTAATTTTCTTGAAGAGATCTCTAGGTTTTTCCCATTCTATTATTTTCCTCTATTTCTTTGCAATGATCACTGAGGAAAACTTTCTTATCTCTCCTTGCTATTTTTTGGAACTGTGCATTCAATGGATATAGCTTTTCTTTTCTCCTTTGTCTTTCACTTCTTTTCACAGCTATTTGTAAGGCCTCCTCAGACAACTATTTTGCCTTTTTGCATTTCTTTTTCTTGGGGATGGTCTTGATCCCTGCTTCCTATACAATGTCATGAACCTCCATCCATAGTTCTTCAGGCACTCTTGTCTATCAAGTCTAATCTCTTGAATGTATTTCTCACTTCCACTGTATAATCATAAGGGATTTGATTTAGGTCATACCTCAATGGTCTAGTGATTGTCCCTACTTTCTTCAATTTAAATCTGAATTTGGCAATAAGGAATTCATGATCTGAGCCACAGTCAGCTCCCGGTTATTTCTGCTAACTGTATAGAGCTCTCCACTTTTGGCTGCAAGAATTATAATCAATCTGATTTCAGTATTGACCATCTGGTGATGTGCATGTGCAGAGTCTTCTCCTGTGTTGTTGGAAAGGGTGTTTGCTATGACCATATGTGTACCTTATGCATATGTGTACCTGACAAATAAACAATGATTTCTGCAAATGCTTCAGCACTCCAGATAAGCAGGTCATAAATATAACATCCTCTTCGGAAAATTGAGGCACTTTTTAAAATTAAAAAAATGTAAATAAAATAACAAAAAAATATGTTTTTCCCAAAAATCTACCATATCCCAACACAGAAAAATTTCATAAATATGATTATAGGCAAAATCAACAATATCTTTAAAAATAAATTTGGATTTTCATCCATATAATTACAATCAGCCACAATATCACAGTATAAGAGAGAAAGACAAAAAAAAGTCAATTTAGCCTGATTAAGTTCAAAAAGTAAGTGAGGAAATTCATTTGAGAATAAAATAATACAGTATCAAAAACATCTGATTTTAGCCTTGGAGGGTAGAAAAGAAAAGGAAAGAATATTGCTCTAATATGGATTTCTCTGATCGAACTGGCCACAAACTACACCCCTAAACATGTAAGTAATGAAACTGTTTACAATCTTTATTTCAATGCTTAAGAAAGCTGACCCAATGTACTTGTTTCGATATAAGCACAGACATTGTCAAGCTATTCTTCTGTAACAGTTAACTTTGGTTAAAGTAAACTGAAATCTGCTGCTTAGGTCATTATCATTTTGGGATATTAAAAGCCAACACAAATCAATGAGAGTAAGAGAACCATTTGCTATCATATCAACAGTCCTGAAGTCTGGTCTTAATACATGTAGTAATAGACAGATTGTTTTTACACTTTTGTCCATGAATGATAAATAAAATATTATTTATGTAAAGAAAGGTTAATCATTAACTGTATATATAACATTAATTTCATATTCTTCTCATGAATAAAATTCCAAATAAACAATGAAATATCCTTTGAAATGGAGTATAATTAAGTGCATCTGGTAACTTTGAACAGGTATTTATATTAATCTAAATATTTGAAATTGTATTAAGCCCAATACAAAATATATTCCCCACATCTGCCCATCTTTCATTAGGAAGTACAGAGTATACATCTGTCCTGACAAACATTCTAAAGTACCGATCCAGGTAAACAGCATCCATGCATTCATAAATCTGACAGAGTCCCAGTTCCAAGTGATTTTATACTATGAAAAGCATAAAATGTTTTGGTAGATTTTGTTTTTATGCTTACATACATTAAAAAGATGGTCTTTAAAAATAATTATTTTGCGAGCCAATAGAAGAAAAAATGTAACTCTAAATATTGATGTTACATGTTTTGACCAACAATGCTCTATTATTATATTGATCTTACTAAAAAATAACTAATCTAAAACATAATGAAAATGAAATGAAAATACATAGGACACTGAGAAAATCTAGTCTCTCCTTCTGTTAAAATTCAGCCTCTGTTACGTACCTGTTTTCAGACAGAGAAAGTAAATTCACAATATTACAAAGACTCTGCTGAGAATATCTTCCTGTATAAATTTAAATTTGGAGAATGTCTGCAGAAATTTCCTGGATGGCTTCAATGATGATAAAAGTTCTTCTACCTACATTGAGAGAGAGAGAAAGAGAATACAAGATATGAGAAACCTAATCAAATCTAACCAGGCCAAGTATAAGCATAAAAGTGGATTTTAACTACACTAAAAATGAGAACAAAAGTTATGATTTTATCAAGTCATCCATCAAAACTGAGTAGACACATCAAGAGACCTAGGAACCAGAGACTTCATCAAGCTATAGGAAGCATAGTCTGAGAAGTTTCTGGCAATTAGGAGTAAGAATCTGGATTGGCTACTTGAACATTAGGGGAATTTTTCAGTAGGCAGTAGGAAGATAAGCAAGCGGGCAGCCTGCCCATGTAATCAGCAATGTCCACTGAAGGGCAGCCAGTGGATATTCTGGCAGGAAAAAGGTGTTAGGAAAATCTGCTGACTGGTGATCAGTACAAGTACTAAAAGGCAAAGCTCAACATGATGGAGGCTTGGCTTAAGGTAGTACTTTGTGGCCAGTACTAATGTCTGCTCAGAGACGGGAAATAACAAGGATCTAGTGAATTACCTAGAGTTAGAAGAAAAAGCCTTTGCCAATTATATAGCCAAGAGCCAGTTATCAGAAATAAGAGCAGAACTGGCATCAAAGGTGAACTTGATCAATAGAATTATCAACTGAGACAGTTAAGAAACCCTCCAGTAGAAAGGAGATTATTCCAGAGGGGGATATTGATTTCAGCCTGAGTTTTAAAATTAAGCCACCTTAAAAGAGGGACCCTGATAGATAAATGATCAAGAAACCAGGCCATTTATTACCATCATCTGCATAATTAAGATAAAGTATGATGATGCCTAGAATATGAGTGCAATGTAAGCCAGAGTGCACTGAAAACAATGGTATCATTAAGTATATTGCACGCAATAGTACTTTCCTATTGAATTCCCTACTGAAAAGCTTTCCTGCTGCATAGTAAGAAAATTTTCCATTATTCAGCACCTGCGACTCTGTTTCAATCTGGGTTTTTTTTTTTTTAAGGCAACAGAAGCTGACTCCAAGTAACTTCAGCCGAATGTAAATTTATTGGAAGGATAGCTGCAGCTTACAGAATCAATAGGAAGGGTTAGGAATAAGGCTCAGGAGATGAATAGAAAACAAAGGGATCTGAGTAATGGAGACACAACCAACATCATGCTACAGAAACTGCCAGGATACGATATTGATTTGGCATCATTTTCCCAGGCTTAGAAGCTGTCAGCATGTCATCGCAGACATGACTAAATTCTCAACCACCTTCCATCACCACACCATCTCCTTCTATTCAAATTCCTGAGGTGGGGTAAATGATTGGCTAAACCTAAAGCAGGCTTACACTCCAGCTTCCAAAAGGTGGTTTTCCTCCAACCTACTCTCAGCCTCAGACATCCACGTGTTTAATCTTGGTCACTACACATTACTTTGATGTTTTCTGGAATTTCATATAAATGAAATCATACGCACTCTTTTTCACTACTCCTTTTGCACAGTAGAATATCTTAAAATTTTCCATGTTGCTACATGTGTGGTAATTTGTTCTCTTTCATTGCTGAGTAGAATTCCATAAAGACCAAAATGTGATTATTCATTTACCTACTGATGGGTTTTGGCATTGTTTCTAGATTTTTGCTAATGAAAAAAAATTGCTATAAACATTCATAAGGAAATACTGGTGTGGACATATGTTTTAATTTCTCTTGGGTCAACAATTCAGAGTGCAATTGATATGACTTCCTGAGAAAACTACCTAGCTATTTTTCAAAGTGGTTGTGCTCTTTTGCATCCCCACTGGCAATGTATGACGGCTCCAGTTGCTCCACATACTAACAACTTGGCCTATTCTATCTCTTTAATTACCCAGCCATTCCAGTGGGTATGTAGTAGTACTTTTTGGTGGTTTTCACTTGCATTTATCTGATGACTAATTACTCCGGTGGTCTTTTCTTCTGTTTCTTGGTCCACTTGTATATCTTCTCTTGTATAGTGTCCCTTCAATCTGCCAGTGCCAGATTGCATTTTCCATAAATAGCCATGACAGTATCTTCTATCTCACGTTTTATTTACATTGTGACTGTAACACACGGACCAGCAAGAGATATGGTCTATGTCCCTCTTCTTTGAATTTGGTTAATCATATAATTTCTCAGTCTGTGCCACTTAAGTTCTTAGAAGATGATACAATTTCCATCTAGTTCTCTTGGTATGCGTGCTCTTGAATTCAGTCACCAAGCAGTGAGGAAACACAAAGAATCCTATGAATTAGCCCCCCATGTAGGTGTTTTGGCCAAGCGCCCATTTGAAGGTCCCAGACAAAAGCCACCATTAAACACTGGACTTGTGAAAAACAAACTTTAGATGATTCCAGCCTCCAGCTGTGGATTCACCTCGCAGGTGTGGTCTCTGCCATAGAACAGAGACATGCTGACTTCAACGGGCCCTTTCCAAATCCCCAAGCCTCAGAATCCACAAGCATAAGAAAAGAATGGTCACTCTGCACCATGAAGTTTAGGATGGTTTTCTACGCAGTAATACATAAGCAAATCACAGTAT